>CM076571.1:220415790-221011597 GCA_034641835.2 Pinus albicaulis | reverse complement strand
AAAGGCTTTCCTGCACAGTAAGACAACTGGAGAAACCCGGAAGATAGGGGTTTGAGTCAAGAACCTTTATCAGCTGCAAGTAGATGGCAAACAGAACAATACACACAAGTATGAGCAGGGAGTCGGGATGATGCATTGGGGCATGGCACAGAGATTGGGCCATACCTTCACTATGGAGCCTCAAGATACCGGCAGCAGATTTCGCACCTGGCTTCCCGACAAATTTCATGAATACTGCACTGCCAAGGGGTGCACTGGGAAAATATGGAAAGCCACCCTTCGTTTAGAAAGGATAGTCACACGACGATGATCCTTGAAGAGTTCTCACACAGCATTTGTGTGTGGTGCTTTCTTAGTTTATAGCACAAGTACGCATCTTTGTCGATACTTTCTTTGAAGGCCGGATCTTCATGCAGAAGAAGAGCAAGACATATTCAAAGTTTTGTGAATTCAAGGCGCTGGTTGAGAAGGAATCGGGGAAGCATGTGAAGGCTCTCAGGAGCGACAATGGTGGTGAATTCATCTCTACTGAATTCAAAGACTTTTGCAGCGCAGAAGGGATTCGGAGAGAGCTCATCGCACCCCATAACCCACAGCAGAACGGGGTTGCTGAGCGGAAGAACAGAACGATCATGGGTGCTACACGGGCGATGTTGCATGATCAGGGCCTACCCCTTCACTTGTGGGCTGAGGCATGCAATACAGCAGTGTATGTGCAGAACCGTTGTCCTCACAAGGTTCTTGGCATGAGTACACCAGAGGAGGCTTATTCTGGTAAGAGACCTGACATTTCTCATTTGAGAATTTTTGGTTCTTCTGTCTACATGCATGTGACGAAGGATGCCAGAAAGAAGCTGGATCTGACCGCAGAGGTTGGAATATTTGTGGGGTACACTGATACACCTCACAACTATCGGGTGTATGTGCCAGATAGTCGCAAGACTGTTGTGTGATGGGATATCAAGTTTCAGGAGGAGAAAGCCATGCAGTGTTCGCTTGAGAGGGAGCCACACTTGCATGCAGATGAGGAGCTGTTAGTTCCTAAGGAGGAGCTTCCTAATGTGGATCAGCCACAAGAGGAAGTTCAAGAGGTGGAAGAAACCACCCATGCAGCGCCAACCATCAGAGGGCGCAGCGCACTACAAAAGCGAGCGACGGGCTCAAGATGCGCAGAAGGTTGTAGGACCACCTACAGCACAGCACAGACAGAGAAAGTCACCAGACCGGTACACTGGATACATGGCTCTTGTGAGCAAATGTGTCGTGACAGAGCCATCTTCTTTCGAGGAAGCTGTGGAGGATCCCGCATGGGTAGATGCCATGGTGGAAGAGTATGATTCTATTGTCAGAAACAGTGCATGGGAGATTGTCCCGCGACCGGAGGGGAAATCGGTGGTGGGTTCGCGATGGATCTACAAAGTGAAGCAGGCGGCTGACGGGAGTGTGGAGAAGTACAAGGCAAGATTTTTTGCCCGTGGCTTCTCACAGATCGAGGGGATCGATTATGAGGAGACCTGCACTGGCTGCAAAGGTACTCTTCCATGGCTGCACGATCCTAGCTCTCCCGCCGTTAGATAGTGTGGCACATTCATCAGATGGATGTGAAGACCGCGTTCCTCAATGGAGTCATTGAGGAGGAGGTGTACATAGAGCAGCCCGAAGGTTTCGAGATCTTCAGCAGCGAGTCGCATGTGTGCAGGCTCAAGAGAGCATTGTATGGGTTGAAACAAGCACCTCGTGCTTGGTACACATGGATAGACATTTATTTCACCGGACTTGGATTCTCCAAGAGTGAGGCGGATCCTAACCTATACCAGATTGTGGTGGAGGGTAAGTTGCTGATCATTGTAATTTATGTAGATGATTTGATTTTGACAAGTGATGAGCTTTTGATACTTTCATGCAAGGAGGATCTTGTAAGAGAGTTTGAGATGAAGGACTTGGGCCTCCTTCATTATTTCCTGGGATTGGAAATTTGGCAGCGCAGTGATGGACTGTTTGTTTCTCAGGGTAAGTATGCCCTGGAGATACTGGAGAAGTTCAACATGCATGGCTGCAAGCCTGTTGATACTCCTCTTCCTGGAGGTTGGAGGAAGGAGGATGCTACTTCGGCGGAGGTAGTGGATGCCACTGTTTATCGACAGTTGGTGGGGTCGCTTATGTATTTGGTCAATACACGACCCGATATATGCTATGCTGTTAACCAGATTTCGCAAGCTATGGTTAAGCCTACCAAGCTCTTCTGGAAGGCAGGAAAGCATGTATTGCATTATCTTAGTGGCACATCGGGATATGGTCTATGGTACAGACAGGAGGATGGAGCGAAGCTTTCCGGCTTCACTGATGCAGATTGGGCAGGGAGCCCAACGGATCGAAAGAGCACATCTGGAGGAGTTTTCAACATTGGGTCGACAATAGTTTCCTGGTACAGCAGGAAGCAGAGATCCGTGGCACTCAGTTCAGCAGAGGCCGAGTACATGGCAGCAAGCTTGGCTGCATGCGAGGCTATTTGGATGAGGAAGATCCTCGTTGGATTGTTCGGGTTGCATTTGGAGCCTACAGTGATTTACTGTGATAACCAGAGTTGCATTAAACTCTCAGCTAATCCATTATTTCATGATAGATCCAAACACATCGACATCAGGTACCATCATATTAGAGATTGTGTTCAGCGGAGAATCATGATGCTTTCATATGTTCCCACGGAGGATCAGGATGCCGACATCCTGACGAAGGCGCTCACCAGGAGCAAGTTCGAATTCCACAGAGGCAGGATAGGGGTTGCAGATAATCCATATCTTGCTGAGAGGGAGTGTTGAAAATGCAGCAAGATGATGGAGCTTATTGAAATGAAGTCGCCTTCACTAAGTGGGCCCGCAGGCTATTTTTGGCGCAAAGTCTATTTTTAGACTATGTCTATTTTTAGACATATGGAGCATGGTCTAGGAGTTGCAGTATGCTATTCTTGGATGATTGGTTGAGTTGGTAAAAATATATGGACCTCTATTTTTAGACATTTGGGCGGAGTCTATTTTTAGACTGCCAGGCTAAAAATAGAAAAGTCAAATATTATTTACCCTTAATAATATTTGGACTATAAAATTCAGTTTATCCTCTTGCAGCACTTCAGTTGGAGCTACGGATGTGGCCCATGCATCTGAAAAAGGAATTACGCTATTCCTAGGGGTTTGGTTGAGCTAATGCATGGTTGACTTCAGTTAGACTCATGTGGCAGAGTTTTGGTGGAGTTGATGAGACAGTTGGTGGAGTTGTGTTCGAGTTAACTTAGTTGAACTAGTTGTATTTAGTTTAACTGGCTAATACACTAGAGATGAGTGGGGTGAATTAAATATTATTTAATTCACTAAATATTAACTCATTATTCAACTAAAGAACACATTAGTTGACTGCAGTGCATGGACAGTTCAGTGAAGACCAGTGGAAGAGGTAGATGAAAGGGTGAGATTGCTATTAGTTGTGACATTAGTTGTGCATGAGATTTGCACAAGCATTGGAGGAGATTGCCAATGAGGATTGCACAGATCAAGCCAAGGAGATTCAAACTTGGATCTCTCATTACACCAACTTGGATTGCGCAGTAGAGGTAGGAGGAGTTTTGAACCCGTGACTTGTTCAAAACTGAGCTAGTTTGTGTGTAACTTGTGGAGATAGTACTGAGTACTTGTGAGGAGTATTGTGCTATGTATTGTTACATGTTATCTTCTATTATAATATACAAAATAGCTGGGGGTTTTCAGCTATAAGCTTTCCCCATTACATATTGTGTTTATGTGCGCATGCGACTGTTTCTATTTCCACATATTGATGATCAATTGTAGAAGAGGTTATGTGTTATGGAAGGAATTGAATTAGTGTGATCAGGATAATACCTGGTGGAGTGCAACATTCTCATTATTCAAAGAAATTTCTACACTCAAATGAAGTCAGCCAAGGCCAAGATAAACAAGTAGTCAATATGTAATGCAGTAATACAACTTGACAACAAAAGGGAGCCTCTAGGGTAATGGCTAGAAAAATGATTGCAAAGAAGAAGAAGAGTGAAGCTTCAACATATATGTCATGGTGATACTAAAGAGGACTCCCGAGCCTACATAAATTGTAGCATGGGCAACAAATGGTAGCAAGGAAATAACTAGGAACCCCATGTAAAGGAAGGCTCTACCACCAAGTCATGATTAAATCAGCGAGTGAAATGGGTTAAGTACTCATGACATGATGGGATCGACCCTATCGAAAGTGATCAAAATGGAGGCTAGTATGAAGAATGCAATGGAAGATGGATTCCCTAGCCTATATTCCAGTTTGAAATCATATACCTACCATGATAGGTCAGCAATCATGGATTCGAAAAAACTAGAAAAAATTCAACTTCAGTAAAATGTCCTTGAAAAAATACCTTGCCCAACACTTACAAGCAACACAGTTATACAACCTTAGATAGATTTGAAAAAATAAGCACAAAGGAATTTTGCAAAAAAATTCAAAATCTGGGTATAATACACCATTTACCTCATATTTGGGTCATTGTTACATTGCAAAATTGGAGAAGGAGCATTTGGAGCAAATATTCCTTTTCTTAAAACTGGAGAAATCAGCCATCAAATCGTGCTGAATCAGCCAAGTAAGCTCTAAATTCATCTTTGTCATCAATTTCGTTCTATTTTAAGATAAAAATTTATAAATTTTACCATAGGAAACATTTTTTTTGATGAAACCCTCTGTGCATACGCGAGTTCATGTGGACGAACTTGCGTATGATATGCGGATGTGTGTAAATGAAGCCGCATATCCGTAGACCGAGAATTTAAAAATTGAACCTAATGAATGATTTGACGAATTTTCTCAAAGATGACAATTAGCTGGAGGAAGTGTGAACACAGTGCCATCAACAATGAAGTGATGGAAGATCAAAATTCGCTCAATATCCTTCAAAATTATGGATTTCTCAAGTTCTTTAAAATGCCAAATATGAAAAGTAATGTCTGGTTGCTCCAAATTTTGGTAGATCATTGGGAGCCAGAAGAATACTACTTCATGATAGATCAAATACCAATATGCATAGAGGTGGAAGAAATATATTTCATCACTGGAATCTCTCGGAGAGAAGATCCAGTATATTTTCATGGAAAGCCTCTAGGAGGGCTTACTATGGAAGATTACGTCCAGGTTTATTGCATAGAGAGCTCTCAAAAAGTAGGTACATATATTGAAATCAAATATTTGAAAGAGCTATATATGAAGATTCTCTTTTTCACCATTGGCAGAGTAGCATGATCTGCTTCTCTACATCAGGATTTGAGGACACAAATGAGCATTGCAGTAGAATTTTTGATTCAACTCTTTGATTGGTGCACAAAATTGCTGAGAAACAGGAAAAGGTAGTTGACTTCGACCCGGAAGACAAAAACTAAACATTTTGGGTATGGAACTATTTTACTAACATTCTTCCTTGAGATGATTCTAGGGCTTTAGCCCAAAGTCATCTCAACCATCAGCAGCCCCAGAGATTCAAGAATAGCCTGGTGAGTAGATCTGATGAAGATATTGGGGGGAAGTGAAGTTCCTTGAATCACTTGGGATGACAAGTTTTTCCAATGGTGGGAGGAACAAGTTATCACTGTGGAAGATTATCCCTATGGTGGGATGGATTTTCGCGGTGATCTAGATCTAGTCCTTCCACTCAGTGCAGCATGGGGTGTAATCGGTGAGATTGCAATTTTTTATTTTTTATTGTATGATTTTTTTTTTATTTTTTCAAAATATGATAACGAAAAATGTTTTTGATTCAACTCAAATTACTTACAATATTATGAATGATCATGATATAGATATGGGACTAGTCAAACCTGAGAGATACCCAAGGCATAAGCGTTGCAGAGGTGAGGCGAATGCTGACGACCTTGGTAGGGCCCTCCATGCTGCCCAGAGAAAATTAGAGAGTTTGACTCGCCAAGTGCCTATGTCTGCAGTGGAGGACCTACCGAAGGCTATCGAGAGATGGCTAGTCGGAGTACCATGAGACTGGGTGTCATTATTCTTCATTGTAGTGACTGCTATCATGTTCTATAGGAACACGAATGTTGGGAAAGGACCAAAGGATTAAATATATATATTTTACCGGATGACTGCAATATATTTTTGGTACGGAACATGATCGGGCATAAGCCCTAATTTTTTAGGATAGATGGGTCTAGATTTTGTATATTTTCTAACACTATAACTATAACTATATATATATATATATATGATGTGATGACTCAAATGTATAAAAAATGAATGATGTATTTGATATATTGATTAAAATGTTGAATGATGAATATGCCAATCAATTGCTTGATTAGTCAATAAGTATACCATCCAATTATCAGCTTGAGGAATGTAAATGAATGTTAGAAATTGAAATGATATTTGTAAAAAATAAACACTAAAAAACAATTGGTTCAAAATTGGATCTCGAACCTGATATGTGTTGTTCAACTACAAAACCACCGTCTGGGAGTCCAAGAAAACTACTAACGAATCAACACCCAAGGATATTGCTTCCGAGAGTAGATAAACTACTGCAGTGTATTTTTCTACATTGTTTGAAGCAGGACTAATGCAGACACCTCCTGAAACCAACAACTGACTGGATGGATAATGAAGTACCCAAGCCACGGAAGTTAAGTTCCAAGTATGTCTACTAGCACCATCGACGAAACCAAAATGACTCATAACATCCAAAAAAACCTACCAATGCAAATCAAACACATCATAATCACACCAAAAATCGGAAAATCAGATATGTACAAAAAGAAAGATGCTAGGCAAAAGCCTAGGCATAATACTTTTTCAAATAGAGCCCATTTATGGGCTCTAACAACTCATTTTCGTCAAAATCAACCAAGGCATAAGCTCCTTTCTTGAGGACATTTTTAACGATGAAGGGGCCATACCACATAGATTTAAAATTTCCTGCTCCTATGGCATCCTTCTCTTGGGCATAAACCAAGACAAGGTCTCCTTCAGAGAAAACCCTAGGTTTGACCACTTTATTGTACTGAAAATTTATCCATTTCTTATGTGCCTCACTCATTGTGGCGGCATCCCGACACTACTAATCTAGATGTTCCAGATGAAAGAGACGTTCTTCGAGACTGGAAGTGTCAGGAAGAAGTTCTACAGCTAACTTAAGAGAAGGAATTTCACACTCGATGGAAAATATAGATTCCAACCCATAAGCCAATTGAAACAGAGTAAAACCAGTTGCAGTTTTGACTGACATTCGGTATGCCCAAAGCGCAGGATACAAGATAATGTGCCAATTGGATCGAGCTTTATCAATTATCTGTTGAAGAATTGTATTGAAGGACTTGTTTATGGCTTCCACTTTCCCATTGGCTTCAGGATAATACCGAGATAAGTGCTCCTACTAGAAACCTAATTTCAGAGCCAATTCAACCATCATGTTGTTCTAAAAATGACTGACATGATCAATGACAATCTCTTTCGGAACATCAAAGCGAGAAATGACCTGATTGAAGAGGAAAAGAGCTACTGTCTCACCATCATTCCCAAAAGTAGGCATAGCCTTGACTAACTTCGTGAAGTAGTCTACAGCTACAATAATGTACTTGTGACCTTTGGCCGAAAGCGGGTTACAAGTAGTATAATAAATACCCCACTTTGTAAAGGGGATGATAGTGATGATGTGAAAGAGCAGAATGATGAGCACACATATCGGAGTATAAACCTAACATGGATGACACTTTTCGACCGATTCCATACAATTCTTTGAAAATTGAAAGCCAAAATTATCCTTCACGTGAAGATTTTTCGGGCTATAACAAGCTCAGACAAATGACCAAAGACAAGCTCCACCGTGGAAACTATTCGGTCGTAACTCGCTTTCTCAAGATTTAAGCACTGTATAAGGATTGAATCAAATCTGTGAAGATATAAAGTGTCACCAATGATAAAGTAACTTTTAGCTAGGTGACGTAACTTACGACGCTCATATTTTGAAAAAGTTGAGGGAAACTTCGCAGTCTGGAGATATCCTATGAGATCCCCATACCAAGGATCCTATGAAGAAATGAGAAAAAGATGTTCATCCAGGAAGGATTCATCATAAACCACCTCTTCTCCATAGGGAAACTCACAAATAAATTCCATAAAAACCAATGATTCCTTGGCCTTGGCAGACATAAACTCAATATCAAACTCCTACAAAATCACAATCCATCGATTGTATTTGCCCCCAATCACTCACCTACTCAGAACAAACTGAAATGGATTGACTGCTGCCAGAACATAGGTTTTTCAAAGAAGAATATAATGTTTGAGCCACTGCAAAGCATGGACAGCTGCTAAAGCAAGAGTTTCTATCGGAGAGTACTGGATTTCAGGTCCTACCAAGGCTCGACTAAGGTAGTAAATAACATGCTCTGAAAGAGCATCGTTTTCCTGAACCAAAACCATACCAATGGTAGATTCTACTACCGTGAGATACAAAAGGAAATCCCTACCATAATCATGTGGAATCAGTAGAGGAGAAGAGGTCAATGCTTTTTTCAAAGTATCGAATGAGCGCTGAGAAAATTCATCCCAAAATAATGGAACTCCTTTCTTTAATAATCTTATAAATCCTTTCGTAATCTCGGCATAAGTTACGATGAATCTCCATAGAAAATTAGCTTTTCCTTGTAGACTTTGAATTTGAAAAATTGAAGACGGGGGAGGCAACTAGATTATTGCCTCAACCTTGAAGGGATCTACCTGAATCCCTTCCGTAGACAAAATATATCCCAACAACAAAACATATGTGACCATGAAAACACACTTGTTTGGATTCAACCAGATTTTTTAATGCCAAAATCTTTCAAATACTTGACAGAGGTGAAAAGGATGATCAATTCTCTTACGAGAATAGGTAGCTAAATCATCCAAGTATGCCTCGATAATATGTTTGATGTAGTGGAAGGCATAAGACATAGCCCGCTGAAAAGTAGCTCCAACATTTTTAAGGCGAAAAGGCATTTTCTTGTAAGAAAAGGGCCCCCAGGGAAAAATAAGTGCAGTCTTATGTTGATCTTTAGGATGGAGAGTAATTTTATAAAATCCATAGAAACCATCCATGAAGGATAAAATCTCATTCCCCACACACTCATCGATAATTTGATCTATAAATGGCGTGGGGTAGTTATCTTTAGGACATGCTTTATTTAGGTCCCTAAAATCGATGCAAACTCAAATTGTTCCTTGTTTCTTGTCCACGAGAACTAGATTCAAAACCCATTCTGTCAAAGGAAAAGGAAAAATGAATCTCACCTTAAGCAGCTTCTCCACCTCAACTTTGATAGCTATTGCCTTCCTAGGGTTTACCGGATGAAGATTTTTCCTGACAGGCTTAGCATTTTTGTACACCTTGATCTAAGGCTAGACAATAGATGGATCTATACCAGACATTTCCTCATAAGACCAAGCGATCACATCCCTAAACTTTCGAAACAAGTCAATGTAAATTTGAACCTCTTTAGCGAAACATTCAGCTCCGATGAAAACATTCTCTATTATTTTGGGATCTCTGGAAATGTTCACCGGGATAACAGAAGAAATCACGGCCATGTTCCCTTCAGCAAAAACATATGTTGGTGATAAAGGGTTCAAGGTTGGGTGAACAGGACTAGAATACTGAGGGTGAGGAAAAATTGATTTAACTTCACACAAATCTCGAAGAAAGTAGAACCGATGTACACCAGTCATAGCTTCCAGGATGGCCTCCTCAGATGGAAGAGTGGTATCAATATAATCCTAGGCTGAAGACAAACTAAGAGTCCAAGTTGGAGCCACATCTTCATCCAATTCCTCTGGTGAAAGAGAAACTGGAATGGACTCTGCAAAGTTCACAATAGAGCTATAAGAAATCTCAGCTACAGACATTGGAAATGCCATTCCACCCACTTGACCTTCTACTAATGCGGAGTTAGGAGAAGGTAAGGTTCAAGGGTCTAAAAAATAATGAGTTTTGAAAAAATCTCTTCAAATATTAGCCCTGGAGGATGAAATCGCATTGATATGAACCAAAGGAGGTAGAATATCAAAAGTACACATCAAAGAAGAATACATTCTGACCCCCAAATTCTCAATAGGTGCCTTGTTATCCTTCACAAAAGGAATGGTTGAGTCATAAGATGCATTCTAATATATAGGAGAATAATCTAGTTGGTCAACTGTGGCAATTATCCCTTCGTGAGGGAAACAAACAATACGAAATAACGAGGATGAAATAGCATCCATCTCATAAATCCAGTTTTTCCCCAAGAGAAGGTTATAGTCTAAGCTTGCATCGACTATCTCAACTTTGATATTAAGTGTTTTCCCCCTAACATAGATGGGAAAAGCCGGAACAATACCATGCAGCCTATGAGAATGATTTTCAAACGCAGTTAGAAGAGTGGTTGAAGGAATAGCTGCGGGAGATCCAATACCCTTCCAGCATGCAAGAGACATTACACACGTGGAAGCCCCTTCATCTATGACCATTCGAAAGATATTGATTTTTTGATAACTCGATGTAATATGGGAATCCATCTGATGAGGGAGTCTCTCTTTAAAAATCGACATATCAAATGTAATCATAAGAGAGTTTTTTGGATCTACAGCTCTGATAGGAGTGAGAAAGAACTTTGTTGAGTAGGACAAGACTGGAGCACCTCTAATGTAGACATGGCACAAGGACTCTGAGCCAAATCTTCTACAATGGATTAGTTCTGGGTAGCCTTGGCATTTGGATTAATCATCATATGTTTTGAAGATGCCTTCAACATCCGAGGTATAGGCTCAATAGTAGGCTTCATAATATGAAGTGGCTCAGTACTATCAGGAGTAACTTTAGCTTTCGAAGACTCAGCATCACCATAATCATGAGATATTGTAGCAATGTGTGTGAGCACTCATCATGTATATGTTTGACATATTTTCCCCTTCCTGGCTGCCCCCATAGGGAGCCCCAGTATTTTTATTCGTGCCAGTAATTAATTACTTCGCCTGGGGAAAAGAGTTTGTTAGTAGAGCTTGGGAACTAGAAGAACCATGTTGAGCTAACAAGCGTTGCGCATCCTATATTTTAGGGCAAAGGTGTGTAATATGGTCTCTAGTGCATAATTTGCATGGAAACTTCACTTTCCTTTTATTATCCTTTTGACCCTCTCCAACATGATCATTGATCTTGTTTGCATTCCCCTTCCCATCGTTGCCTTTATTCTTGTTATTCCGTCCTTTCTTCTTCCCATTGGCTTGTTGATTTCCTTTGGGGTTAGAATTCTAGACAACATTAATTACCAAGGACTAGGAAGGAGTTGACACTGAAGGCACAACCTGAATAGAAGAAGTAGATTGTATAGACAACTGCTGCAATTGACTAAGCAGGTTAGATGCATCGCTATCAATCAAACCAATAATCCCATCACCATGAGGACTGAATTTAGTTTTGGATAACTCCAATTTGGAGTGAGGAGCATCTGAAAAAATTTTATTCAGGACTCCAGACTGAGAATAGATCAATTCTAATTGCTTAGCCCTGAAAATAGCCTGCTCTTCAGAAAATACCCCTGAAAGGGACACATCTTTAGAAAATTTGGCTACAAAGATTTCAAAAACCATTCCAGAAGGAATTCATTCATAATATGGGCTTTAATGAGCCTCTTCCTTCTTTTCCATTCCTGAATATGATCAGAAATGTGATTTGCCTTATCCTGCTGAAAATTAGCCAGGAGTTCACTCCTAGTGTCATAATGGACAGGGAACTGAAAGTGATTTAAGAACAAAGTAGCCAAATCTCCAAAAGTGGCAAAACTGCCCCCAATTAATTCAATATACCACTTGGCTGCATTTCTAGTTAAGGTGCGTTGAAATAACCTCAACCTAATTGAATCATAAATCAGGGAGTTGGATGAACACCATAAATGGAAAGTGGTGATATGATCTGCCAGATCCTCTCCATTATTCCCTTAAAACTTTGGAATGTCCGAAGGGATTTTTGTGGGGACTGGAGGCCATCTCGAACTATACTAAATTGGATCATTACTCAATTTCGAAAAAATATGGAAATTTTAACGTTGCCTGAAATGGTAAGCAAGGAGGAGCCTGGGAATTCCATCCTCCATAGGAAGGATTCCCATCATTCCGAAAAGAATACCCTGGATATGCAGAGGCACCAGGTGGCCAAGTTTTGTTCGTAGATAATTTTAGGCCATAGGAAAATCCTTGTGACCCAAAATTCGGAGAAGGAACCCCCCCCCCCCCCCCCAACATAGAGTTACTGTAAATAGGACCATTTCCCCCCACCGAGGTAGTGAATGGAGAGGAAACCCCTTGATAAGGGTTCCAAGCATTTGCAAATGGAAAAAAATCCTGAGAAGTACTCGATGGCGGGAGAGGAACATTCACTTTTGGACTAGCGAGAAGATGATTCACTACTCCCAATGTTGTAAAAATAGGGTTCCAACCTGTAAAGGTATTAGAACTTTGACCTCTAGACCATGGGTTGAAACCTTGAGTCTGAGAAGAAAAGGTAAAGATCCTAAGGAAGGGGTCGAATGAGGGATATTCCCACTCCCAAAGGGGAACCCCTGAAATGAAGTTGATCCACTAGCCATAGAGGGTATGGGTGTAGATGCAGCTGAAGCAGCAGAAAAGGAGAAAGAAGGAATCCAACTAGTGGGCATTCCAAAAGAAAATGGACCAGATTATGAAGCATGTGTTTGGGTGTAACCAGAGCCAAACATAGCAGCACTAGAAGTGATAGTAGATATAGAAATAGTGCCCCCTCCTTCTGCTGAAAGAGGGATCTGACAGGACACCAAAATACAAGAAAGAGAAATAATAGGACCTCCCGAAAGTAGTATGGGGTAATTACGACCTAGGCCTACTAGCGAAAGTAACAAAGACAATTATGCTGACCTCCTAACAACAACCTTTGCCAATGCAGGTCCCCAAGCTTTGCAAGGGCACCCTACAGAAGTACTTATGGGTGTGATGCAACATCTACCTCAGATACCATGGGTGTTCCCCCCCACAGTCACTTGCATGGTCCCTAGGATAGGAAACTATGGGCACCAATCCATATCGACGCCCAGGCAGAACGGTCTTAGGTCAAGATTCAACAATCAGAGAGGGGGTATCTCTCTTCTCTACCTGCATTATCCCTCACAGTTGACTCTCTGGAGGAGAGCTTTCCCAGTCCACTTAGCGATGTTAGATTTTGCTCGTTAATAAAATTCTATGTTTAACAGTTTGAGCGGCCTTGGAGATTTAACTCTCCACTCACCTAATCCATGGCCCTACAACCTGGCTAGTTGGTATATAATTAATAAAAATAATACAAAAACTACTAGTTTCTTTTGATTATATCACTTATTTTAGATTGGTTGTTATTTAAGTCAAGGGTGCACGGAAGTGAAACTGATGGTGTTTTTATGACGCAGAAGAAACCAATGAAAACCAAACTACATGCAAATGTAATTATTTCCTTTCAATGAAGAGTGATTTCTACATAGGTTCTATGAAACTAACAACCAAAAACCTTGTTTCCTTTTTAGGCACTCACACTTCACACAACTCAGAAAATTACGAAAAATACTAAGAATGCTCAAATGCACATAATGCAAACTACCAATGATATGCAAATCTTAAGATACTAGCTCTAAATAAGAAAAAAAGAAGTCTCTAGAAAAACAAAGGTTCAATCAATTTTTGACAGTCAACAAAGCTAGTTCCAAATCAAAACTCCTATGTATAAAAATGCCAAAATGCACTTCACATAAAAGAGAGAAATCAAGAGTAGACTTCCTTCCAAAGAAAGTCAAGAACTGAAGACTAGAAACTGAACCAAAATATTCAAAAGATGAAAAAAAAACCGTAAACAAAACTGAAAGCACAAAGCAACGGAAAACACAATATTTTTTTGGGCTTTTCAACTTATAAAAGAAAGAATAGAGATTTCAAGAAGACAAATAAAAACTACCCAAGAACTGAATTAAGAAAACATGAATTCCAATCAAAGGCTTTAAAGTACTCAAGCCAACCGTGCTACTTTCATAGCAGGACGTATATGATAAAAAAGAATCAAGAAACTTAATCAATCAACTCAGTACAATATGATAATCATGCACCGAACATCAACTCCAAAAAATAAAAAAGAGATCCTTCAAAATTTGCAACAAGACAAGTCTACGAAATCAAGAAAACCAAGCTATACCAAGAAGGAAAAAATCAAATGCGAAGCAATGCATAAAGCCAAGAAGAGAAAACAAGCAAAGGCTCGTTGTTTTGAATGTTCCGGACAACCAAGAATCTTCAGGGAAAGATCTTGGTGCTCAAGCCACATTTCAAACACACAAAACAAGGAATTCACCAAAGGGCTAGGTCTTCATACAAGCAAGAGAGAAACATATAAAAAATCACTTTAAACACAGTCTAGAGGCCTTCAAGATACTACAAGAATATCTCAATACAAACAGACAAGACCACCAGGGCCAAAAACTAAATATTTCAAATTTTCCCAGGCATACACGCTTTTGCAGTAAGAAAAAAGCATACATACATGATTTTAACAAAGGAAACTCGCATATACATAGGTCCCTTTGAAAAAATAACGTGTATACGCGACTGTGAAAAGAAAAAACTGTGTATGGAAATAAAAATAAGGAAAAACAAAAAATCAAGCCTCATCAAGAGACCAGGTCTTCTGTCTGACTGAAAAAAGACTTGCTAGATTGCAAAAAGTGATAGAAACTGTTGGGAAACTACAAGACAGATAAAACAACCCAAATGAGAAATCACAAGAATGTGATTCCCAACAGAGTCTCCATTTCTGTTTTAGGAAATAATACCCTAAAGGTCTTAGGTTGACAACCTTCACAGATCAGGGGCATGTCATTTAAGAAGGACTCACTTAACCAACTTTTATACTAAAAAATAGATATGACTGGTTGTAGAACTTAGTCGGAAGTCCCTCGGTTGATGTAGATCCCACATGGTAAAAACCCCCTCCAACACTTTGTGCTCTGAAACTTGTAAATCCACAAAGAATGAACACAAAAACCTATTTGTACAACATATATATAGTTCCTAGATGTCAATGAAAATCATGCATAATATCATAAAAATAATATTATATGTTTAATTAATGATTATTACACATATATACAGTATCATAAACACATAAACATCAGGAACAAGATGGCTCTTCTTATTATGAATGACACATACATTAATCAAAACGTGGAAATATCACCTAAATCCTGCCATGACCTTCGAGCATACCGACCTCTGGATCCATCCAGCCCTAGCCTCGCAAGAATTCTTCCAAGATGTGCGCACAATAGATGTCATATAGGGTGATGAACATATCAAGGAAACAAGGGTTTCCTGAATATACCTAGGAATTGCAGGAGGAACAATAATATTAGACATGAATAGGGCTCCAACAGAGTATAATATTTATATTTTTTTGTCTCCCTTAGGCCATTCCTTTGAGGGGCTTTTATACTCCCTCAAATTAGTTTTTGCAGTTAGGAGCAGTTAGACCACGAGCTGGGGTGGTTGAATTACTGGAATAACCATCAAACCGGCCTCAAAAATAAAGAATATATATATATTTATAATAATTAAAAAGGTATACGTGGATCTCTATGAATGGACGCGCGTGCATATGCATAAAATTCTAGGTAGAGTCACGTATGGGTTTTAAGATACTATTTTTTGTGAAAATAAGAGTGTGAGGGAAAAGGGTGCCCAAGGCCAAAGTGTAAATCATCAAGTACATGAAGGTGATAAATGAAACTATAACAATCTCAGTATGTATGAAGCCATTCCAACTCATAAGATCATGTCTCCATCATTTTTTAAGAAATCATTCCAAGAATCAAGCCATTTGCCACTTATAGGGCCAGTTTCGCTTCAAACTATGTTTCCGACCAAAAAGAGATGAATTTGACAAAATTGAGAGATCATTTTGTTCATTATAGGTAAATAAAGAAAAAATCCTTCATTTATTACATAGGTATCATGGTTTGGGAGAAATGTAAAATTTACAGGAGCTATAAGATGTTTGCTGCAATTCTGGAGTGAACTTGGGAAAATCACGATTTCTCATAGCTAGAGTGTCGAAATGACTTGATTGATGAGTAAAATGATAAATAGACAGATATATCTTCCCAATGAGCTATCATGAGCTTAAGTTTTGGTTTAGGAAGGCCTCCAAAAGTTGCATGCAGAAGCACCCTTCATTTATGAGTCTCAAAACTCCTCCAACGCTCCTTTGCAAGTCCTCCAACCTGAAATTCAAGGTCTCCTCACCTCCAAACAATTAAGTGACACCCTTTTATGACCTCCCTGCATTTCACAATTGCAATTTTATGGCATAAACTCTCTTCATTTACGATAACAAGTGTTGAGCTAAGAAACCCTAATTATCACGACTACATACCTAAATTGTTTCCCTAGACCCTATGTCTTCCTTCCTTACACCCTAATTCACTCCCTAGACACTTCCCTTTCCCTTACACACCTCCAATCCATTTTCCCTACCTCTATTCCCAAAACCATAAATCTAGGTGCCATTTCCTAGCTACCTAAACAAAATCCCTTTAATTTTATTTCTTAGCATATCTCCCTAAGTCGTTTTCCCTACCATCACTTCCCACAACTCCCTAACTCCCTTCCCTACCTTTTCAAATTTTCTCTTAGCCATTCCAAATCCCTAACCCCACTATCCTACTCCCTTACCCTTCTCCTTCTTCCCAAGGGTTTTCCCAAAAACACAACTGAAACATGGAAGAAGAGGAAGACCTTCATCATGCGAAAGTGAAAATTTGACTTGGTGGACTTGGATGACTTTGATGACCATGAAAACTCAAGACTGATGATCCAAGAGAAACATGCCAAGATCAAGCAATTGAAGAACAAATTGAAGGAAACCCTAGCCAAGAAAAAGGACAAGGGGAAGCTAGACATTCTTGCTGAGGTGTCCCACCATGCTTCCAACTTCTAAATCAGCAAGAAAATTCACAATTTTGGTACATTTTGGAAATCTTGTCAAATTTTATTTTTTGGGACAGTTTAGCATGCAGAAATTGTGCTACACATGCAACGCCACTGGCGTTGCGCTCTTTATTGGGTCATCCAAATGGAAAGAGGTAAGCATATTCATGTTCCTAATGACAATTGCATCAACCTCAGAAAGGTTCAAGAGATTTTGAGAAAAACTTGTACATAAAAAAGGCCAAAAACGATCAAACCATCATGTTTTTTCCCTCTTTTTGGCCTTGGCGCTGCATGTTTACCAGTCTTGGGAAAACATACCTTTGGGTAGATTGACACCATTTTGGAAAGTGAAAGAATATCTAGAAACTAGAGTCAGAGACCTTTCCAATGAGCTATCATGGAGCTTCTTTGGAGAAGGTGCAGGCCTCAAAAATTGGCTTACGAAACAGGTCAAATTTTCTGTCTTGGCACTGCGCGTTTAGCAGGAAATTCACAGTTTGACTAGTTTTAGTAAATTTTGAAATTTCACCTCTGATGTAATTTTCACTTGGGTAAATGAGAAGTTACTATTGTAATTATCATGTTTTACCTTTCACCTAAGGTATATACATTAGGTAAATCATTAGTTTGAAGTCAAATGTATCTGTTCTAAAATTTAGGAATGAGTCACTCTCCTCATCCTACACTGTAGCAGTCAATTTAGTTTTTGGTGTAACAACTCCCTCACCTCATGGATTCGACCCCTGAGTATGAGAGGAAGTATTTTTGGAGTCTATAAGGTGTACGTTTTTAGTCTTTCTAATGGTTGGCATCAGTTAAATAGTTTGTATTGATCAAGTATTATTTCTAGCTTGAACATTAATGGAAAATTACACCTATTTTCTTGGGATTCCTGTTGTACTAATTTTACACATTGTTTCTTATATGTGATTGTTTTTTTAATGTATTGTTAGTTCATTAGCCATTTTACATCTATAATATACTTTATTTCAATTTTTAAAGACAGGATTCATATTTAGTTATGCTCTGTTTTGGGAAGTTAAGTATAATGTGTTCAATTTCTAGAGTTTAAGGAAAATACATTTCATATGCTTTCCTTAGCTCCTCATCAGTATTTCCATATCATTTAATAATCTTTGAATTTTTGAACCTTTTACCTACCTCGCCCCATCAAGAATACTGAAATTTCATCCTTCTAGCCCTGTTTTATCCCCTTGACCTAATTTCAGTTCAATGAGCCCAACCCTAAAATTAAAATCAAAACCCCTTGTTTTCCTTAGCGAGCCTAAAATCCTTTCAGTCCAGCCCTCTTGGATGTGAATCTATCAAGAGATCCCCCTCTGACTTGCTAGGGCTAGACACTGAGTCCAAATTTTGGTTTTAGGTTACCTCAGGATTTCCTATTTCAGCCTTAGGATCAATACGAGTGATAACATTTTGGCGACTCCGCTGGGGAAGAAAAGAAATACCAAAACTTCCCTAGGAACGAATGAAAAATATTTAGATATAATTGTTTATCATGAACAATATTTGGTCACATATGAAGGCTGAACCATTCACCTGGAAACTCCATTCCCTAAAATATCCAGAATTTCAACACAAGGATTCCTACTATTCTTTGTCTTTGGTTAATAATTGTTGTGATCAATTTGAGGTTTTCATTTAAAACCTAGAGGATTGTTATGATGATAATGAGTTCATGGATGAAGAGATATTGGAGGCTTTGCATGAAAATCCTTTTCATTACAAAATAGAGCAAGTATTTTCACTCATGGATGAAAAAGATGATGTATATTGTCTTGATGTTCATAAAGACGTCCCACAGGAGACAATTCTTGGAGCAATACAATAAGTTGATCAGCGAAATGTTAAAGAAGATATTCGACATCCTTGTGAATCTTTAGGAGAGAAAGAAGACAAGTACTGTGTTATCCAAAGAAAACAAAGAATACTTTCTCCGCTATATGAAGATGAGATAGACCAACTCCTGAACTGTCATATTACAGCCCAAGCTAATGCAGGTTTGCAGTTTTCACATAGTCAAGAAAATGTTGGTAAAAATTCTTCCATTTTTTAAAATGAAAATCTAAGTTTAAATGAGGACAATCATGAAACTAGATTTATAGATCAACATGAAGAAAGACAATCTCCTTTTCCAATGTTCATATTTGATGAAGTTTCTTCTGAACCCGATTTGCCTGACTATGATAAATCTAAAGATAATCTTGATGAGGAGCTTCATGAAACTATATAGGAAATTGTTGTGAGTAACCCAATTTATGATGATGATTCCCTGCATGGAGATCAGCTAACAGATATTGTTTTCTTTCATGAAGATGATAGGGTTTTGATGTTTGTTAAACTTGAAGAATGTTTATTTTTTAAGGATGACATAGACTATGAATTTGAGGAGTATGAGTCAAACATAGATAGTATGGAAGATAAATAATCAAAGTTTCTCATGCTTCAGGAATTTGTAGCCAACAGTTAGATAGCAGAAGTGATACTTCCCTATGCTCTACTATGGATCAACAACCAAGTGTTATTTCATATCAAAATGGAGGGAGTGCTTGTATTTTTGTTGCTAGATCTGCGAACAAGGTAATGCTTCAGGATTTTCAAGATCCCTTCCACAATCTTTTGCAAGCACTGGAGAAGATGAATGTTGTCTTGTTTGTCAACATAAGTCTTGGTTTTAGTTTTTATTGTGAGTTTCCTACATGTACATCATTCTGCAAGCTCGAGGAAAGCAAGAGAATAATTCAAGCAAATAATCATCTGTTGGATTGGTTACCCTGGAAGTATCACTTCACGTGATTATATATATGTTTTCAATAGGCCAGTTTTTTTCTTCAGGATTTGAAGCCCTCAAGTCTCGGTGATGTACTGCCATCAACAAGTAGGGTAAGTTCAATTTTTAAGTTTTTTTTTCAGTTAGTCTTGAGTCATTCTTGAGTCAGTTTATTGAGTCAATTTTTCAGTATTCAGCTTGGTTTTTAGCTATTGACTCCATGCCCAATGGATAGGCACTTGGTCTACGGTGTTCTTGGAACCTCCAAGGAGCTACCATCCCCAACTAGAGCCAATGCTAGAGTCAGTATTTGCATACTTCCAGCAGGGATCAAAACACATTTTGCATGTGCATCTTAGGTGTCCAATTCTAAATAAATTTTCAATGATTCCATTAGGTCATGATAGAAAATTTTTCCACTGCTAGTTGTCCCTGTCAAGTGTCCCAGTTTCCTTCACAAGCATATGCATGTTGACCCTCATCCATGTCTTCATCATGCTGAAAAAAAGTCTTCTCTCATTTCAATTTTAGTCAAAATCACAAGTTGAGTCAGTTCCTTTCATTTCTCATTATGTCAGTAAGGTTTCATTAGGTTAAATCATTTCATTGTCTCATTTTCAATAAAGGGCAGCAGAAGGTGTGAAGGTGACCCAAAATAAACTCATGATTTTCTTCAGTCAGTTCAAAAGCAATAAGTATTCAGTCTCCCAAATACTTCCAACTCATAAATACACATTCCAACACATCAAATTTCAAAGGGAGTTGTGTTCTCCCAAGGGTTCCCAAGTCATCATTGTTCACAAACACTAAACCCTAATTTCCCCTCCCACTGAGCTAGGGTTTGCTGTGAAAAAGAGGCATATGAGCATAAGAGCCATAAGATAGGTAATATCAGTAAGTATGAGGCCATTCCAACTCATAATATCATGTCTCCATCATTTTTTAAGAAATAATTCCAAGAATCAAGCCATTTTCCACTCATAGGGATAGTTTTGCTTCAAACTATGTTTCCGACCAAATGGATATAAATTTGAAAAAGGTGAGAGAGGTTTTTTTCCATAATAGGTAAATAAAGAAAAACCTCCATTTCTTACACTATTATCATGGTTTGGGAGAAATTTTAAATTTACAGGTGGTACAAGAGGTTTGCTGCACTTCTGGAGTGACCTTGGGAAAATCATGTTTTCTCATAGCTGGAGTGTTCAAATGACTTGCTTTACGAGTCAAGTGATAAATAAACTGATAGAGCTTTCCAATGAGATATCATGATATTAATTTGGAGTTTAGGAAAGCTTCCAAAAAGTGCCTGCACCAACACTCTTCATTTCTGCACCCTCATTCAACACATTTTTACCAGTCTTGGGAAAATCAATTTTTGACTAGGAAAATAAACTGCAAACAGAAAGTAAAGGTAGATTTCGAAATTATACAGGATATGATTTCAAAAGAGCTATCATACACCCAATTTAGACTTTGAGAAGAAATCCAAAAGTAAGTTTGAAGGTGGCGCAGCACTCCTGACCTAGTGGCGGTGCGCTCCTAACCTAGTGGCATTGCACTCCTATAACTAGCGCTATGCTCTTTCCAAAGGCTCAGAACTCCTGAAAATATAATTTTCAAGTCCGCCAACCTGAAATTAAAGGTCTCCTCACCTCCTAAAAAGTAAGTGACACCATTTTATGCCCTCCTCTCATTTCACAATTGCAAGTTTATGGCATAAACTCTCTTGATTTACCATCACAAGTGTTGAGTTAAGAAACCCTAATTATTACCAATACATGCTTAAATTGTTTCCCTAGACCCTATTTATTACTTCCTTACACCCTAATTCATAGCCTAGACACTTCCCTTACCCTTACACTCCTCCAATCCCTTTTCCCTAGATCTATTTCCAAAACCCTATATCTGGGTGGCATTTCCTAGCTACCTAAACAAAATCCCTGTAATTTTATGTCTTAGCCTATCTCCCTAACCCATTTTCCCTCCCATAAATTCCCACAATTCCCTAAATCCCTTCCCTACTTCTCTATATTTTCCCTTAGCCATCCCAACTCCCTAACCCCACTATTCTACTCCCTTTCCCTTCCCCTTCTTCCTAAGGGTTTTTCCCAAAACACAACTGAAACATGGAAGAAGAGGAAGACCTTCATCATGAGCAAGAGAGAGAGTTTGACTTGGTGGACTTGGATGACCTAGATGACCATGAAAACTCCAGTCTGATCATCCAAGATAAATATGCAAAGATCAAGCAGTTGAAGAACAAATTGAAGGAAACCATAGCCAAGAAAAAGGAGAAGGGAAAGTTAGACATTGTTGCTGAGGTGTTCCACCATGCCTATAACCTCTAAATCAACAAAAAAAATCATATTTTTGGTACATTTTCACAACCTTGTACAAATTTTTATTTTTGGAATAGTTTAGCATGCACAAATTATGCTAAATGTGTAGCGCCACTCGCGTTGCGCTCTTTTTTGGGCCATAAAAATGCCAAAAGGTCAGCATATTCATGTTCCTAATGACAATTACATAAACCTCAGAAATTGGAGCAATACTATTCCCTCAAAAAGGCCAAACACCATCAAAACATCATGTTTCTGACCTCTTTTTGGCCTTGGTGCTACGTGTTTACCAGTGTTGGGGAAACAGAGCTTTGACAGGGCAGATTGACACCATTTTGGAAACTAAAAGAATATCTAGAAACTAGACTCAGATTCCTTTCCAATGGGATATCATGGAGCTGCTATGTATAAGGGGAAGGCCTCCAAAAATGGCTTACAAAATAGGCCAAAGTTTCTATCTTTGCGTTGTATGTTTACCAACAAATTCATAGTTTGACTAGTTTCAGTAAATTTTGAAATTTCACCTCTGATATAATTTTCCATTGAGTAAATGAGAAGTTACTATTGTAACTATCATGTTTTAACTTTTACCTAAGGTAGATACATTAGGTAAATCATTATTTTGCAGTCAAATGTATATGTTATAAAAGTTAGGAATGAGCCACTCTCCTCATCCTAGACTCTAGCAGTCAGTTCAGGTTTTGGTGTAACAATTTCCTCAACTCATGGATTCGACCCCTGAGGATGAGAGGAAGTGTTTTTGGAGTCTATAAGGTGTAATTTTCTAGTCCTTTTAATGGTTGGCATCAGTTGAAGAGTTTGTATTGATCAAGTATCATTTCTAGCTTGGACATTGATGGAAAATTGAAGCTTTTTTTTTGGATCCTTGTGGTATGAGTTTTACACATTGTTTCTTCTATGTGATTGAATTTTTTTAATTTATTATTAATTCATAAGAAATTTAACATCTATAATATACTTAATTTTAGGTTTGAAATACAGAATTCATATTTAGGTGTGCTCTGTTTTGGGAAATTAAGTATAATGTGTTCAATTTCTTCAGTTTAAGGAAAATACATTTCATATGCTTTCCTTAGCCCCTCACTAGTATTTCCATATCATTTAATACTCTTTTAATTTTTACCTTAGTGAGCCTAAATTCCTTGTTTTACCTACCTTGCCCCATCAAGAAGACTGCAATTTCATCCTTCTAGCCCTATTTTATCCTCTTGACCTAATTCCGGTTCAGTTTTCCCAACCCTAAAATGAAAATAAAAACCCCTTCTTTTCCTTAGTGAGCCTAAATTCGTTTCAATCCAACCCTCTTAGCTATGATTATATCGAGAGATCCCTTTCTGACTTGGTAGGGCTAGATACCGAGTCATTTTGGTTTGAGGTTACCTTAGGATTGCCTATTTCAGCCTTAGGATCAATCTGAGTGATAACTTTTTGGCAACTCCACTGGGGAATAAAATTGAGATCAGTTCTTCCCTGGGAAAGGATGACAAATTTTTATACCTAATTGTTGGTGGTGAACAATAGTTTGATTCATATGAAGGTAGAACCATTCACCTGGCGACTCCATTCCCTAAAAGATCCAGAAAATCAACAATTCATGGTGACTCCACTACATAAAGATCAGTAGCTTCAAGGTTTTCCAAGATGGAAAATGTTGCAAGAAGTTATGCTCCCATGAGCCGAGATCACATTCTAGGTTTCCCAAATAAAATTCCCAAGGTAGATTGGCAAAGTAATTTTCCCATGTTTAAATATGATGATAGGAATGATGCTGCTTTACATTTGGTTAAATTTCACATGCATACACGCAATTTGAAGGTTGAATTTCCTGAAGATTGTCTTTTAAAGATGTTCATGGCTTCTATTAAAGGAAAAAAATGATCTTGGTATGAAGGTTTTCCACCTGCCAATATTTGTTCCCTTAGAGTTTTCCATTCAATATTTTATGAAGAATACAATGATTCCTACCCTTCTTTGTCTTTGGTTAATAATTTTTGTTATCAATTTGAGGTTTTAATTCAAAACCTAGAGGATTTTTATGATGATAATGATTTCATGGATGAAGAGATCTTGGGGGTTTTGCATGAAAATAATTTTCATTACCAAAAAGAGCAAGTATTTTCTCTCATGGATGAAAAAGATGATGTATATTGTCTTGATGTTCATAAATACTTCCCACAGGAGAAAATTCTTGTAGCAGTACAACAAGTTGATTATCCAAAGGTTAAAGAAGATATTCAGCATCCTTGTGAATCTTTAGGAGAGAAAGAGGACAATTACTGCATTATCAAAAGAAAACAAAGAGTACTTTCTCCACTCTCTAAAGATGAGATAGATCAAATCCTGAACTATCATATTACAACCCAAGCTAATGCATGTTTGCAGGGTTCACATATTCAAGAAAATGTTGGTAAAACTTCTTCAATTTTTGAAAATGAAAATCTAAGTTTGTATTAGGAAAATCCTAAAACTAGATTTATAGATCAGCATGAAGAAATACAATCTCCTTTTTCAATGTTCATATTTGATTAAGTTTCTCCTGAACCTAATTTTCTTGAATATGATAAATCTAAAGATAATTTCAATGAGGAGCTTGATGAAACTATACAATAAATTGTTGTAAGTAACTCAATTTATGATGATGATTCCATGCATGGAGATTAGCTAACAGATATTGTTTTCTTTCATGAAGATGATAGGGTTGTCATGTTAGTTAAACTTGAAGAATGTTTCTTGTTTAAGGATGAAAAAGACTATTAATTTGAGGAGTATGAGTCAAAGAGAGATAGTATGCCAAAGAAAGAATCAAATTTTCTCATGCTTTAGGAATTTGCAACCAACAGGCAGATAGCAGAAAGTCATACTTCCCTATGCTCTCCTATGGATCAAAAACCAAGTGTTCTTTTAGATCAAAATGGAGTACTTGTATTTTTTCGATTGGATCTCAACACAAGGTAATGCTTCAGGATTTTTAAGATCCCTTCGACAGTCTTTTTCAAGCACTAGAGAAGATAAATGTTGTCTTGTTTGTTAGCATAAGTCTTGGTTTCAGTTTCTATTGTGATTTTCCTACATGTACATCATTTTGCCTGCTCGAGGAAAGTGAGAGTAGAATTCAAGCAAATAACCATCTGTTGGATTGGTTACACTGGAAGGATCACTTCATACGATTGTATATATGTTTTCAACAGCCCGGTGATTGTCATCATGATTTGAAGCCCTCAAGTCTCGGTGATGTACTGCTATCAATAAGTAGAGTAAGTTCAATTTTTAAGTTTTGTTTTAGTTAGTCTTGAGTCATTTTATTGAGTCAATTTTTCAGTATTCAGTTTGGTTTTTAGCTATTGACTCCATGCCCAATAGATAGGCACTTGGTCTACGGTGTTCTTGGCACCTCCAAGGAGCTACCATCCCCAGCTGGAGCCAATGTTAGTGTCAGTATTTGCATACTTACATCAGGGATCAAAAAAAAAATTTCATGTGCATATTAGGTGTCCCATTCTAAATAAATTTTCAATGATTCCATTAGGTCATGATATAAAATTGTTCCACTAGTGGTTGTCCTTGTCAAGTGTCCCATTTTCCTTCACAAGCATATGCCTGCCAACCCTCATACATGTCTTCATCATGTTGAAAAAAAATCTACTCTCATTTCACTTGTAGTCAAAATCACTATTTGAGTCAGTTTCTTTCATTTCTCATTATGTCACTAGGGTTTCATTAGGTCAAATCATTTCATTATCTTATTTTCAATAAAGGGCAGTAGAAGGTGTGAAGGTGACCCAATATAAACTCATGATTTGCTTCAGTTATTTCAAATGTAATAATTATTCAGTCTCCCAAATTTTTACAACTCAAAAATCCACATGCCAACACATCAATGTCAAAGGGATTTGTCTTTTCCCAAGGGTGCTGAAGTCATCATTGTTCACAAGCACTAAACCCTAATTTCCTCTCCCACTGAGCTAGGGTTTGCTGTGAAAAAGAGGCATATGAGCAGAAAGAGACATAAGGTATGTCATGTCAGTAAGTATGAGGCCGTTCCAACTCATAAGATCATGTCTCCATCATTTTTTAAGAAAACATTGAAAGGATCAAGCCATTTGCCACTCATAGGGCCAACTTCACTTTAAACTATGTTTTCGACCAAACAGAGATGAATTTGACAAAAGTGAGAGAGGTTTTTGTTCGTAATATGTAAATAAAATAAAACCTTCATCATTTTTTAGACAGGTATAATTTGGGAGAAATGTGAAATTTATAGGTGCTACAAGAGGTTCGTTGCACTTCTAGAGTGACCTTGGGAAAATCAAGTTTTCTCATCATTGGAGTGTCCAAATGACTTCTTCGATGAGTCAAATGATAACTAGACAGAGAGATATTTCTAATGAGTTGTCATGAGCTTAGTTTGGAGTTGAGGAAAGCCTCTAAAGGTTGCCTGCACCAGCACTCTACATTTCTCCACCCTCATTCAACAATTTTTGACCAATATTGATCAAATCAATATTTCAACAAGAAAATGAACTCCAGACAGAAAATAAGAGGTATATTTGGAAATTATACAAGATAGTCTTTCCAACGAGCTATCAGGAACCCTATTTGGACTTCGGTAAGTCATCCAAAAGAATGTTTGAAGTTGGTGTTGTGCTCCTGACCTAGTGGAGATGTGCTCCCGTGCCTGGCGCTGCGCTCCTATGCTTGGCACTGTACTCCTATCCTAGTGGAGATGCACTCCTGTAAATGGTGTTGGGCTCCTTCCAGAGTATCAAAACTCATCCCAAGCTCCTTTTCAATTCATCCAACCTGCAATTCAAGGTCTCATCACCTCCAAACAAGTAAGTGACACCCTTTTATGCGCTCTTCTCATTTCACAATTGCAATTTTATGGCATAAAATTTCTTCATTTACCATCAAAAGTGTTGAGCTAAGAAACCCTAATTATCACCACTACATGCCTAAATTTTTTCCCTAGACCCTATTTATTCCTTTCTTACACCCTAGTTCACTCCCTAGGCACTTCCCTTGCCCCTACACTCCTCCAATCCATTTTCCCTAGCTCTATTACCAAAACCCTATATCTAGGTGGCATTTCCTGGCTACCTAAACAAAATCCATGTAATTTTATTTCTTAGCCTATCTCCTTAAGCCTTTTTCGCTCCCATAACTTCCTAAAACTCCCTAAATCCCTTCCCTACTTCTCTAAATTTTCCCTTAGCCATCCCAACTCCCTAACCCCACTATCCTACTCCCTTTCCCTTCCCCTTCTTCCCAATGATTTTTCCCAAAAAACAATTGAAACATGGAAGAATAGGAAGACCTTTATTATGAGAAAGAGAGAGAGTCTGACTTGGTGGACTTGGATGACCTAGATTACCATGAGAACTCAACACTGATCATCCAAGAGAAAGATGCCAAGATCAGGTAGTTGAAGAACAAATTGAAGGAAACCTTAGTGAAGCAAAAGGAAAAGGGGAGTTAGACATTATTGCTTAGGTGTCTCACCATGCCTCTAACCTCTAAATCAACAAGCAAATTCACAATTTTGGTACGTTCTGGAAAACTTGTACAAATTTTGATTTTTGGGACAATTTAGCATGCAGAAATTGTGCTAAATGCGCAATGCCACTGACGCTGCTCCCTTTTTTGGCCCATCCAAATGGAAAAATATCAAGATATTCATGTTTCTAATGTCAATTACATAAACCTTAGAATGATTCAAGAGATTTGGAGAAAAATTGGTCCCTCAAAAAGGCCAAAAACCATCAAAAAATCATGTTTCTGCCCTCTTTTTGTCCTTGGCGATGCACATTTACCAGTCTTGGGAAAAAAAACTTTTAATAGGGCAAATGGACACCATTTTGGAAAGTGAAATCATATCTGGAAACTAGACTCAGATAAATTTCTAATGGGATTTCATGGAGCTTATTTTGATAAGTGTAATACCTCCAAAAGTGGTTTACAAAACAGGTCAAATTTTATTTCTTGGTGCTCTGCGTTTACCAAGAAATTCATAGTTTCACTAGTTTCAGTAAATTTTGAAATTTCACCTTTGATGTTATTTTAACTTGGGTAAATGAGAGGTTACTATTGTAATTATCATGTTTTACCTTTTACCTAAGGTAGATACATTAGGTAAATCATTAGTTCGAAGTCAAATTTATCTGTTCTAAAAGTTAGGAATGAGTCACACTCCTCATCCTAGACTCAAGCAGTCAGTTCAGTTTCTGGTGTAACAACTCCCTCACCTCATGGATTCGACCCCTAAGGATTATAGGAAGTGTTTTTGGAGTCTATAAGGTGTAATTTCTCATTCTTCGTAATGGTTAGCATCAGTTGAAGAGTCTGTATTGATCAAGTATCATTTCTGGCTTGGACATTAATGGAAAATTGCAACTATTTTCTTGGGATCCCTGTGGTACCAGTCTTACACATTGTCTCTTCTATGTGATTGATTTGTTTGAATGTATTGTTAATTCAAAAGCTATTTCACATCTATAATATACTTGATGTCAATTTTGAAAAACATAATTCATATTTAGTTAGACTTTGTTTTGGGAGATTAAGTATAATGTGTTCAATTTCTTCAATTTAAGGAAAATACATTTCATATGCTTTCCTTAGCTCCTAAATAGTATTTCCAAATCATTTAATAATATTTGAATGTTTAAACCTTTTACCTACATTTCCCCATCAATAAGACTGCAATTTCATCCTTCTAGCCTTGTTTTATCCTCTTGACCTAATTTCGGTTCAGTGACCCCAACCCTAAAATTGAAATCAAAACCCATTTTTTTCCTTAGCTAGTCTAAAATCCTTTCAATCTAGCCCTCTTGGCTGTGATTCTATCAAGAGATCCCTATATTACATAGTATGGCTAGATATCGAATCCAAAGTTTGGTTTGAGGTTACCTCAGGATTGCCAATTTCAGCCTTAGGATCAATCTAAGTGATAACGCCTATATATGTGGGTGAGCATCTTAGGTTATACAGAGAGGTAAGATTCATTAAATTTTTTTGCAACTATGATAAAGAAATAAATCATCCTATTCATGCTATTAATCAAGATTTTGGATGTTTCACATTGTCATCTAATGATCTCCAAAATTCCCAACTTAGAATTGAATAAATTGTAAATAAGCCTAAATGTATAAAAACTAATGCGTGGAAGTTTTACTTTGATGGCCATTTCTATAAAGATGGGGATGGAGAAGGAATTGTATTAATTTCTCTAGACAAAGAGAACATAACCCAATCCTTTAAGTTGCACTTTTATGTTACTAATAATGTGGTTGAATATGAAGCCGTACTTCTAGGCCCCGAGTTAGATAAAATTCCTGAAGATCAAAACCTAAGTGTTTTCAGTGAATCAAAATTAAAAAAAAAACTAAGAAATGTATTTGAAGAAAAAAAATCCTATGCTTATATGTTATCAAAATGAAGTATGGGATTATGTAGAAAACTATTTCCAAGCTTTTAACATTACAACAATCCCAAGAAATTAAAACATGTAAGCAAAATCTTTAGCAGTTTATGCCAACTCCTTTAAAAATCTTGATCCAAGCAACTACATTATCAAATTCAGGTGAAATATAGGCCTTCAATCCCTGACAATATTAAGCACAGGATTTTTTTTTAAGATGATGAAAAATTAAAGAATTTCCTACGGGGAATTGATGATTTTGTAGCCTTAAAAATTGAGGGAAAACAAATTATTGATCATAATGCAACTCTTGAAAACAATGCTTCACAATTGAAAAATAAGATAGTCAATCATGATATCCTCCAATTGTCAAACAATTTCATTCCCAAGGGCTTGATCTCTTTCAAAAATATTTTTGATAATAATGATGTATTAAAAACTTCGTTAATAATACGCAAAAACATTAGGATGTATAAGATTGTAACATTGGAACTGGCGAATAAATTAAGAATGTGAAAATTTCACCATCATTACCCAGGGACATAAAAGAAATATATATCAATATTTGAAAGAATTATAAAATATTACTTTGCATTTTCCTATGAAGATCTTAAAACTTATGACACAAATCACATTGATCATAAGATACCTTTAAAACGAAAATCCAAACCATTCCAAAAGAAATTAAGAAGAATAAATCCAAATTTTCTTCCAACCATTGAGAAGGAACTTAAGAAATTATTGGATGCGAATATTATTTTTCCTCTTACATTTTCTTATTGGATTGAAAATTTAATTCTCATGATAAAGAAAAAGGGTGTAATTAGATTGTGTGTTGATTTTAGAAATTTGAACAAATCATGCTTAAAATAAAACTATCCATTGCCTAAAATGGATCAATTACTCCAAATATTTTCAGGTTCTAGTAGAATTTCCATGCTAGATGGTTTTTCTAGATATAACCATATTTTTTTGAGTCCATAAGACCAAGAGAAAACAACTTTCACAAATCCCTGGGAAACATGTTGCAGAGTTCGAGAGGAATTCCCCTCTCCGCCAGGACTCCGACATCAACCAAGTCTTCTACCATAACAAAAAAATGAGACTCTTCGTAAAATTTAAAACATAGAAATTCTTAAGAAAAAGAAAGGGACTCCACAAAAAAGAGTTTCATAGGGAAGACTTCCAATTTACCTATTTGAGTCCTGGCATGTGCAAAGGTCTACTTCACACAACCCATTCTGTGGAAAAGGGAAACGATGCTGCTGCCAAACGTGAAGCCCTCGGCCATATTTCCCTAGATGAGATTAATTGAAAATGAAAGGAGATCTAATATAAGTTACCCTCACAGGGGAAGTTAACCAAGTACCTATTTCAAAATCTCAACAAAATTGAATAGGAAGGGAAGTAACATTACATGCCTGAACACAGTGAGTCGTCTGCAAGATAAGGAAAAAATACAGTAAGTGAAAAACCGAGATAGAGCTATGAGACCAACCAAACTTCATGCGGAAAAAAAATAAAATAAAATTCGGAGCAAATAGACATAATTTGATTTAAGAAGAACCATGAATAAGCTCACGCGGTATGACCAGAATTACCTTAGCTTTTAGAATGATGAATTGGAAGGCGGAGAGTTACATAAGGGAACCATATTATATCATAAGGAAAATGAGTCAAGGGTGCGGCGCATAGGGTAGGGTAGTTACCCTAAACCCTCCCACTAATTTCCCATTGTTAGATCTAGGGTTCTCCAGATCGATGTTGTACATGAATACTAGAAATAAATAACAGCTGACAGCTAGCAACTATTCACAGGGATAAAAAGTTTGTCTTCCATTAAACAATGATTGCTCTATTATTAAATTACTCATTGAATAATAAAAAATCTGAATGATAAGTTACATGTGTAAATGATCACCAAAATCAAAGTATGCATTGTAAAATTGATTCAAGTCATAATGTTTTTCACATCCAAAGGACTATAGGATTATTACAAGCCGATGCAAAAATAAAATCTTACAAACGAACTTAAATATATGACCTACGTATTGATTTAAATATTGTATATTTGATATTCTAAATGATGATAAAGTTAACACATTAATATAACGAATAAATTATTGTTTAGGTGGAGTAATGGTAAATAAGTAAATAAATAATTTATGGTAAGTGTTTTGATAGTGGTGATAAGTGGTATGAGAGCATGGTTACACACTAGGACCAAATGGGCCATTTAAATAACTTGGGTATTTTCATTTTCTTTGTTTTTAAAATGTGCATAGTGATAGGAATATTGTTTATAATTCCAATGAGAATAGGATCAAGTCATATAAAACCAAGAACTATAGGGGAATTTCATGCCCTCTCTAATCCATAGATTAGCCCATAAATGTGGGTATAGTTGAGTGTGGATCAACACTATCAAAGTAGCAGATTGTCGGAAGAACAATAACCTCAGACCAACATATTTTTGGATACCATGAAACAACTTCAGATAGAAATGATTCAATTACAAAGCGATAATTAATGGTTGATGAGGGAACAAGATAGGATAATTAAGAGTCTCTTGGATAAGTGGAATCATCCTACAACACAACCTAGTCTAGAGAGGGACATTCATGAAGAAGGAGAGCAACAATAAAAAGTTAATGATAAAATAGAAGGATGTCGTACCCATCGAAGTAACAAGAGTAGGACTTACAATGAAGCAGAATCTGGGAATGTTTCAAATTAGCAAGAGCTAAAAAAGCAGAAAGTAGAGTTGCAAGGACATTTCCAGAGAATTAAACCTCCTACATCCGATGGAGAGGTTGAAGAAGTGGGAGAAGCATGGATAATTAATATGAACAAATATTTTCAAGTTTATGAATATAAAAAAAATCTAAAGGCTCACTTGGATATTTATTAAATGAAAAAAAAACCAGATTATGGTGGGAGAAGGTGAAAACATTCTGGAAAATTGAAGACCAGAATGTGACTTGGGATGAGTTCCAGCAATACTTTAAAGACAGGTATCTAACCGAGTGATTTTATGATGAAAAATTTCGAGAGTCTCATGACTTAAGGTTGGGTCACTTGTCTATGGATGAGTTTGATGCAGGAGCATCATGTTCCCAAATTTTATACATTTAGTAGAATATAGGGGGTCTTATATTTTCAAGGGAGTTGGTTCCCTAAGTATTTAATTAATGTAATTTTCAAATTTTTGAGTTGATTTTATGTGAGACCTTTAGAATATGATTTAATTAAATATTGTGAGGCATATTTGTAAATGTTCTTGAATGTAGGAGAACAAGAGTGATTGGTGAGGATTGACAAATTCTGAAATATTCCAAATGTTAGATTAGAAATTTGTTTCATGATTTTGTGGAACTAGAGAGGATCCTTAGGAATTGGTTGAGTCAAAAGCGGATTTAGAGTATTCTTAGGATTTGTTTAAGAAGATTGAGAGTCTGAACCAGAATTGGTTGGAAAATCATTTTGTATATATTTTTAAGCCTCAAAGGCATTAAGAGAACATATTCTTAGATAGGAAATACATGATATTTGATAGTAAGCCTACGAGAAAAGATGAGGATGAGAGAAGGCCATTTTAAAGAAAATCATGCCCTGGATCGAGTACATGGGAACGAGGATCAACATAATTTGTATGTACATTATTTTTTTATTAAATGTGATGAAAACATTCCCGCAAGTGAAATTGTATTTACCTATGTTTGAAGAAATATAGGAATGCATAGATAGTTGTAATATCTAATTTATGGTAGAGTGGAGGAATTAAATTAGGTCAGAGAAGTGATCGGGAGAGTTTCTGGATATGAGTGAATAACCGAAATAAAGCTCAGGAGGGAATTAACAACTAGACAAAGAAATGAAGTCGTAGTGATTAATTTCGAGAGTCTCTATGTTGTGAGATTCTAGTTGAGAGTAGAAAATCGATTATATTTTCCCGAAGGAAGCAAAACACAATTTTCCCTAAAATTCCAGAGAAAGTGTGAAGATTGAAGACGAACGGTGGAGATCAAATTTCATAATTGAAGTGGGAGCATTTGACATTTAGGACCATATTTTAGAAATCAAGTGAGAATTAATGGTCAAAATGACTTCGCAAATATAAGTGGGAGATCAGATGAGGAGCCATGTATCAGCTGGAGATCTCATCGCATATCACATTTGGAAAAAGGATTTTATTTTTGTGATGAGCATTAAAGTTGGGATAGTCTAAATGTGATGAGGGTTAAATATGTGATTTATGATATACCCTGGAAATTGCTATAAAGTGATAACTTTGTGATCTACGATATGGAAAGTTTTGCAATGTGCGATGAAGCGATAAAGGAAAGAGTTTAGTATTATGAAAGGAGAAAAGGTAAGGTTAAGTGTTAATCGTTAAACACGCACATATGAAATATTATTTTGGGTTTTGACTTGACATCCCACAAAGCCTAGTTTGATGATTATCCCATGATTTGAAATGAAGGTTGGATTGAAGGGAGCTTCTGCATTTTAATTTAGATAATAATTAAGTGGGTATTTTTAAAGGTTCTTAGAGCTATATGAAACTATCTAAATGTAAAAAATTCAGAGTGTATACTCTTTTATGAGTATAATCCTGATGTAAGAGCAGGCTTAGCCATTAACCCTTCATCATTTGGTATCACGGAAGAAGAAGATTGTTGAGATAAAAGAACAAATCGATGTATTAATGATGTTGCTACAGGAAAAACAAAGATAAGGTTGGGTCTTGAGGAAAAAGACAGTGAAGTGGCACAAGTTACAGAGAAGGCTACAAAAGAGGCAAGTGAAGTGGTTGGTGGAAAAAATCAAAGAAGTTGAGTTGGAAATGGAAGTTTCCATTTGTGAAGTAGAACGGGGTGAAGTTGTGGGTGAAGATGAAGAATGGAGATCAATGAAACATATCATGAACTATTGGGATAGTTCAAGGAAGCATGAGGAAATGTGGATAGAGGTAGTAGAAGAGGCTATAAAGCCTTATATTTTTTAATCTAATAATTTTGATGTGTTTGCAGGTTTTTCATAGGATGGGTAGACTTTTGAAGCTGTTAGAAAATTTTATGAAAGTCTTGAAGAAAATAAGGATGAAGAGTACCTCTTAGAAGATAAAAATTCTAAAGCAATGTATGATGGAGGATGCCTCTTAAATGACAAAAACATTGACCTATAAAATAACTTATTGATGAATTGATATTTAGAGCTGTTACAAAACATGTGCAATTCCTTATGGAAGAAGGAGATGAAATTCGACGTGAAGAGTTGATATGTGACACATCTGTTGAGGCTGTCGAGCCTTACATTTTTAAACCTGACAATTTTTGTATAAATACAAGGATTATAAGTGCCCAAGAACGACAGATCTCAAACATTTTTACACAACATGGAGTTGATGAAGTATTTCTTTTTGAAAGTGTAAGGGGAGAACAAAAAATTATTTCTATGGAGATGACTGGAACATAATTTTCTATCGAAGGCAGTCAAATTGAAGAATAATCACTCACTAATAGTGACCATATAAAGGACGAAGCTAGAAATAAAGAGCATTGTGATAAAATGCTTGTTAAATGTGAAGAGGAGATTGAATTGTTGGAGGAGTTTCTAGGAGAACGTGGAAATAGAAAATAAATGGTTAGGGGAGTTCTTGACAGTAGAAGAAAGTCTCTAATAGTCATGGAGACATAATAATGTTTTAATTTACAAATCAATATTTTGTTTGCAAGTACATTGAATAGCATGAATGATTATGATGTTGTGATCAAATATATTGAAGAGAGATTGATTGAAGATGCGATAAAAGTTCAGAAGCGACAAGAGGGTAAGGATGTAAGGTGGCAATAAGAATCCAACAACTCCAAAGTGAAGGTAACAAACAACAGGTTAAAGGTAAATTTGAGGAAGAAACTATGTTAGTTGAAAACATAGGGAAGGATCATCACTCCATCACGATAATAGGAAAAATGGGGATAACCATGGAAGCTGTTGAGGCATTTGATAAAGAAGAAGAAGAACCAAAATCTCATAAAAATATTAGCGAATGGGAGAAAGAATTGGAGCTACTAGAAAAATGGTTGAAAGCACTAGCAGAGAAGAAAGAGTGTGATGAATACTACAAATGACCTACAACAGAGGAAGAGAAATAATAAGTGTCAAGGAAAAATAGAATAAAGGAAGTAGATAAGGAAATATTACAGAAAGAAGTCCAGCAAGGAATTGCGTTGGACATAGAAATCGAATTGATGATGGAACTGATTAAAAAATTGTCTCAAAAAGAGAAGACAACAAGAAGAAAAAAACAAAAAAAACAATAGAAACTAAACATCATAAAGGAAGAGAGGCAGCCAAAGATAGATTATAGAACAAAGTTTTGGATCTAGGAGGAATTCCATCAGCATTGAAGACACATGATCTGGAGATCATGATTGTTTTTTACCTTGGGAGTCTGATGCAGGAGCATCATGGTTCCAAATTTTTCACATTTAGTAGAATGTAGGGAGTCTTATATTTTCAAGGGAGTTGGTTCCCTAAGTATTTAATTAATGTAATTTTCAAAATTTTGAGTGGATTTTATGTGAGACATTTAGAATAGGATTTAATTAAATATTGTGAGGCATATTTGTAAATGTTCTCGAATATAGGAGAACATGACTAATTGGTCAGGATTGAGAGATTTTGAAATATTTTGAATATTAGATTAGAAATTGGTTTCATGATTTTGTGGAATTAGAGAGGATCCTTAGGAATTAATTGATTCAATGTGTATTTAGAGGATTCTTAGGATTGGGTTCAGAATATTGAGGATTTGAACCATAATTGGTTGCAAAATCCTTTTGTATATATTTTTAAGCCTCAAAGGAATTAAGAGACCATATTCTTAGATAGTAAATAGAAGAGATTTTATTGTAAATATACGAGCAGAGAGAAGGATGGGATAAGGCCACCTTTAAAGAAAATCGGGCCTTTGATTGAGTATATGGGAACGAGGATCGACATAATTTGTATGTACAATATTTTTTTTAATGAATGTAATGAAAGAATTCCTACAAGTGAAATTGTATTTACCTATGTGTTTGAAGAAATATAGGCATGCATAGATAGTTGTCTTATTTGATTTCTTGTAGAGTGGAGGAATTAAATTATGCCAGAGAAGCGATCGGGAGAGTTTTTCGATATGAGTGAACTAACGAAATAAAGCTCGGGAGGGAATTAACACCTGGATGAAGAAGTGAAGTCATAGTGATTAATTTCAAGAGTCTTTGTGTTATGAGATTCTAGTCAAGAGGAGGTGGTTGATTACATTTTCCTAAAGATAGAAAACCACATTTTTCCCTAGAATTCTAGAGAAAGTGTGAAGATTGAAGATGCACGATGGAGATCAAATCGCAGAATTGAAGTGAGAGCATTGGATGGTCAGGATCATATTGCAGAGATGAAGTGAGAATTTATGGTCAATATCACTTCACAAATATAAGTGGGAGATCTGATGAGGATCCACGTGTCAGCTGGAGATATCATCTCATATCACATTTGGTAGAAGTATTTGGTTTTCTTGATGAGCATTGAACTTGTGATAGCCAAAATGTGATGAGGGTTAAAACTTTGATTTGCAATATACCCTGGAAACTGCGATAAAACAATATGTTTGGGATCTACGATATGGTAAGTTTTGTAATGTGCAATGAAGCCCTAAAGGAAATAGTTTGGTATTGAGAAAGGTGATAAGGTAAGGTTAAGTGTTAATCGTTAAAAGCACACATATGAAATATTATTTTGGGTTTTCACCCGAGATCCAACAAATCCTCATTTGATGATTATCTCATGTGATCAGGATTCTTTTCTTTTAATTTTAAGTTTGGAATGAAGGATGAGCTGAAGGGAGGTTCTGCGTTTCAATTTTGATAATAATTAAGTGGGATTTATAAAAGGTTCTTAGAGCTATATGAACCTATCTGAATGATGTAACAAATTCAGAGTGTATAACCTTTTACGAGTATAATCATGGGGTAAGAGCGGGCTTCACCATTAGCCCCACATCAAAGTTCATCACTAAATTTACCTCTTTGTTAAGAAGCATACCATATTTGAGAGATGAAAAAACAAAAGTAAAATGATTCTTGAGTAGTCTGTGTGCTCACATGAAGGAGACGATCGAATTTGTGAACCCAAAGACTATGGATGAGGTGATCTGAAAAGCACAAATGTGTTATCAAAATTCCAAGGCAAAAGGTGAAGTTCGCAGAAGTTGGGAACCAAATAAAGGGTAGAAATGTCCCTCAAATTTTAAAAATAGCAGACCAAGAAATCATAAAAATGTTGCAATAAATCCAAAAAATAGAAAATTTGGGAAAAACTAGAAAAAGCCCAAATGGGCAGTTGGTGAACAACCTACTGATGTATCCAGCAAGCCAGCTCATGGACCATCCCAGAAACCACCGTTAAAATTTTGGGGATGCGGTGAGGCACATTACTTTAAGAGTTTCTGTCATCGTGGAAGAAATGAAGTTTCAACCAATTTACAAGAGGCATTTACAGTAGGGGATGTTGTACGAAACATATCGAGGATCAATGTTGCACTGGAAGATCGGCAAGAGAAATTCCAACTAAGATAGAACTGGAAGGTAAGTTATATTCCCAAACTATTTCCACTTTGTTTTATCCTAGTGCTATTTTAAGTTATAAAAATCCCATAATAGTTTAAAATTATAAACTTCAACACCAAAGATTTAAAAGTCCCTGGTTGGTACAATTGGCTACTAGAGAAAGGAGAAGAGTAAATACTAAAATCTCAAATTATATCGTGGAAATAGGAAGACAACATATAAATTTTGAATTGAACATTATACCCTTGGGCTCCTATGATATTTTGTTGGGGCTGTACTAGTTAGAAATACATTAGTCACTGGTAGATTTCAAGGATAAAATTATCCATTTTAAGGAAAAATATGCTACATGTCAAGAATTACAAGGAATTAAGAAATCGCTTCAATTGTGCCCCATCAGGGCATCCTAGCTAGATAAATTCATTATAAAGCGGTGCCAATTTTATGCTATTTAGGTGGAGTTTACTAAATCCAAAGACAAGAACCTTATGATGGAAAATATTATAGTTGTTTAGGATTTGATGGACATGTTTCCTGGAAATATTCCAAGAATACCCACAAAGCGAGGCATTGAAATTACTATAGAGTTACTATCCGGAGCAGTGCCTGTGTCGTGAGCACCATATATAATGAGTGTAGATGAGTTGATAGAATTAAAAATGCAGCTGCAAGAACTATTGGACAAATGGTATATTCAACCAATTATGTCCACTTGGGGAGCACCAGTGCTATTTGTTAAAAATAAAGACGGTACAATGCATATGTGCATGGATTACCGACAACTTAATAAGATGTCTGTCAAAAACAAATACCCATTGCCACGTATAGAAGATATTTTTGATCAAGTAAATATAGCAATAGTATTTTAAAATATTGACCTGAGATCTGGGTATCACCAGATACAGATTAAGGATGAGAACATATCCAAAACAACCTTTCGTACAAGTTATGGACATATTGAATTGGTGGTCTTGCCTTTCGGATTAGCCAATGCACTAATAAATTTCATGAATACTGATCTATTCTAAAAATTTTGAATAACACAAGGAGAATTTTTTTGAATAACACAAGTAGAATTTGACGCTTGGTGTTGAAAATGTTGTGAGAACATTACATCTATGCCAAATTTAGTAAATGTGATTTTTACATAGAATAAATCCAATATTTGGGCCATGTAATATCTGCTGAAGGGATCTCGAAAGAGCCCAAAAAAATAAAAATGATTAAATAATCGAGACTTCCTAGAAATGTAGTAGACATACGTTCTTTCATGGGCTTACCTGGTTACTACCAACGATTCATCAAAGGATTCTCTAAGATACCCTTTCCCATTACTTCCTTGCATTGAAAGGGGCGAGTGTTTAAGTGGAATAATGAGTGTCAATCCAATTTTGAATGATTAAAAGAACTATTAACTACTACCACTCTACTGAAAGTGGCAGACCCAAGCAGAGAGTTTGAAGTTTGCACTGATGCTTGTAAGGAAGGGGTGGGAGCAGTATTGAAGCAAGATGGCAAGGTCATGGCATATGAATCAAGGGAGCCAAAGAAAATAAGCAATGATACTCTCCTTATGATTTGGAGTTTACTGCGGTAGTACATGCCCTTCGAATTTGGAGACATTACTTGTTGGGAAAAAGGTTTGTGCTAAGAACCAACCATATCAACTTGATTAGCTACTTTAAAAAATAAAATTTAAATGCTTGCCAAGCAAGATGGAATGCATTCCTAAGTGAATTTGATTTTGACATTCCACATGTGAAAGGTAAGGAGAACCGTGTAGATGATGCTTTAAGTAGGAAACTACATTTCATCTCTGAAATTTAATTTAAGCAATCCGAATTTAAGTTCCATGAGAAAATCATGGAGGCAACAAAGAGAGACCCTAAGTATCAATTCTTATGGTAGAAAACAAGAGAGGCGGAAAAACAAGGAAAGCAATCAAATTATGGAATTAAAGATAAATGACTTTTGATATTTCGAGGGAAGATATGTATTCCAAATCAGATGAGCTTGAAGGAGCTTATTTTGGATGAATATCATCAGAGTTCCTATGTTGGACATATTGGATATTAAAAGACGCTAACAACAATTAGAAATGACTATTTTTGGTGTGGAATTCATAAGAAAATTGCTGGATACCTGACCAAATTTTTGAAGTGTCAGCAAGTCAAGGTGGATCACCAACATCCAGCCAGATTTCTTCAGCCTATTCTTGTACCGGAATGGAAATGGGAAGTCATTTCACTTGATTTGATCACAATTTTACCAAGAAGAAGGAGACACAATGATTCAATTATGGTGGTGGTCAATAGGCTCAGCAATGTAGCTAATTTTATACATATCTAGTCAACATAAAAGACTATACAGATTCTTGACATTTTCATGAGACAAATATTTAGGCTGCAGGACATTCCAAGAATCTTCATCTCAGATTAAGATGTAAAGTTCACCTCAACTTTCTAGAAGGTACTATCTGATCTGAAAATGGAATGTACTTGAATAAAGGGTGCAAGGTATCCATTTTCAATAATTTGAAATTTGCAAACAGCTCCAAGATTAACTCTTAAAATACTCATGCTTGAAGCTTGATGTCTTGCAGAATAAAACAAATAAGTTTGAGCAGTTGTTTAGGTATTTATGTGTGAAGGAAAGTTATTTAAATTTTTTGTTTAACACATTATGTCAGATTTTTTTAACATGATATCTTCAGCAAATAATGACACAAAGATGATGAAGCAGTTCACCCCTTCTGGGCTACATTTGCTGGACCAAGTCTCCCAAAATGGGCTTGTCCTCTTGTATTAAGAATGTTGCAAAGGCTAATACAAGTAAATAAGTGCCTCTAAAGGCAAATCTGACTATAAAAACAAAATCAAAAGATAGGAAACAACTAATAATTCTCTTCCCCAAGCACTAAACAGTGAAATTGTACCTTAAATAATACTTTCTTCAAATGGCCCTGATGGCCCTTTAAAATTATATGAAGAAATTAGAGGTGAAGATGACCTCTAATGGTTCTAAAACCTCTTCCAATGGACTCAAAATGTGGAAGAAAACAAAATTAGGCTTTTGAATCACTGAAAATAGATGAATACAATCTCCAAACAGCTCAAGCACTGGAATGGCCCCAGTGGCCTTGAAAGCTTCCTTGAAGAAATTCGAGGTGAAGAATGCCTCAACAGGAAAAAAGAGTTGTATAAATGGACTTAGAACACATAATTTAGTCATAAATGACCTTTGTTTCACATTTAATGACTGCACACATCCCAATGCAGCTCCCAAACTGATATGGCCCTAGTGGCTCCTGGAACTTCCCTGAAGCAAAAATACCTGAAAATGACCTATGTTGGTTGTAAAACCTATGCCAATGAGTGCAGAAGGTCGAAGAGACCAAAAATCAAGAAAAAATTCACTCCAAAAGGATCTCCCATGTGAAAGATATGCTCCAAACTGTATTTTACCCAATGTTAGGCAAAAATCCCACTAATTGTGGGCCAACTGTAGTTAACTCCAGTTAAAATGTGGAGAATCTGCCTTAATTAGAGGAATGGCACTAAAATGGAGGAGCCACTAGCAATTTCATTAAATGATGGTCGATCGTGTTCACATGTGCTATGAAAATGTCGGTTAGGGCAGAGTTAACTGTTTAACAAACTCCGAATTTTTGAAAACCCATCACAACAAATGCTGAAACCCCCGCCATTGAATGTGACCACTACTGCAATTTTAACTGTTAATTTTTTGTTTGAACTCCCATTGGAGGTATAATCCGCGCCCTCGGTCATCATCATGGTCATATAAATGGGGTCGGGCTACCCAAAGGGGCTAGCCCCTTTTTCTTTCTGCCCTTACATAGTTTAAACCTTTAATATAATCTATGCGCCACCAATTTTAAAAACTAAACCATAGCTCAGTTGGTTAAAGCACTTGGACATTGGATGTAAAGTCTTTGGTTCAAAACTCGCCGAAGCCAAACAAAATTTTAACCTGCCATTCAATTGTGACTTGGGGCCACGTTGCGGCCTCCGGGACTGCCACGTGGCAACTCCTCATTGGACCAAAAATTCATAAGTCAAACCAATAAACCAACCGATGATTGCCAAGTGTCAAATGTTGATTGGTCCAAACAGTATATTTCATGGAATATTCCAAGGAATATTCCTAGAATATTCTGAGGAATATTCTCGATTTTTTTTTTTAATAATTTTCCAAAATGCAGTCAACCTTGGTCAAACTCAGTTTTTGAAAGATATTGTAAACATCAAACCTTCATAACTTTCTCATGCGAAGTCAGATTTGAGTGTCCTTCAAGGCATTGGGATCGTATCACCGAGGCCTATCTGATCACTCAGGGTCCAAATTATTTTGAGCACTTTAATTTTTGAGCTTTTCCCCAAACTCATATTTGAGCTCCTGATCACTATCATTGGTTTGGGAACACATATCTAGTTTAGTACCACTTATCATCCTAAAATGGATGGACAGATGGAAATGGTGAATCAAATATTAGAAGATATGCTACGCATTTATATGATGCAGCAATCCACAAAGTGGGAAGATTATTTGCATCTATTCGAATTCGCTTAAAATAATGGATACCAAGGATCCCTGAAGATGAGTCCTTTGAAGCATTATATGAAAGACAATGTCAGACAGCCATAAATTGGAGTATTCCAGAAACCAAATTGATGCTTGTGTCGAACATGTTGGAGGAAATGGAGCATGAGGTAAGAAAAATAAGACAGAATTTAAAAGTAGCCCAAGACAGGAAAAAGATATATGCTGACCGAAAAAAAAAAAAAAATTGAGAATTTGGGGTGGGTGATTACATTTATGTAAGAATTAAACCCTAGAAGAGCACCTTAAGATGAAATACATGTGCATTAATGGCTCCCAGGTACTATGGACCTTTCCAAATTTTTGAATGGATAGAGCCAATGGCTTATCGACAGGCATTGCTTAGCTATATATTGGTATACAATGTGTTTTATTTATCTTTACTGAAGCGATACATACATGAACCCATGCATGTGATACATTGGCATAGCGTACATGTAGATTATGTTTACATTGTAACTTCAAGAAAAAAAGGGTCCTTAATTAAATTAATTATAAATTATATATCTTGTAAGTAGAACCGGGTGATGAATTTCCTGTAGAACCTTAGTGTATTCTTGATGAGAGATAAATAACACTTCGGAGGCTAGTCATCCCCCAAGTGAAGCTGCAATGGAAGCACACTAGCCCGGAGGAGGCTACTTGGGACGACGAAAACTCTATATGGGAAGCATATCTTGAAATTTTTTCTGAAATGAAGTAAAGATCGATGACAATGTTTCCTCTAGTGGGGGAAGATGTAACACCCCATTTTATTTTAAACGTTATGTCTAAAATACTTTTATAAATACACTTGAATTTGTTAAGTGAAAAGAGAATTAACGAATATGGTTATTTGTTAGTAAAACTTGAGTTCTACTTCATGAATAAAAATTACATTGAGTAATTGATTTAACTGAATGGTAAAATAATTCCAAGATTCGAGAGTAAAAAGGAAGAGGAAGTTTGTAAAATTTTAGTTCCCCAAAAGGATAAAAAGGAAAACTTGAAAAGGGAAAGGGGTTTTGTTCATGAAATAAGAAAAGGGTTTACAACAACATGTTGTGAAGGAAAATAGTTGTCTAGAGCTGGTAGGTTACCAATGGAGCTCTATAACCTCAATAATTGTATGTTGGACAGGAGCGAGGCCTAACTTCACAAAAAATACATGCTACCTTAGACTCTGGTGTGGAGCATAGGGGGAACAAAGGATGTGATTGCCTCTCTCATGTTTGGGTGGTGCCATCTGTTAACCAACAATATAAATATAAGTATTTAAGTTTACTAGTTAAGTTTGAAGTGATGAGCAAGAAAATGTATTTTAAATTCACTGTACTGGTATCTTATATTATCTTTGTTAGTTAGAAATAATATTGGTTTCAAACTACTTCCGCAAGATAAACCAAATATGGAATTAGATTAGAAATGCTATAACAAGGCCCTAAAATCAGTGTAGATAGATAGCATAAAAAGGTACATACAATAGGTATAATTCAATGAATAAAAAATTCTTAAATCTATCAAGAAAAATGTACATGCATTGTCAAGTTTCCATCTATTATTCAAACAACACCATTGAGTATGTGTGTACAATAAATTACACAGGAATATGAATGAGAGTAAAACAATAGTAAAGAGGATTAGGCACGTTCTAGCTTGTAAAACACTTTTATATTCTTATTAATATGTGTAAAGAGATAATGAGGCTCAAAGGTTTAGAAGCCGAGTCCCTTGGTGAGAGGGCAAGGATCACAGTCCTCTGGCAATTGAATCCTAAAGTACAAAAAACGAACCAATATAAACAAATAAAGGAAGTAGTTGTGAAGCTTAAAAAATTATCAACTTAAAAAAAAATACATACATTATTTCAGATGCTCAGGAAACCAACTCATAGATTCAATAATTTCCACAAGACCATAATTATATTATGAAACTAAAACCCAGACTTAAACATCTCCTGTAACTACCATGTTTAGGATTCGACTGGACAAATATGTATATATAGATAATTAACAATACATCAATGTTAAATATAACTGAGTTAACAATTAAAACATGTGTATGATCTGTGCAAGCTTCGAGAGGAATTATCCTTGAAAAGAAATGTATACAAGAGCTAAACTGTAAAAAGATATACAAAATATCCTCCTCTCCCGAGAGTGAAAATTGCAAAGAGGAATTTAAGGTAACATAAAACCTGAGAAAACAACTTATGCCAAAAACCCTTCATATTTGAAAGGGAAACGTAAGATCTCATGTGTAACAGAGATAGGGGCCAAGTTCTTAACCTGTTCACGCAGAGGGTATTTCCCTCAGTAACCATTTAAGAGAAATATGAATGAGAGTAATGGGTCTCGCTTACCTATGATGGCCACCCTTGGAAACGCGTTGTGGATTTTGAGATGAATTCCCTTCTTCGCCAAGACTCCAACATCAACTGAGGCTTTTACCATAACAAGAAATTGAGATTTTGAGTAAACTTGATAGCAGAGAAATTCTTAAGAAAAATAAAAGGACTCCACAAAAACACATTTTCATAGGGAGGACTTCGAATTTATTTGTTGCAGTCCCTGCATGTGAACAGGCTTGCTTCACACAACCTGTTTTGTGGAAAAGGGAAAAAAATTTGTTGTGAGACAAGAAACCCTCAGCCATATTTCCCTGGACGACATTAATTGAAAATTAAAGGAGAACTAAGAGAATTTACCCTTGCACACAAAGTTAAGCAAGTACCTACTTCATAATCTCACCGAAATTGAATAGCAAGGGAAGTAACGTTAATGCCTAAACATGGTGAGTACTTTGCGAGATAAGGAAGGAAGACAGTAAGTGAAAAATCGAGATAGAGCTGTTTGAAAAACCGAACTTCATGCCCCAAAAAAAACAAGAAACTTTGGAGAAAATTGACATAATATTAGTTAAGAACGACCATGAACAAGCTCACGTGGTATGATGAGAATTACCTTAGCTGCCGGAACGATGAAATGGAAGGCGGAATGTTGTATAGTGGAACCATATCATAGCAAAAGGAAAATGAGTCAGGAGTGCGGCGCATAGGGTCGAGTAGTTATCCTAAACCGTCCCGCTGATTTCCCCACCATTAAATATATGTTTTTCCAAATCAATGATGTGCACGGATACTAGAAATAATTAATAAGTGACAATTGCCAACTATTTTCAGGGACATGTAGCTAGTATTCCATTAAACAATTACTTCTCTATTATTAAACTAGCAATTGCACCTAATGTTGCAAAGGAAACGCCATAAGAAAGATGCTAGAAAGATATTAGTTGTAATTAATACTACTAGCTGAGCAATGAAAGTTCTCCTAAATGATGCAAAAACACATTTTTATGTTGCAGTCATTTTTCTCGAATATTTACTATAAGAAGGATCTTTATATGTCGATAAGAGGAAAATCAGAAAACCCAAATCTTCATATGTAACCTCACTTCAAGTTTCTTTCAAACCCAAAGTTAACCTCAGTCCTCACAAAAATGGTTCGCACCCTTATTCGAACTTCATGGTTTACACATATTTGTTTTGTTTCTACAAACCCAAGTGTTATGTTTAAAACTGAGGCTTAGGAAAGCATTCTAATCCACAGGCTTGAACTTGGTAAAACTTCATACCAAGGCACATCGTGCATTCAATATCAACGGATGTATAAGAACCTTCATAGCTTGACTAGTGACCACCACATATATGTGTACTCATTCCTATATAATCCCGCTTATTTTCGCTCATAACTATAATGTGCCCGCATACAAATTCATCTCATATGAAAGGTCCAACTTTAGGTTTTATTCAATGATATATATATATATATATATATATAATTTTCATAGAACGTTGCACCACACTTTAGCCTGTCGACTTTGGTCGATCATACATCCGCCCTTCACCTTTTATAATTTAAATTGACGCATCCACTCATAAAATTCTAGCCATATACGATATACAACTCGGACCTTAGTTAAATATGAATCATCGACACGTATTAGATTCTTGCCCCAACACAAACATACCTTACTATCCGGCGAATGGATCTGACGGCTCACCATACATCGCGCTCCTAATAAATATCCAATGCCCCACAATGTAAATCGCGTTTTTTTTCCTCTCGACATTTAACGCTCAAAATTTCCGCGATGGGGGTGGTTTTACCATACCACCTTAAGCCACGTGTTGACCAAGGAGGTGCATCGCATTCATTTTCAATAAACAACTTTCCACTTTTAAATCGCGCGAAACCTCTGGTTTCGCAACTCTGGTTTTACTATTCATTAAGGTTCCACTTCTCAATCAAGGTTCCACTCTCCAAATTCAGATCACCTGAGCGTTCACCTCTATGGCTCAACCCCAAAAGTTATGCGTCGATTCAATTCATTACAAACGGAAATAGAACTTTGGAGGATAGCTACTCAAAGTGGTAGAGTGTGTAGAGTAAAAGGTCGTAGAATAGAATATCTGGCCAAATATGGAACAAAGCTGGCATCTAGAAAAAAATAAAAATAAATAAATAACAACAAACCCAATCAAGAACACAATTCAAAGTGTCTAGTAGCAAGCTTCGTGTTTTGATATACATTCTCAACACAAGTTATATGTTGTTATAAGAAAGAAGTTAAAGCGAAACCAACAGCCATAGAATATGATATCCTCGATTTTTCTTCTCTCTTGTATACTACTATGTACTACCCAATTGATGCAATTCTACCTTCCTTACTACTTTTTACAACCCATGAGATGCAATTAGCCTAGTCAATGGTGTTTGGAAAAAAAATAATATTACCTAAATAAGAGCCACATCCATCTTAGTTTTAGTTTTTATTGTCCTCTCTAAGTGGCATGGCAGAGGACATCGAAGTAACATGAAAAAAATATGCAATCCATCTCCCATGTGCGAAATCCAACCAAAAGCATTACTAATCAAATTTTGAGAAGAATACCCAAGTGAGAGACTTGAGTTTAGAGAAAATGACTGAATAGCATCACAAAAAAATTTAAAATTATCAACACCAAAAGCAATCACACTAGAAGAAACCAACCTAAACACAGGATTCAAGTGTAAAATTGAGATATCTATCTTCAATATTTGCAAGCTTGAGATGCAATTCAAAGCCAATTTTAGATGGTTGTGTTTTGGTGTCCATAATCAATGACCTAATACCATCTGCATTCAATACATGAGGTAATGATGGATCCCTCCAGTCCCACCCAAGCTGCAGAACACCTTGCTTCTCTCACTGCTAACATCTCAATCAATTCAATCTCAAGATTAAGGGCTTATATGGGCATAACACAAAGGATTCAATCTCAAGATCAAGGGCTGACATGGGCATAACACAATGGATTGACAGTGATACAAGTGAGGCCTTCAAAAGTGCACTAATAGGCATTTACCATTTACACTCCACTCCCTGGAGTGTCTTTGTTCCATCTTTCCAGAAAGGATGATTTGGAAAGATAATTTGGGGCACATTAGTTCACTGGGGTTGCTATGAATAAAGTCATAAGAAGTCACAATATAAAGATCGAAAATTGATAAGTAGCAATTATAGACCTCCTAGGCAAAGGTGAGAATACAAATTTCCCTTATAAGAATGAGCTTTTCCAACACGAGACAAAAGAATAGTTACAAACCAGATTGGGAGATATGATACCGATACGATATACTAGACTTCAGAAAAACTGTTGAATGTTATCTAAACATATCATTAAAAACAACTACTACACCTCAAACAATTTAATCTCAGGACTGCTATGAGCCTAACACACAACAGTCGTGTGAATACAGCTAAAATGCCTCAAACAATTCAATATCAGGAAGGATATGGCAATAACACATGACTGTTCTGTGAATGGATACAATATAGAGAGAAACAGAGCAGTTACCTTGATGAACAATGGTTGCAGGTTTGCCTGTGCACCAAAATCCAAGGAACTTGGACTTTCTTTGCGCATGGACAACTTACCCAAATCCAAGCGCATATCATCACTCAAAGACCTGCGGTGCCTTCTTTCAAACAAGCCCACGTGAGTTTGTTGAAGTGGCTGGTGTTGTTTTTATTCCTCCTCCACCATGTTTTTAAACTCACTACTCTTTTCAGCAATACTATCACTGCAAATTTTAGTAGTAGCAGGTACTGAAACAAGCAACATTACATTTCCCCAAAACCAAAACTTCTCCATACTCTCAACCACAGCCTTAGCCATTATTGGTGTTGCCCTGAGAAGCAGAAGAACATGTGCTATAAGTCTTCCTCTTCCTCAGCGCCCCCAAATAAACTCCTACGAATACAGAAAGCCCAACCCAGATTTGATTTGACAGCTATCAATACACAAGGATGGGAATGCATGAGTATGCTCCCTCCATTTGAATAATTATGCCTTGCTGGAACAAGCTCCACCATGTAATTAGCAAGAGAAAGGAGCCAATCCATCTCTCTACACCATTTGGTCTTCCTCTCCTCTGCTAATGGCTCAAGTCTCCATAGTTCCCCAAACACAGAAGCTGTAAAAGAGCATTTTTAATTCAAACTATATTACCACTTGGGGATCCATTATGGCATAACCTAAGATGTAGGAAATTTTTAAAATTTTAATGGTACAATGCTGAAACAAATATGTGCAGTCACATAGGTTGAATTAAAATTCAAAATAGACCACTTTCAGAATCAAACAGATATTAATGAAAACAGAAACCTCAAATATTGGTAATGGCATAGGACAATGGGAAGGTCGTGCTAACTCCTTTGCTTCCACCCGACATATCTTCTCCAAGCAGCAACTTTACGAATCTCTCCCTCATCATATCTACTTCAGTCCATTGCATGTGCGCTCACTCTTACCATCTGAAACACATTTACAATGTAAAGAACTTGGAGAATCCAATAAGTGTTCCTCTTCCTCAGTGCCCCCAAATGAACTCCTGCGAGGAAGAATCAGGGAGGAGAGGCAAAGCAATGGACGCCATATCTGGATCACTGTACAATGTAATGAGATGAAGGAGAAAAGAGATTCTGGTTTGCAGAGCTCAATCCAACATGAAGCAAATAATGACTGCCACAATTGTGGTAGCAACAGGGTATCTTTACCCTAACGGAGCCCAAATACATCACAATCATCTGATTCTACATAGCCAAATTTACCACCGAGCAGAAAAAGCGTGTAACTAAATTTTTGTAACTACTTTTTCTTTCTCATCCAAAGGCTAAATATGTTTTAATCGTCTAACATGTAATCTAACGATTTCAAATTATGACACAATGCACACCAGGAAAGTTTTTTTCAAATAATAACACCAGAATGCATGAGTATGCTCCCTCCATTTGAATAATAATGCCTTGCTGGAACAAGCTCCACCATGTAATTAGCAAGGGAAAGGAGCCAATCCATCTCTCTCAACCATTTGGTCTTCCTCTCCTCTACTAATGGCTCAAGTCTCCATAGTTCCCCAAACACAGAAGCTGTAAAAGAGCATTTTTAATTCAAAGTATATTACCACTTGGGGATCCATTATGGTGTAACCTAAGATGTAGAAAATTTTTAAAATTTTAATGGTATAATGCTGAAACAAATATGTGCAGTCACATGGGTTGAATTAAAATGCAAAATAGACCACTTTCATAATCAAACAGATATTAATGAAAACAAAAACCTCAAATATTGGTAATGGCATAGGACAATGGGAAGGTCGTGCTAACTCCTTCGCTTCCACCCGACATATCTTCTCCAAGAAACAACTTTGCAAATCTCTTGCTCATCATATCTACATCATTCCACTGCATGTGTGCTCACTCTTACCATCTAAAACACATTTACAATGTAAATAACTTAGAGAATCCAATAAGTCTTCCTCTTCTTTAGTGCCCCCAAATGAACTCCTGCAAGGAAGAATCAGGCAGGAGAGGCAAAGCAATGGATGCCATATCTGGATCACTGTACAATGTAACGAGATGAAGGAGAAAAGAGATTCTAGTTTGCAGAGCTCGATCTAGCATGAAGAAAATAATGACTGCCGCAATTGTGGCAGCAACAGGGTATCGTTACCCTAACGGAGCCCAAATACATCACAATCACCCGATTCTACATAGCCAACTTTACCACTGAGAAGAAAAAGCGTGTAACTAAATTTTTGTAACTACTTTTTCTTTCTCATCCAAAGGTTGAATATGTTTTAATCGTCTAACATGTAATATAACGATTTCAAATTATGACACGATGCACACCAGGAAAGTTGTTTTCAAATAATAACGCCGGAATGCATGAGTATGCTCCCTCCATTTGAATAATTATGCCTTGCTGGAACAAGCTCCACCATGTAATTAGCAAGGGAAAGGAGCCAATCCATCTCTCTGCACCATTTGTTCTTCCTCTCCTCTTCTAATGGATCAAGTCTCCATAGTTCCCCAAACACAGAAGCTGTAAAAGAGCATTTTTAATTCAAACTATATTACCACTTGGGGATCCATTATGGCGTAACCTAAGATGTAGGAAATTTATAAAATTTTAATGGTACAATGCTGAAACAAATATGTGCAGTCACATGGTTTGAATTAAAATGCAAAATAGACCACTTTCAGAATCAAACAGATATTAATGAAAACAGAAACCTCAAAGATTGGTAATGGCATAGGACAATGGGAAGGTCGTGCTAACTCCTTTGCTTCCACCCGACATATCTTCTCCAAGCAGCAACTTTGCGAATCTCTCCCTCATCATATCTACATCAGCCCACTTCATGTGCGCTCACTCTTACCATCTGAAACACATTTACAATGTAAAGAACTTAGAGAATCCAATAAGTCTTCCTCTTCCTCAGCGCCCCCAAATGAACTCCTGCGAGGAAGAATCATGGAGGAGAGGCAACGTAGTGGACGCCATATCTGGATCACTGTACAATGTAATGACATGAAGGAGAAAAGAGATTCTGGTTTGCAGAGCTCGATCCAGCATGAAGCAAATAGTGACTGCCACAATTGTGGCAGCAACAGGGTATCGTTACCCTAACGGAGCCCAAATACATCACAATCATCCGATTCTAGATAGCCAAATTTACCACCGAACAGAAAAAGCGCGTAACTAAATTTTTGTAACTACTTTTGCTTTCTCATCCAAAGGCTGAATATGTTTTAATCATTTAACATGTAATCTAACGAATTCAAATTATGACACGATGCACACCAGGAAATTTGTTTTCAAATAATAATGCCGGAGTGCATGAGTATGCATGAGTATGCTCCCTGCATTTGAATAATTATGCCTTGCTAGAACAAGCTCCACCATGTAATTAGCAAGGGAAAGGAGCCAATCCTTCTCTCTGCACCATTTGTTCTTCCTCTCCTCTACTAATGGCTCAAGTCTCCATAGTTCCCCAAACACAGAAGCTGTAAAAGAGCATTTTTGATTCAAACTATATTACCACTTGGGGATCTACTATGGCATAACCTAAGATGTAGGAAATTTATAAAATTTTAATGGTACAATGTTGAAACAAATATGTGCAGTCACATGGGTTGAATTAAAATGCAAAACATACCACTTTCAGAATCAAACAGATATTAATGAAAACAAAAACCTCAAAGATTGGTAATGGCATAGGACAATGGGAAGGTCGTGCTAACTCCTTTGCTTCCACCCAACATATCTTCTCCAAGCAGCAACTTTGTGAATCTCTCCCTCATCATATCTACATCATCCCACTGCATGTGCGCTCACTCTTACCATCTGAAGCACATTTACAATGTAAAGAACTTGGAGAATCCAATAAGTCTTCCTCTTCCTCAGCGCTCCCAAATGAACTCCTATGAGGAAGAATCAGGGAGGAGAGGAAAAGTAGTGGACGCCATATCTGGATCACTGTACAATGTAATGACATGAAGGAGAAAAGAGATTCTGGTTTGCAGAGCTCGATCCAGCATGAAGCAAATAATGGCTGCCGCAATTGTGGCAGAAACAGGGTATCGTTACCCTAACGGAGCCCAAATACATCACAATCATCCGATTCTACATAGCCAAATTTACCACCAAGCAGAAAAAGCGGGTAACTAAATTTTTGTAACTACTTTTGCTTTCTCATCCAAAAGCTGAATATGGTTTAATCATCTAACATGTAATCTAACGATTTGAAATTATGACACGATGCACACCGGGAAAATTGTTTTCAAATAATAACGCCTTACGGCATAATTACTCATTGAATAATTGAAAATTCGAATGATAATTTATATGCACGAATGATCGGCAAAATAAAAATATGCATTGTAAAATTGATTCAACTCATAATTTTTTTCAAATCTAAAGGACTTTAGGATTATTACAAGTGGATGCAACAATAAAATATTACAAACGAACTTGAATATACCACCTACGTATGGATTTAAATATTGTAGGTTTCATATTCTAAACAACGATAAAGTTAACACATTAATATAACCAATAAATTAGTTTTTGGGTGGATTAATAGTAAATAAATAAATAAAAATTTTGGTAAGTGTTTTGATATTGGTGACAGTAGAGGTACTAGGTATCCATGCACATTTGTTTTTGACAAAACCTGACTTTGACAACCATCATGAGTAGTTGAAGTCCAAATCTTGGTGCCCATATTTAGTAAATGCTTCTTCATTGTATCAAATCATTTAAGTCGAATCTTCTTGAATGTATCAAATCAGGTAACTCCAATCTTCATAGAAAAGATGACCACTAACGCAAGATTACTAGATTGGCCTTGGAATTCATGTTAGCAAGCCCCGAGTACAAGTAGTCTTCAAAAATGATACAATATAAAGATGCGTATATATTTCTTCCTGAATAAATTCAACCTCTAACATTCCTATTAATCAATTCAAAAATTAGTAAACAAATATTTAAAGAACTAATTTACGTAGCACTAATCTCAAGATTTCAATGCTTGTAGATATCATAAATAATTACATGGTACCCATGATGAAATTTTTTCTCTGAAATACGGCTTTAGCTTTTCAGCACAAGACGCGACCACATCCAAGCATAATGAATATGCAGTCGATGAAGAATAACTCATTTCTTTTCTCATGTTGATGAGTAAAACAGACAAAAGTTCCTCGGATATATCATCGCTTTCATCCAAAACCCCACAAATAATCGCTTTAATGGAGCCATATACCTCATTAGAATAATTATTCTGAGAAACATAAAAAAGAAAATGTTTGACGATATCAAAGACCATATCGTCTAATTCAAGGTCCAACAGCTTGATCTCTCCAACAGTTTTGAGAATGCCACACCTTCTTTTAAAGGAGGGACTCTTCAACTCCCCCAACTCCTTGAAACTTCCCACAATGAGTTTAAATATTTCTTTCATCTCTTTTTCAAACTATGGTTTGTCAGGTGCTATTATTTTGGTGATTTGACTGAAGCAATTGATTACCAAAAACATTACACTAATTTGTCACGGTGCCTCATAAGATATGCACTTATGAGATGATCCATGGAAGGAAACATTGTGTTGAGAGTAGATACGGAAGGTGCTTGTTCTACGAAGAGCAAGTTGGCATCCACTTTCTCTAAAGCTTCAAGTAGCTCATCTTTCGCCGTTGGTGTATTTTCGAGCCTCCTCCCTACTTCAAACAGTTTACGCTCGAATTTAAGTTGTTCCAATTTGTCCAACCACTTCAACAACAGAGGAAGGATTTCGAAACTATATTTTTATTTTATTTATTTATCGTTCTCATTTGTACCGACTTTCTGGAGGTCTTGACACCCAATATTGTTAAAAATAGTATAAATTGTCACCATTTGAACCGATTATTTGGCTGTCTTGACACCCAATATTGTTAAAAAGTAATATATATATATATATATATATATATATATATAGACTTTTATCATTTTCAAAATATAATAGTAAAAATTATAAATTTGTTTTAGAATTTCTAAAATTAAGGACAGCGACAAATCTATATTTAAAGATTAAAAAACTGGTAAGATAAGCTATTTATAAGAAAAACATGTAAGATAACTCTGAAAAAAAGCGTGTTGTGTAAGTTTTTTATTTTTATTTTTTAAACTCTCAATTATATTATATATTGACTATTAATGAGTTAAAATGAGTTTTAAAGATATATAAATGGATTGAAAAGTGAGTGGGATACTTATATTATGGAGATTATATAATTTAAATTTTTTATTTTATAAAATTTGATTATATAATTTAAATTCTTAATTTTATTAAATTTTAGTCAAAATTTGTTGAAAATTATACTTAAAATACATTTATTACGGAAAACAATAATAGAAAAAATGGAGCTATTAAGAAAAAATTAAATTATTTGTAAACATTAATTGAATATGGGTAGCTAAATCATAAATATTAGGATAATTTTAATTAAAAAATAAAAAAAATCTTTATGAAACCTATGGTAAAGAAGGGATTAAAAATGGTCAAAGTGAAATAAAGTGGAAAATTAATGGTAAAAGAGGAATAAAATAGAAAAAAAAATGATAAATATGAAAATTTTGAAAAATAATTACAAATTAAAATGAGGTATAGAAATAAATATAAGTTTAAATAAAAGCATGTTAAATGATAATCAATCATTCAATAAGGATTAAAAATTAGGATGATGTATGTTTTCAAATTTAATTAACATTGTATCTTCTATCGCATTAATAATATTAGGATTTTTTTTAATTGCAAGAATCTATTAGTATGAAACATGGATGTTATAGATTTGTTTACTAAGGACAAGGTCAAATTATTTTTTACTTATAATGAATAATTGTTTAAGTGTTTTATATGATTTAAAGAAATATTTTATATTTATTTGGTAGAAATCTTACATATGTAAAATGTGGTACTTTGTATGTAATTAAGGGAATTAGAACTGGCAGGAGGAAGAGGAAGACACAAGTATTTTAGATTCACAATGGTAAGAAGAGTGAGATACCCTCTTAACTTGAGAGGTTGAATAGCCACTAGACATAAGGGCATTTGTAATATGGGGCTCTTCTTTCTCCTTGAGAGGAGTAGAGATTTTGATGGCTCTAGTGAAAAGTGTTTTAAAATGATAGATTTATAGGGATGCTGATGGAGAGAAAGAGCATTAAGGTAGTGGTCAATGTGAGTATTTTTCAAGTAAACTTAGTGGGTCAGGGTGTCATTTAGAATATGAGAAATGAGAATATCCCATAAGGGAAATTATTTGTATTTTTGAATTTCCATTTTAAATTACATATGTGGACAATTTTTGATCATGTGTTACATTATTTGCATGACTTATACACACCACAAACAAAGGGGTCTTTGAGGGGGCGGCCTTTTCAACCAGCCTTGGTTGGTGAGAATGCAGGGGGTTTGGGGAAGCAACCCAAAAGAATTTTTTCAGAAATTTAATGGAAAATGTTTGTTGATTTTCTTAGGTTTGGGTTTCTAGGATAAAATCTTGATGTAAATCTGTGTGGGTTGCATTGTAGCTTTTATGTCTTCATTAAGAATCTTTCTCTAGCAATTTATTGTATGGCCTTAAAACTTACATTTTGTGTCATTGAAATTTTGGCTTCAAGGGGACACCTTTGTGGATAAGTGGCTTTGTTTAGGCATGTGGTAGCCCATATTACAGTGAGAGACCTGTGGGAGTGATTCTTATCATCAAAAGATATGGTGAGTAGTTTAAAAATACATATTCAGAAATTTAATGGGTAAATTTTTGAGTTGTGGAATCTCACAATAGAACACTTAGGAGAGATTGGTGGAGTATTTTCAATCTCGATATTGTACTAATAGGGATATTAATTAAAGAATGGATCAATTTTGTTTAGAAGGAAAAGAGAAAAATATGAATGTGCCTCTCAAATTTAGCATTACTAAATGTGTGAGGTTAAGTTAAAAAAAAGGCTTTGTGGTACAATTTATGGCATTTTCCTTAGTCTATATAGCTAGTGAACAAATTGTTATTAAAGATAAAGTTCTATAATTTGAGGATGAAATATGGAGACTCAGTGATAGAAAATATAAATGCCTTCAATACCTTGGTGGGTCAATATTTATCTATTGATATTAATATTTGAGATGACGATAAGCACATTAGCCTTTTATGTTCTGTACCAAAATCATGAGATATTCTAGTTTTTTCCATAGTTAGTAATGAAAACACCGTAAAATTTGATGAAATAATCTCATGTTTGTTGTTGGAGGAGATGATATGGAAAAAAAATGGAGAGCGAGAATAGAGATACAATGTCTGTAAGAGGAGTATTCAAAAATATAAATGGAGATAAGTCCTCCTGTGAGAGATCTAAATCTAAAAAAAAAATTAAAAAAAATAAAAATGAAAAAATAAAATAGAAAAATAAAATAAATCTCTAGGAAATGTCGTAAAGGTATGTCGACAATGTAGAAAAGAAGCGCATTATGTTAGGTCCCTATATTATTAGTTTAGTCCCTTATTGTTATTAGTGTAACCCTCTTATTGTTATTGTTGTAGCACTATAACCCCAATATTGTTATTATTGTGCCCTTACATTCTTATTCTTAGGTCGGCTAGGATTATATTGTGGCCCCATGGACTCCTATATATAGAAGGAGGTTTTGGTCATTTGTATCGTCCAAGAATTTCTCATTTATGTAATGTATTGGAGGTTTCCCCCTTGAAGTGTGTGATTTCTAAGCCATTTATCTCTCTTTTCTTCTATTATTGAAGTTGTTTCATAACATTTGGTATCAGAGCATTGGATTGTAGGGTTTTTCTACTCCAAACAGGTCATTGTAGAATTTTTTCTATAACGTTTTTTCTACAAAGTTTCAAAAGCTGAAATTTTTACAGAGCGAAGTCAAAATCTCGAGGAATGTTGTGGAAAAAATTGAGATCTTGGTTTGCAATATTGTTAGAGATATGATCTGTGCAAGTTAGGGATTTTTGTAGGCTATTGAATTTAACCTAAACATGTCACCATGGAATTTGTGCTATAAATTTTTTTCTATGAGGTTTCAAAAGCTGAAATTTTCACAAAGAAAAACCGCAATCTTGAGGAATGTTGTGGAACAATTTCATAGCTTGATTCACAATATTGTCAGATATAGGGTCTATGGAAGTTAAGGATTTTTCAGGCTCCTGAATTTCATCTCAATGAGGTGACCTTGGGAAAATCTTCATAACTCTCTCTCTCTAAGAATTGGATTAGAATTCTGTAAAAAGTGGCCACAAGTACACGAACTGTAGCTTCATTTGGATCAATTTAAGAGCCAAAGGAGGAAACAGTGACACATGGCACAATGTACAAGGTCACTTTACTGAATGAGTCCATAATTAGGTCATTGTGGGAGATTTGGCATAATTAGGCTTCTAGGATTTGGAAGAAGACTCAGAGGAATACTACAGGGCCCAATTTTAGATATTGAAGACCCGAAATCACGGAGATAATTCAGTTTCAATATCGAGCTCCTCAATAGCAAGAAAAAGTTGTGTATTTTTTTCGAATTACATAAGTCTCGTTTCAAAAAATTAGTTTGAATTTATTCCAAGGGCATATTGAAGAACAAATATGAGTATTGGGTTCCAAAACTCCCCCTAAAAAGAATTCAACACCCATTAAGCCTTCAGAAGGCTCTACTATGACTCATGAAGATGAAGAAATGCAACATGAGACATCAAAATTACAAGAGCAAGTGCACCTATCGCAAAGAGAAACAAAAAATGAAATGGAAGTTTTGAAGAAATGTGTGGAAACTAATATGGATGGTTTGAATAAAGGCATGGAAGCTAATATGAATGGTTTGGAGGCCAAGATGGATGGCATGGAAGTTGGCATGGAAACTAAGATGGATGACATGGAAGCTAATATCGATGAAAAAATGGAAAACATGAAGAATGATCTAAAAGTAGACATTGAAGGTTTGGAAAATTCAATACAAGAAATGTTTCCTAATGGAAAAAAGATAGTAGAGGAAACTCATGATGAGAAAAAAAAAAATGTTAATCATGATTTCATAAACTCTAATGTTGGATGGAAGAACCACCATATTCCAAAGATGGATATGAGGAAGTTTGATGGCAAGGATCCTGTAACATGGATACTACAGATAGAGCAATATTTTGATCTCAATAATGTGAAAAAGACACAAAAGGTAAGCATTGCAACTTTAAATTTAGAAGAAAATACATTTGTATGGTATCGATGGCTTTTATCCCGTAAAAATATTGTCACTTGGTCAATTTTTACAGAGAAAATGATAGCACATTATGCAGATAAAAAAATAAATACCTTCTTTAGCCAATTGATAAATCTCAAACAAAAGGGTTCAGTGGTGGAGCACATTGAGGACTTCCAAAAATTGAATAAGGCTAACTAATATTCCAAAGGAACATAGGATAAATTCCTTCATAAGGACTTTAAAGGATAACATCCAACATGAAGTTCACATTGGGGAACCTGATTCATTGGAAAAAGCATTCAGGTTGGCAAGAAAAATTGAATGTAAAATTATGGCGACAACGAAACCTACCACTCACATATATAAATATAGAAGTGTTGCTACTCCTAGACTTCCACAACCTACAAGGTTGACACCAAAAAAATTGGAAGAAAAAAGAGAAAAAGGGCTATGCTACAGTTTTCGAGAATAAATTAGTCTATATATATTGTGAAGTGGAAGAAGAAAATGAACAAGAATCTTCAAAAGAAAATGATATACACCAAGAACCAACCCTAGAAGAGGAAGAAATGAGTCCAACCATATCATGTAATGCATTGGAAGGAATTACCACTCCTCAAACTCTCAATATAGAAGGACATATCAAGAATAAAAATGTAATAGTGTTGACTGATTCAGGTAGTACTCATAATTTTATTAATTGTAAGGTAGCCAAGGAATTGAATTGTTTCCTATACCCAGCACCAGAATTTCAAGTGATGGTTGCAAATGGGGGAACTATAAATTTCTCTGGAAAATTCCATAATATCAAGCTAACCATGGGGGAATATGTATTGAATAGTCCAATGTTTTCCATTCCAATGGGAGGTGCTGATGTTGTACTAGGAGTACAATGGTTACAATCTTTGGGGATGGTAGCTTTTAATTTTCAAGAAATTTTCTTGAAATGTTTTTCATAAGGAAAGGAAGTCGAACTACAGGGTATCACAGGGAAGCTGGGAAAGATAATAAGCTCTAATGTCATGACAAAGCTTCTGAAGAAAGAACAACGAGGCGTAATTTCACAATTATGCTAACTAGAAATTCCAACATCAAAATCATCTATTTCTGTAGATCTCTAAAAAGTCTTTGACAATCATTCCAAGGTGTTTGAAACTCTCAATGGACTCCCACCTATTCATGATCATGATCATGCTATTCATTTGATTCCATTAAGTGTTCCTCCAAACATCAGGCCTTATAGATATCCTTATATCCAAAAGAGAGAAATTGAAAGTATGATTGCATAAATGTTAGATGTTGGTATAATTCAACCTAGTCAAACTTATTTCTCTGCTTTAGTAGTATTGGTGCATGAGAATGATGGATCATGGTGCATGTGTCTGGGTTATAGGGATCTCAATAAGCTCACCATTAAAGATAAATTTCCCATTCATGTGATTGATGAATTATTGGATGAATTACATGGAGAAATTTGTTTTACCAAGTTGGATCTTCGTTCAGGATATCATAAAATTAGAATGAAGGCTGAAGATATTCAGAAAACAACATTTCAAACTCATGAGGGTCATTATGAATTTTTGGTCATGCCTTTTGGCCTTACCAATGAACCTTCTACATTTCAAGGGTTGATGAATTCCATTTTCAAAACCTTCCTTAGAAACTTTTTGCTAGTATGTTTTGATGATATACTAATCTACAGCAGGTATTGGAAGGATCATGTTCAACATGTTGACAGTGTGTTGAAACTGTTGCAAGAGAAACAATTATATGCAAAAACATCCAAATGTTTCTTTGTAGTACAAGAGGTGGAATATATGGGTCATATTGTATCTCACGAGGGTGTTAAGGTAGACCCTAAAAACATTAAATCCATTAAGGGATGGAAAGTCCCCACAACCATAAATAGTTGCGAGGATTTCTTGGATTAACAGGGTATTATTGCAATTTTCTTAAGAATTATGGGAGAATAGCAACACCTCTAACAAAATTATTTAAGAAAGATGCATTTTCATGGACTCCTAACGAAATTAAGGCCTTTGAACATCTTAAAGAGGCAATGTGCCTAGAACTATTCTTAGCTACGTTAGACTTCACAAAAACATTTATTATGGAATGTGATATTAGTCTTAATGCAATAAGGAATACCCATTGCTTTTGAAAGTCGTCAAATCAAAGGAAAGTATTGACAAAAAGATATTTATGAGAAGGAAATGTTAGGAATACTACAAGCGCTAAATAAATGGTGACCTTACCTAATGCGATGACACTTCAAGGTAAAAACTGATCATGATAGTCTTAAACACTTTTTGGAAAAAAGAATATCTTCGAAAGAGAAGCAAAAGTGGTTCACAAAGATGTAGGGTTATGACTTTGAAATAATCTACAAAAAAAGGGCAGCTAAATGTTGTTGCAGATGCACTCTCAAGAAATAATGAAGAGGTGGAAGCATTGCTTTTTGCCATTTCTATTATCCAACCAGATTGGATAACCGAACCAAGGGATGAATGGAAGAAGGATGAAGAAGTGCAGACACTCGTTCAAAAGTTGTAGCAAGATCCTAGTATATCTGATACATTTAATTGGAAAAATGATTCATTATGGTAAAAAGATCGCTTATATCTTTGTAATAATTCCCAACTAAAACAAAAGATTCTTTTGAAATTGCACACTTCTCCTTTAGGAGGACACTCAGGATTTTTAAAAAGTTACCACAGGGTGAAGAAAGAATTTTTTTGGGATGGCCTTAAATATGATATTCAAACGTTTGTGCTGGAATGTTTGGTTTGCCAGCAAAATAAATTTGGGACAATTAAGACCCCGGGTTTTCTACAACCTTTATCCATTCCAAGTCAACATTTGGAGGAGATTTAAATGGGTTTTATCAGAGGTTTACCTAAGTCCGAAGGAAAGAGTGTCATCATGGTGGTATTTGATAGACTTACCAAGTATTCACACTTTTGTGCGTTATCTCATCCATTTAAAGAAAGTACAATTGCTACTACATTTATGGACACAATTCAAAAGATACATGGAAACCCAAAGATTATTATGAGCGACAGAGGTACCATTTTTACTGAAAATTTTTGGACGGAGTTATTTCTTGTTTGGGTACTCAATTAGCTCATAGCTCATCTTATCATCCTCAACTCGATGGTCAAACTGAAATAGTGAATAAATGTTTGCAAGGATATTTTTGTTGTTTTGTATCTGATAAAGAAACACAATGGGTCAAGTGGCTACCTCTCACTAAATGGTGGTATAACAGTTCCTTCCATACTACAACAAAAATGAACCCATTTATGGCACTTTATGGATACAATCCATTGTCCATCACGTCATCTTTAAGAGAAAATTATAAGGTTCAAGCAGTGGAAGATCACATCAAGCATCAACAAGAAGTTCTCCAACTCTTAAAGGATAACCTAAATTTAGCACAAAATCGAATGAAACAACAGGTAGATCAACATCATAGTGAGAGAAGTTTTGATGTAGGAGATTGGGTATTTTTACGACTACAACCATACAAACAAATTTCCCTCCAGAAAGCAAAGAAGTATAATGGATTATCTCCAAAGTACTATGGTACTTACAAGGTGTTGCAAAAGATTGGTACTATGGCATACAAATTGTAGCTTCCCTCTTCTTCATGAGTGTATCCAGTTTTTCATGTTTCATGCTTAAAGAAGGTTATAGGTGAAAAATTCCAGCTCAAACAATATTTCCAGAAGTTGATGAGGAAGGAAAAATCATATTGGAACCTGAAGCGGTCACAAAAACAAGAAATAAACAGCTACGAAATCGATCAATTTCAGAGTATCTCATCTAGTGTAAGAACTTACCCACTGAAGATTCTACATGGGAGGATGACAATTTTATACAAAAGCACCTAGATCTACTCAAGCGTTCAGGAAAACATTTTTTTGAAGGAGAGGGGCATGTTAGGTCACTATATTACTAGTCTAGTCCCTTATTTTTATTAGTGTAGCCCCCTTATTGTTATTGTTGTACCCCTGTAACCCCAATATTGTTATTATTGTACCATTAAATTATTATTTTTAGGTCGGCTAGGATTCTATTGTGGCCCCATGGACTCCTATATATAGAAGGAGGTTTAAGATGCTCATTTTATAGAAGAAAACCCCCCCTTAGATGATGGAGGGGATGTGTATTTGTAGAAATTATATAAATTATGTGTTATATGTCCAAGATTCTCCTGATCTCACACTATTTTAACTTCATGCAAAATACATAATCTATTCCACCATTGATCATTTGCGGAAATTAAATGAAGGTTTCAATGCACACATGAAACAATAAAAATTCACACACATTAACACAGTTGTTTAACGAGAAATCCTGAAGCTAAAAACCAAAAATATATGTATATAATATATGTCATAAAGATCATGTAACAATCCTCATACAAAGCTGATCATATCAAGGTCTTAGTACAATACAATTTCCACACACTAATCAGGCTTGATCTTGCAAATCCATGCAACAATCTTTACCACCTGATAGCCTGCCTCTACTGCGCAATCCCTGCTGAAGAATGGCTCTGAATGAGTTTGAATTACTCCATCATTTCTCACACAATCCTCATTGGAATCTCCACTGAGTGTTGGATGCAATCAATGCATCACTATAGTCACAACTGATAGTCACACTTGCCCATTCACCTATCTCTCCACTGGTCTCCATTGAAACTACCATGCACTATAGTTAAATGATGTATTTTTCAGTTGATTAATGAGTTATTATTTGTGAATTAATTAAATAACTAATTTACTCCACTCTCACTAGTGTATCAATCAGTTAGACTAGATACAACTAGCTCAACTGAGTCTAACTGAGTTAAGCTAAACACAACTCCATAAATACTTCTTCCAACTATGTCATAACTCTTCCACTTGAGTTATAACTGAGTCCTCCATGCAATAGCTCCAGTAAACCCTCAAGAATAGTTTAATTCCTTCTTTCAGCTATTCTGCCACATCTGTGCACTAAACTGAAGTGCTCTAAGAGAATAAGTTGATGTTTAGAGTCCAAATATTATTAAGAGCTAATAGTATCCGACATATCTATTTTTAGACTGGTAGTCTAAAAATAGACTCTACCCAATATGCCTAAAAATATAAGTCCATATATTTTTCCAACTTGACCAACCATCCACAAATAGCATCCTACAACTCATAGAATATGATCGACATGTCTAAAAATATACATAGTCTAAAAATAGACTTTGCGCCAAAAATAGCCTGTGGGCCCACTTAGTGAAGGCGACTCTTTTCACTAAGCTCATCATCTTGTTGAATCTCAACACTCTTTCTCAACAAGATAGGGATTATATGCCACCCTAATCTTGTCTCTATGGTATTCAAATTTGTTCCTGGTGAGCGCTTTCATCAGAATATCTGCATCTTGATCCTTCGTGGGAATGTAAGAAAGCAACATGATCTTTCACTGCACACAATCTCTGATATGATGGTACCGGATGTAAATATTTTTATATCTATCATTAAATATTGGATTAACCGAGAGTTTAATGCAACTCTGATTATCAAAATATATCACCATGGGATCTAAATCAGAACCGAACAAACCAACCAGAATCTTCCTCATCCATATAGCCTCGCATGCAGCCAAATTTTCTACTATGTACTTGGCCTCCATTGAACTGAGTGCCATGGATATTTGTTTCCTGTTGTACCAAGAAACTATTGTAGATCTAATACTAAAAATCCCTCTAGATGTGCTCTTTCTGTCTGTTGGGCTTCCTGCCAAATCTGCATCTGTGAAGCCATGCTGCTTCACCTCATCCGACTGTCTGTACCACAATCCATACTTAGATTTGCCCCTGAGATACCTCAGGAGATGCTTTCATGCCTTCCAAAGGAGCTTGGTAGGCTTCACCATCGCTTGTGAAAGCTGTTTCACAGCATAGCATATGTCTGGTTGTGTATTGACTAAATACATGAGCGAACCAACCAACTATCGATAAACATTGGCATCCACTACCTCTGCTGATGTAGCATCCTCCTTCCTCCAACCACCAGGAAGAAGAGTTTAGATAGGCTTGCATCCTTGCATGTGAAACTTCTCCAGTATCTCCTGGGCATACTTGCCTTGAGACACAAACAGTTCACATTTCCGCTGCCAAATTTCCAATCCCAAGAAATAATTAAGGAGGCCCAATTCCTTCATCTCGAACTCCTTTGCAATATTTGCCTTGCATGAGTGTATCAATAGTTCATCACGTGTTAGTATTAAATCATCTACATAAAGAAAAATGATCAAAATCTTACCCTCAACCACAATCTGGTATAGTTTTGGATCCGCCTCACTCTTGGCGAAACCAAGTCCAGTGAAATAACTATCTATCCATGTGTACCAAGCACGAGGTGCTTGTTTCATCCCATACAACACTCTTTTGGGCCTGCACACATGTGACTTGCTGCTGAAGATTTCTAATCCTTCAGGCTGCTCAATGTACACCTCCTCCTCAATGATTCAATTGAGGAACATAGTCTTCACATCCATATGATGAATGTGCCAACCCATCTACACTGAGAGAGCAAGGATGGTCTGTATGGAAGAATACCTTGCGACAGGTGCAAAGGTTTCTTCATTGTCGATCCCCTTGATCTGTGAGAAGCCCCGAGCAACAAATATTTCCTTATACTTCTCAACACTCCCATAAGTAGCTTGCTTCACTTTGTAGATCCATCTCGAACCTACCACTAATTTCCCTTCTGACCTTGGGAAAATCTCCCATGCACTATTTCTGACAATCGAATCATACTCTTCCACCATGGCATCTACCCGTGCAGGATTCTCCACAGCTTCCTCGAAAGAGGATGGCTCCGTCACAATACACTTGCTCATCAGAGCCATGTATCTAGTAAATCGGTCAGGTGACTATCTCTGTCTGTGCTATGATGTAGGAACTCCTACATTTTGCACTGCATCAAGATTCAGTCACTCAGCTTCTGTAGTGTGCTTCCGCCCTCTGATGTTTGGCACTGCTTGAGGGGTTTCTTCCAATCCATGAACCTCCTCTTATGGATGATTCACATCTTGAGGCTCATCTTTCGGAACAAGTAGCTCCTCCTCTGCATGCAAGTGTAGCTCCCTCTCAAGCGAAAACTTCATGGCTTTCTCCTCATGAAATTTGATATCTCGTTGCACAACAGTCATCCGAATGTCTGGAAAATACACACAATAATTGTGGGGTGTTTTTGTGTACCCCAAAAATATCCCAACCTCTGTGGTCGGCTCCAGCTTCTTCCTGGCATCCTTAGTCACATGAATGTAAACAAGTGAGCCAAAAATCTTCAAATGAGAAATATTAGGCTTCTTACCACAAAACGCCTCTTCGGGTGTACTCATGCCAAGTACTCTATGAGGACAACGGTTTTGAACATAAACCATAGTGTTTCATGCCTTAGCCCACAAGTGTAGGGGAAGGCCTTGATCATGCAACATCGCCCGTGCAACACCCACGATCGTTTTGTTCTTTCTCTCCGTGACCCCATTTTGTTGTGGGTTATGAGGTGCTATGAGTTCTCTTCGAATTCCTTCTTTGCTAAATAATTCTTTGAATTCACCAGAGCTGTATTCACCACCATTATCGCCCCATAGATATTTCACCTACTTCCCCGAATCTTTCTCAACCAGTGCCTTGAACTCACAGAACTTTGAGTATGTCTGGCTCTTCTTCTGCATGAAGAAGATCCAAAACTTATGAGAAAAGTCATCAACAAATATCACATAATACCAGTGCTTTTATGTTGAAGCAACCGAGAAAGTTCCACACACGTCTGTGTGAATTGTCTCAAGGATCGTCAAGGCATGACTATCCCTCTCATGAAAAGTGGTCTTCAAAAATTTTCCCAAAGTACATCCCTTGCACTGATCTGACTGCGCAAGTGTACCTTTGGGAAGCCCGGTAGAAATATGCTGCAAAATTTTCAAAATGCCATGGTGAAGATGGCCCAATCTCCTGTGCCAAAATTCGCCCTCATCCTGGCTCACCACTCTTTCTGCTTTGCCTGCCATTGCAGCGCAGCCATCTACCTGCAATTGATAAATATTCTTAACTCGAATCCCTATCCTCTTGGTTTCACCAGTTGTTTTATGGCACAGGAAATATTTTCCCTCGCTAAAAGCAACATCATAACCCTTGTCTTCAAACATCGCCATGGAGATTAGATTCTTCTTCAATCCTGGAACATGCATGACATCCTTCAAGATGAAATTTTTATCGGACTCCCTCTGAAAAGAAATGGTCTCGATACTAGTTGCACTATATCTACCATCATCGCCCATCTCGATGTGCACTCCCAGATCTTTTTCTTCCAGATCACTAAACAAATATTTGTCTCCGGTCATATGGAAATACACACCACTGTCAAGAAACCACACCGATCTCATCACACTTGAAACCAAGCATGCGATCAAATAAAAGTCAAGCTAAAACTGCGAGGCTAAGGCCTCTCCTACTGCAGAACCAACAAAGCTGTTATTATTCTTCTTCTCTGGAAAATTAGTGGCGAAATGCCTGTGCTAGTGACAGTGAAAACACTTCACCTTGGACAAATCCTGCTTCTTGCCTTTAGCTTCGAATTTGGAAGATTTCTTCCCTTTTCCTTTCTAAGCTTTGGCAGTCAAAGTGAAATTTTCTTCATCTTCATTCTTTGATGAAGATCCATCCTTGGTACCCCGCCTTATCTCCTCCTACACAAGATCTGACCAAAGTCGATCCCATCCTGGCAGTTTCTCCCGTCCATTGACAAAGTCTTAGTAGCTATGCCAACTCTTCAGAAGCCCAAGAAGAGCCAATCTCAGCAATTCTTCTTCATCAATAGTAACCCCCACACTTCCCAGCTCATCCTTGCAGTGGAAAAACTTCGTGAGGTGTTTTGGTATACTGTCACCTTTCTCCATTTTTATTTTTTTGAGCTTGTCTTTAAGTGCCAACTTCCTCTAGTCACTTCTGCTTTGGAAAAAATCTATCAAAGCCTTCCACATTAAGAATGGAGTGGATTTAATGTGAAGGATGGACACAATGTGGTCCTTCACACCTTCCAACATAATCCTTCGACACTTTGCTACCTTCTTTTGCCATGCGTCAAGTGTGGCTACATCGCTAGAAGCAGGCTTCAGAGTATCAACATCTATGAACTCCTTCAACCCATTATCATCCAGCACCACCTTCATCCTGTGCTTCCATGCTATGTAATTCAAGCTCCCATCAAGGGAATAATCCAATTGAAATCCATTAAAGACATTTCAATGAATGCTCTACTTCAACACCAAGAAAACACTACAGCAAATTCGAATTCCACCAGCACAAAAATCAGTCGCTTCAATAATTGAAATCTCTTCCAATGATCAATAGAGCTCTGATACCATGTAGAAATTATATAAATTATGTGTTATATGTCCAAGATTCTCCTGATCTCACACTATTTTAACTTCATGCAAAATACAAAATCTATTCCACCATTGATCATTTGCGGAAATTAAATCAAGATTGCAATGCACACATGAAACAATAAAAATTCACACACATTAACACAGTTTTTTAATGGGAAATCCTAAATCTTAAAACCCCAACTATCTGTATATAATATATTTCATAGAGATCATGTAACAATCCTCATACAAAGCTGATCATATCAAGCTCTAAGTACAATACAATCGCTACACACTAATCAGGCCCGATCTTGCAAATCCATGCACCAATCTTTACCACTTGCTAGCCTACCTCTACTTCGCAATCCCTACTGAAGAATGGCTCTGAATGAGTTTAAGTTACTCCAAAAGTTCTCACGAAATCCTCATTGGCATCTCCACTAAGTGTTGGATGCAATCAATGCATCACTATAGTCACATCTAATAGTCACACTTTCCCTTTCACCTATCTCTCCACTGGTCTCCACTAAAACTGCCATGAACTATAGTTAACTGATGTATTTTTCAGTTGATTAATGAGTTATTATTTGTGAATTAATTAACTAATTAATTCACTCAACTCTCACTAGTGTATCAATCAGTTAGACTAGATACAACTAGCTCAACTGAGTCTAACTCAGTTTAACTAAATATGACTGCATAACTACTTCTTCCAACTGTATCATAACTCTGCCACTTGAGTTCTAACTAAGTCCTTCATGCATTAGCTCCAGTAAACCCTCAAGAATAGCGTAATTCCTTCTGTCAGCTTTTTTCCCACATCTGTGGACTAAACTGAAGTGCTCCAAGAGAATAAGTTGATGTTTAGAGTCCAAATATTATTAAGAGCTAATAATATCCGACATATCTATTTTTAGAATAGTAGTGTAAAAATAGACTCCGCCCAATATGTCTAAAAATATAAGTCCATCTATTTTTCCAACTTCACCTACCATCCACAAATAGCATCCTGCAACTCATAGAATATGATCGACATGTCTAAAAATAGACTTTGCGCCAAAAATAGCCTGTCGACCTGTTAGAAATTTTGTCGTTGATGACAAAGGAGATCATAAAGGAGATAGCATAGAAGCAGAGAGATAACAAAAGAAGACTGTTGAAAGGAAAAGAGAGCAAAAGAGGTAGAGTAGTAGCAGAGAGGCAACAGAGATCTGAAGAGGATGTAGAGGGCCTAGCAACTGCAAAGCAGGGCCATTTGAAGCAGCCCAGGCTGAAAAATATGCAGAGAATCTAGAGAAATGGTCAGAGAGGGTCGAGCAGCAAAGACATGATGCAGAGAATACAGAGAAACTATAGAAAGGGTCAAGCAATAGAGAAAGGTTGTAGAGAGTACACTGAAATAGTGAAATAGTCATGCACAAAGACAGAGAATATAATGGAAGGGTTTATATGCGATGGGGAGAGGCGAAAGATACAAAGAAAGGTATCCAAGACAGAGCTGTTAACAAATCCACTAGGAAATGAAAACAGAAGATGTGGAACCTTGAAAAATGAGTGGAACCAAAAGGCAAAAGGAATGAATCGATAAATATACACTCTAGTTACAATGCAGGGTTAATACACAAACTGCGCATGTAAATGAAATATGGAGGACAAATAAAATTTGAAGCAGAATCATTAGAACTGGAACCCTGAGTCAAGAGTGGAACCTTGAATAAATAATAAATCTGGAGCTGAAGAAACCATCGGGTTCTCACAGCTCATAAGTAGTATAAAGTTTTTGTGAAAAAAACATGATTAAGGTTGCCGCTCACCACGTGTCCTTGGGTGGTATTTGAATACCACTTAGATCGCACAATTTTTATGTGTTAACCCTCAGCCCAAAGAAAAACGCGATATTTCACGTCATCCATCAGATGGGGGTCCAATTTTTAGTTGGAGTGCGAGAACATATCCACCATTGGATCATGACTGAAAGTGCATAGAGATATGACATAAGTTGCTGTGGGCCCGAGAACGATTATATATGTTATCTCGTGGGTAATTCCAAAAGGTTTTGTTATAATGTATGATGAAGGAGGTAATATATGTGAATATGAAATATGACAAGGGGTGCACGTATAAAACATTGTATATGTGGATATAAGTTGCGGTGGGCCCAACTGAATTGTTGCGTTAATGGTTAGTTATTAACCATTAGAGAAAATGTTGAATGGTTGATATGTATATATATATATAAATTTTGGACCCCGACTATGTTGCAGATTAATGAGAGGTAATCTAAGCCTTAGACACTGCATTATATTATTATAACCAAGGTGAGTTAAATTAAATCTGGAGCACAAGGATAGGAGCGAAGAAAATGCATTGACATGGTTTTAATATAAGCCATGGGTTATTAATTTTTACAAAATTTGATTGGGAAATACATATATATTATGGTATATATATATATATGTGTGTGTTATGTTTCATATGCAGGTGAATAGAGATGTGGGCCCAAGAGAAAGATAGAAAATTGTATATGATGCGATGGTTGTTTGATAGCCAAATGTTAATATGTTGCATGTATTAGTCTATGATTGTGAGCGGAAGCGTTAAATAAACTATGGGGCCCAAAAGGTTATATAAATACATATATTAGTGCTGGGTTTAATTCTGAGTCAAAGACTTGATATAATGTTGACGGAGGATATATATATCTATATATGTGATCTGTTGGCGTTTGAGTCCGAGTTATAGATTAAAACAAGGTCAGAGAACTTATAATATTTGAATGCGGACCTTACGAATGGAAATATAAAAGAGGTGGAGTATATCTGTAGTGTGGGCCCCCATGTAAAAAGAAAAGATCAATGCATGTTTATTCCGAGAATTTTAACCAAAGCTGAAGGATATATAAAAATTAAAGCGGCAAAGTATATATATATATATATCTGTGAACAGCGAAACATCACATCGGAGAAAAATATAGCAGCAGAACATGTTAATAAAGGCTGTGATTGTGCTTGCGATAAAGAAGTGGACCCGATACATTATAAATGGTGATTCTCATGTGTTTGAGTTCTGGCTTAAAGTGCATCACAGTGAACCATCGCATCGGACGTGAAAGAGTGACGAACAAATTGAAATTTCTGATTGTGATTGAGCGATCGGATGATAGCCATCGGATTTTCTAAAGGATGGATGATGGATATGAGTCATTTGATTACATGGTGGGGCTTTTGCTAATTACATTGGAGGAAATCAAATAACCAAAGCTGAAGAGTAAAACGAAAGTAAGCGGCAAGTATATATATATGAAACGTTATATATGTATATTTAGATCCGTGAACAGTAATCCATCGCATCAGAATAAAAGGAGAAGTGGCACAATACCATTGAAATTTCTAATTGCGATCATCGCATTGAAACCATCACAAAGGAAGAAATCACATTGGAGCAAGGCAGCACAGTGGAATAGTTTAATGAAGTTTGCGATTGCGATCAATGGCAATCGGAAATCTCTGGAGGAGACTCATCGCATCGGAGCATAAAACAAAGTTCGGATGGTGGGCCCGAGAGGGTAGTTTATATGTCAAAAATGCCTTTATTATTACGCCAAGAGTTTATTTACATTTTATTAAAAAGGCAGTTAAATATATGTAGGAGTTATGCAACAACGGTGAACAATAGAGCATACAGAGAGGGAAAAGACAGAGACAACTGCAGAAAATACAACATGCAGTGATCCAAAAGGTTGAATGGGTTGAGTTGGAATTCACATTGTAGATAAATTTAAATGTTTTTAATTGGTTTATATTGTTTGTGATGCACTGGCAAGTCTCCTTAGGAAACAAAACTCCACTGTAAAACTGAAATTTGTACAAATTGTTGTAGTTCTCTGAATGAGCTAGATAAAGAAGTGAGGAGGCAGAAGGCGAAGAGTCAGGGCTATTCACTTTGAATTCTTTGTGTAATATGAATAGTTATGAGGAAAACTGTATAAATAATATCACATTGATATGCAGATAGAGGTTAGAGAATGTAGAGTATGAAGAATTGAGGTAGAGAAGATAAGAAGAAGGAGGAGCAGAAAGAGATGGTATAAGACAGATTTGAAGACTGAAGGATAGCACAAAAGAAGGTTGGTGCCTGTAGAAAATTGATGGGATTTGGAGCTTCCTTGCAAGTTGTAGCTTGCAGAATTGAGGTTGGAGCCTCCTCTGGGTTGGTGCCTACAGAAAATCAGTGGTGAGAGGGAGTTGGAGCTTGCCTTTGCATCACAACAATAATAAGATGTGGTTTTCTCCCTTTATGGGTTTCCACTTATATCTGTTGTCTATGTGTGATGCCTATGTTTTGATATGTTATATCCAATCTGCTTAATACTTGTTGCTCTCATAATAAGTTTGGTGTCACATTATCTTAATACTTGCTGCTGACATATTAAGAATGTTCACATATAAATTTGATTATGAAATTAAGTTGTAAATATGCTTGATGAAAAGTTTTAAAAGCTCATGAATGTGTTAAATTGATTCACCCCCCCCGGCCCTCTTAGTTTAACTATGGGTTCAAAAATTGGTATCAAAGCAAGTTCCTTTTATATCAGTTTAACAACTGAAAGGAGATCCTAGGTCCCCAGGATGGCTAGTCAAGAAGGAAACTCAACCAATAAAGCCCCTTTTTTCAGCAGTGCTAATTATGCTTTCTAGAAAATCAGAATGAGAGCATACATAATGTCTCTAGGAATAGAATTTTGGGCTACTGTGGAATTTGGATATGCCCCAAAGGAAACTGACTCAGAGAAAGAAGCTAAAAAAGACTTTGTATCTAGCGCAAAGGCCATGAATGCAATCTTAAATGGACTATCCGAGGCAGAATTTATCAAATTAATGCACATAAAGACTGCCAAAGAGATGTGGGATACTCTAGAGAACATCCATGAGGGAGACAAGAAGGTGAAGACAGCCAAACTTCAAGTCTATAGAGCCCAGTTTGAAAATTTAAAAATGAATGATGATGAAGACATTGCCAGCTTCTTTTTAAGGGTTACAGAAATAGTAAATAACATGAAAGCTCTAGGAGAAACCATCAAAGAAGCTTTAATTGTTCAAAAGATTCTGATATCTCTTCCACCCAACTTTAACCCCAAGGTTTCTGCCATAGAAGAAATAGCTGATTCGGAAGCCTTGACCATGAACCAGTTACCTGGAAATCTAACAGCTTATGAGATGATACTACCACATAAGAAGTCAAATGTGAGGGAGGCAGCCTTTAAGACAGAGAAGAAGAAAGAAGAAAAATAAGATATATGCTCTTGCTCTGATGAAGAAGAGGCCAAATTTGCTAGGAAATTGGATAGAGGCTTAGGTAAATATAAAAGTAAACATCCATTTAAATGCTTTAACTGTGGAAAATTTGGACACTATGCTGCTAAGTGTCCTCATAAGAAAATAAAGAATCAAACTCAATAGTTAGAGAAAACCATATCAAAGAACTGACAGAAAGGAAAGAAATTCAATAGAAAATATTTCTATGCTCAACAACACAGCAGTGCATCTGAAGACTCAAATGAACCCTCTAGTGAAGAAGGAACCTATGAATTTGTATTGATGGCCATAGAAGATCTTGAAGGACTCCTTCTAGAAGATGAAGAGGAAGGTGAAGTTGATCTTGAGGGGGAGCTAAGAAGTGCCCTGGAAGAAATTGACAGACTAAAACTAAAGTGCAAAAATCAGAAAGACATTCTCCTCAAGTATGTAAGAGAAGAACAAAATTCAGAAGTTCTCATTCAGTTGAAAGTAGAGCTTGAAGAAGCCAAGAAGGTAGAAGACATTTTACTTAAGCATATTAAGGATAAAATTCAGGAACAAGAGAAATTGGAAGAAGTAGTAGTATGATTGAGGAAGAAATTAGAAAATTCCCAAAGGAAAGTGTCAATAAATTCTTCTCAGATGACAAGCTCTGGTAAGTTGAATGAAATTTTGGATGCTCAAAGATCTCCTCTAATAAAAACTGGGATAGGCTATGAAGGAGAATCAATTAAAGGCAAAGAAAAGGAAAACAAAAATATTATTTTTGTAAAAGCGGATAAGGATGATGAAGCAGCTCAGATAATTGCTGTAAAAGAAGAAACCTGCAATAAGGAGATAGAAACCAAAAGGAACCTCTAATGACAAAGAATGAAATAAATACTCAGCCAGCAGAAAAAGGCTCATATACTCCTGAGTATGTCAAAGTTGGAAGCCATCAAAGGAGATTCTTCCCTCCTATGAAAAATGCCACCTATTATGTCTGCCACACGCTGGGACATATTGTTGCATACTGTCATACAAGGAGGATTAATTCAAACTAGCAAAGGATGCAAACAGTGAAGATATTATCTCAAGCAAACAAATGGAGAGGACAATCTTTCATCGGGTGTGCAAATTGTTTGTATGGATATTGTTTTTATTGTAAAGAATTTGGCCATAAAATCATAAAATGCAGAAAATATGGGAAAATAATGATGTTCAAAACCTTAAGGAGGTTTATGAATCATGGAGAGTTTACTCATACTCATAATTCTGCTAAAAATATGATTAAATGTTGTGTATGCAATAAAATTGGACACATGCCTTCCAAATGTCCTCTCAGAGAATGTGGGTCTTCATCTTAGAAAAGGTACCAAACAAAAGGATGCATGCAGTGGAAAAAGAAGGTGAATAAATGTGACCTGGCTCTAACAACTCAAGACCTAAAAAGCCAATGGAATTTGGACAGTGGTTGCTCAAAGCATATGACTAGAGATAGAAGAAATTTTATAAGCTTTGATGAAAAGAAATCTGGAAATGTTACTCTTGGCAATGACAAAGCAGGGAAAATCAAAGGAAAAGGCTCATTCAATCTAGATAATGGTAGAGGAAAGGCCCAAAATGTACTATTTGTGGATGGGCTGAAAGAAAATTTGCTGAGTGTCAGTCAAATGTGTGATAAAGGCTGTGAAGTTCTTTTCAGAGCATAAGGCTGTGAAGTCAGATCAAGCACCACAGGAAAGACCCTGATCAAAGGTGTTCGAGCAGAGAGTAATGTCTACATAGTGAAAGAAGAGAATGAATAATGCCACCTTTGCAAACTTGAGGAGTCATGGTTATGGCACAGGAGATTAGGACATCTTAACTTCGACCATATCATCATACTGAGCAAGAAGAAAGTTGTTTGAGATATGCCAACAATAAAGAAGCCTTCAAATACCATATGTAAATCTTTCCAATTGGGAAAACAGACTCGGACATCCTTTAAGACCAAATATTAGCTATCAACAAGTAGGCCACTTCAACTTTTACACACGGACCTGTGTGGACCTTCAAGAATTAAAAAACCAAGTGGAGAATCCTACTTCATGCTGATAATAGATGATTTATCTAGAATGACATGGGTTGCATTTCTCAAATATAAATCAGAAACACTTGAGAAATTCAAGATATTCAAGGCATTGGCAGAAAATCAAACAAGATGCAAGCTAAAATGCATCAGATTAGACAGAGGAGTTGAATTCACAGACTATGATTTTGTAGATCTATGTAATGAACATGGGATAAAACAATAGTTTACTATTGCAGGGACACCTCAACAGAATGGAGTGGCAGAGAGACAAAATAGGTCTGTACAACAAATTTCCAGAGCCATGATGCAAGAAATTAATATTCCCCAAACCTTCTGGGAAGAAGCAGTACACACAGCTGTGCATATTCTTAACAAAGATCATTTAAGACCAAACAGTGACAAGACTCCTTATGAACTATGGCATGGTAAACCAGCATCAATCAAGAACTTTAGAGTCTTTGGAAGCAAGTGTTACATAAAGAATAATGATGAAAATCTGGGGAAGTTTGATGCAAGAGCTGATGAAGGAATATTTTTAGGATATGCATCCAAGAGTAAAGGTTACAGGTGGTACAACAAAACACTTCAAAAAATTGTGGAAAGCATTGATGTAGGATTTGATGAAGAACTACCAAACAAAAGAAGAAGTACAGGTTGTAGCAATCCTCTAGAAGATCATGAAGAAGAGAACCAAGATGATGATGAAATAAGTAAGACAACATAATATACTCAACTGAACTCAAAATGCCCCTCAAGATACACTCAAAAGAACCATCCAGAAGATCAAATCATTGGGGACAAGAGTGTAGGAGTCTAGACAAGAAGATAGCTAACTGAACAGATAGAAGAGGTATACCTAGCTATGTTATCACAAATAGAGCCAAAGAAGTTTGAAGAAGCCAACAAGGACAAGTATTGGGTGAATGCTATGAACGAAGAATTGGACCAAATTGAGAAGAACAATACCTGGGAATTAGTTCCAAGACCCACTGAGAAAAATGTCATAGGCTCAAAATGGGCATTCAAGAATAAAATGAATGAACAAGGAAAGGTAATCAGGAATAAAGCCAAACTTGTATGCAAGGGATATTCACAAATTGAAGGTCTTGATTATGATGAAACATTTTCCCCTGTAGCCAAAATGGAAACTATCAGAATGTTTTTTGGCCTTTACATGCTACCATGACTTCAAGGTATATCAAATGGATGTGAAATCGACCTTCCTAAATGGAGATCTAGAAGAATAAGTCTACATGGAACAACCTGAAGGATTCTCATTAGCATATAAAGAAGACTATGTGTGTAGACTAAAGAAGGATCTATATGGGCTGAAAAAAGCTCCTCGTGCTTGGTGTTCAAGGTTGGACAAGTACTTGCAAAAACAAGGCTTTAAGAAAGGAGGAGTAGACAACAATCTATACATAAAATCCAATGAAAATGAACTCCTGATTGTTGTAGTATATGTTGATGACATCATGTTTGGAAGCAACAAAGATGAGTTAGCAAAAGGATTTTCTGAAGAAATGAAATCAGAGTTTGAGATGTCTATGATTGGGGAGCTGACCTTCTACTTAGGACTTCAAATTCAACAAAAGAACACAGGTACATTCATCTCACAAGAAAAATACTTAAAGGACATGTTGAAAAAGTTCAAAATGGAAGATTGCAAACCTGTGTCAACTCCCATGGTCACTGGATGCAAGCTATGTGTTGATGATGGATTTGCAGATACATATCAAAGACATTACAGATCCATGATAGGAAGTCTACTATACCTGACAGCTTCTAGCCCAAACATTATGTTGGCAGTAGGACTTGTGGCTAGATATCAAGCAGAACCAAAACAAAATCACCTTCTAGCAGTCAAAATAATATTTAGATATCTACAAAGAACTGCACAGTATGGGCTATGGTATCCAAAAGGAAAGAGCTTCACTTTGACAGCATATAGAGATGCAGATTGGGCCAGATGTGTGGATGACAGAAAAGGCACAAGTGGAGGTGCATTCTATTTGGGAAAGAGCCTGGTGGCATGGCTAAGCAAGAAACAAACATCTATCTCTCTATCAACAGTAGAAGCAAAATACATAGCAGCAGCAGCATGTTGCACACAAGTCATGTGGATGAAACAAAACCTCCAAGACATGAAGGTAAGCATTGATGAACCTATCTCTATCAAATGTGATAATACAAGTGCAATAAGTATATCAAACAATCATGTACTTCATTCAAAAACTAAACACATCCCAATCAACTACCATTTTCTAAGAGAACAAGTAGCACAAAAGGTAGTGAAGTTGGAATATGTGCCAAAAAAAGAAAAAACAACAGATATATTCACAAAACCTCTTGCTAGAGAGCCATTCGAATATCTAAGACACAAACTAAGGGTAGTGTCTGCAGATGAAAAATAAAGCATCATTCCAGGGGGAGAACAGAAAAGAAGACATCATTCCAGGGGGAGATCAGTCAACAAAGAGAGTCACAAAAGAGCCAAAGCAACTACGCAGGGAATGAAACAGGTCCTCAAGATTATAGTAACATGGATGACATTTAAAAGCACACTGAGAAATGGGAAACCCTTTGCCATTGATGTCAAGGGGGGAGGAAAAACAAGCAACAGAAGAAAGGGTCCTAAAAGGCAAGCAAAGGAAGCGTAATGCCATCAATTCCAAAGGGGGAGACTGTTGGAAATGTTGTCATTGATGGAAAAGGAGATGACAAAGGAGACAACATAGAAGCAAAGAGATAGCAAAATAAGACTGTTGAAAGTCAAAGAGAGCAAAAGAGGTAGAGTAGTAGTAGAGAGACAGCAGAGATCTGAAGAGGATGTAGAGGGCCAAGAAGCTACAAATCAGGGCCATTTGAAGCAGCCCAGGCTACAGAATATGCAGAGAATACAGAGAAATGGTCATAGAGGGTTGAGCAGCAGAGACAACATGCAGAGAATGTAGAGAAACTGTAGAGAAGGTCGAGCAGTAGAGAAAGGTTGTAGAGAGTACAGTGAAACAATCATGCACAGAGACAGAGAATATAATGGAAGGTTTATATGCGATGGGGAGAGGCAGAAGCTACAAATAAAGGTATCCGAGGTAGAGCTGTTAACAAATCCACTGTGAAATGAAAACTGAAGATGTGGAAACTTGCAGAACGAGAAGAACCGAAAGGCAAAAGGAATATATTGATAAATATAAACTCTAGTTACAATGCAGGGTTAATACACAAACTGTGCATGTAAACGAAATATGGAGGACAAATAAACTTTGAAGCGGAATAATTAGAACTGGAACCCTAAGTCAAGAGTGGAACCTTGAATAAATAGTAAATCCGAAGTTGAAGAAACCAGCGGGTTTGCGCAGCTCATAAGTGGTATAAAGTTTTTGTGAAAAAAACGTGATTAGGTTTGCCACTCACCACATGTCCTTGGGTGGTATTTGAATACCACTTACATCATGCAATTTTTATGTGTTAACCCTCGGCCCAAAGAAAAATGTGATATTGCATGTCATCCGTCGGATGGGGGTCCAATGTTTAGTTGGAGCACGAGAACATATCCACCATTGGATCATGACTAAAATTGCACAGAGATATGACATAAGCTGTTGTGGCCCCGAGAACGATTATATATGTTATCTCGTGGGTAATTCCAAAGAATTTTGTTATAATGTATGACGGAGGAGGTAATATATGTGAATATAGTTTTGTGAATATGAAATATCGCAAAGGGTGTGTGTATAAAACATTGTATATGTGGATATAAGTTGCGGTTGGCCCAGCTGAATTCTTGCGTTAATGGTTAGCTATTAACCATTAGAGAAAATTTTGAATGGTATATATATATATCTATATATATATATATAAATTTTGGGCCCCGACTATGTTGCGGATTAACGAGCCGTAAGCCAAGCCTTAGACACTGCATTATATTATTATAACCAAGGCGAGTTAAATTAAATCTGGAGCACAAGGATAGGAGCGAAGCAAATGCATTGACATGGTTTTAATATAAGCCACAGGTTATTAATGTTTACAAAATTTGATTAGGGAATACATATATATGACGATATATATATATATATATATATATATATATATATATATATATATATATATATATATATATTTGTGTGTGTATGTGTGTGTGTGTGTTATGTTTGATATGCGGGTGAATAGAGATGTGGGCCCAAGAGAAAGATAGAAAATTGTATGTGATGCGATGGTTGTTTGATAGCCAAATGTTAATATGTTGCATGGCTTAGTCTATGATTGTAAGCGGAAGCATTAAATAAACTATGGGCCCCAAAAGGTTATATAAATATATATATTAGTGTTGGGTTTAAGTCTGAGTCAAAGACTTGATATAATGTTGACGGAGGATATATATATCTATATATGTGATCTGTTGGGGTTTGGGTCTGAGTTATGGATTAAAACAAGGTTGAAGAACTTATAATATTTGAATGCGGACCTTACGAATGGAAATATAAAAGAGGCAGAGTATATGTGTAGTGTGGGCCCCCATGTAAAAAGAAAATTTCAATGTGTGTTTATTTCGATAATTTTAACCAAAGCTGAAGGATATATAAAAATTAAAGTAGAAAAGTATATATATAAAACAATATATATCTATATGTATATATCTATGAATAGTGAAACATTGCATCGGAGAAAAATATAGCAACGGAACATGTTAATAAAGGTTGCGATTGTGATAAAGAAGCAGACCCGATACATTATAAACAGTGATTTTCATGTGTTTGAGTTTCGGCTAAAAGTGCATCACAGTGAACCATCCCATCGAAGGTGAAAGAGTGACGAACAAATTGAAAGTTCCAATTGCGATTGAGCGATCAGATGATAGCCGTCAGATTCTCTGAAGGATGGATGGCGGATATGAGTCGTTTGATTACATGGTGGGGCCTTTGCTAATCGCATCGGAGGAAATCAAATAGCCAAAGCTGAAGAGTAAAACGAAAGTAAGCGGCAAGTATATATATATATGAAACATTATATATGTATATTTATATCTGTGAACAATAATCCATCGCATAAGAATAAAAGGAGCAGTGGCACAATACCATTGAAAGTTCCAATTGCGATCATCGCATCGGAACCATCGCAAAGGAAGCAATCGCATCGGAGCAAGGAAGCACAGTGGAACATGTTAATGAATTTTGTGATTGTGATCAATCACAATCGAAAATCTCTTGAGGAGACTCATTGCATCAGAGCATAAAACAAAGTTCGGATGGTGGGCCCAAAAGGGTAGTTTATATGTCAAAAATGCCTTTATTATTACGCCAAGAGTTGATTTACGTTGTATTAAAAAGGCAGTTAAATATATGCAGGAGTTACACAACAACAGTGAACAACAAAGCATACAGAGAGAAAAAAGACAAAGACAACTGCAGAAAAGACAACACACGATGATCCAAATGGTTGAATGGGTTGAGTTGGAATCACATTGTAACCAAATGTAAATGTTTTTAATTGGTTTATATTGTTTGTGATGCACTGGAAAGTCTCCTTAGGAAACAAAAATCCACTGTAAAACTGAAAGTTGTACAAATTTTTGTAGTTTTCTGAATGAGTTGGATAAAGAAGTGAGGAGGCATAAGGTGAAGAGTCAGGGCTATTCACTTTGAATTCCCTATGGAATACGAACATTTATGAGGCAAACTGTATAAGGATATCACATTGATACGCAGATAGAGGTTAGAGAATGCAGAGTATGAAGAATTGAGGCAGAGAAGATAAGAAGAAGGAGTAGAAAGAGATGCTATAAGACAGATTTGAAGATTGAAGGATAGTACAAAAGAAGGTTGGTGCTTGTAGAAAATTGATGGGAGTTGTAGCTTGCAGAATTGAGGTTCGAGCCTGCTGTGGGTTGGTGCCTACAGAAAATTAGTGGTGAGAGGGAGTTGGAGCTTGCCTTTGCATCACAACAATAATAAGATGTGGTTTTCCCCCTTTATGGGTTTCCACTTATATCTGTTGTCTCTGTGTGTGATGTCTATGTGTTGATATGTTCTATCCAATCTTCTAAATACTTGTTGCTCTCATAATAAGTTTGGTGTCACATGATCTTAATACTTGCTGCTCACATATAAAGAATGTTCACATATAAAGTTGATTATGAAATTAAGTTGTAAATAAGCTTGATGAAAAGTTTTAAAAGCTCATGAATGTGTTAAACTGGTTCACCCCCCCGCCCTCTCAGTTTAACTAAGGGTTCAACATGGCCCACTTATTGAAGGTGACTCTTTTCACTAAGCTCATCATCTTGTTGAATCTCAATAGTATTTGGCTTCTTCAAGTACACAAGTAGATCATGAGGCATGGTTGTTCTGCTCAAGTGTATTTTTTTCATATGACTCCTCATAAGGAGTGGTTTCATGAGTTTGAAATATTTTATGTTGGTGATGTTTTCTTAGGAGACGACTCAAGAGCCAAAACCATACGATGATAAAAAAATTAAGCTGAATCTTAGGGATGCAAGTATTAGCCAAAGATTTAGTTTTTGTAAGCAACATGAGTGATGCTGACATAAAAATAATGTTTGAAAAGGATACCCCTAAGATGTTTCAACGAGAAATAGTACTCCTAACTAGCATTTATATTGAAAATGTGTATAAGCTATTAGGAAGCATTTTTAGTGTTAGGTGCAACAGTTTCATTACCTACACCTGAGAGTGAAGCACAAAAAGGAAAAATATTGTAGGTTCAGGATAAAAGGCAATGTTGTGAAATCAATGAATGGAACATCCTTGAACTTTATGGAAATGGTATCGTAAAAGGTATATTTATTTCTTACCTATACTTTTAATTTTATGAACAATTGTCATATGTGAAGGAAAATCAAGTGAGATTCCTTTATAGTGCTAAGAGGCAGAGGGAATACTAAAATAGTATAAAATGGCATGTTTGGACTTGTGATCATTCCATAATTCAGGAAATATGTGTACTAGGTTTCATTTATATTTGAATTCCCGAGGAATGCATGTACATATTTCACCAAGAATAAATATAAAGTCTTTGAAAGTTTTAAAGAATTTAAATTTTTAGTGAATAATTAGAGAGAGAATAAAATAAAAGAGTTAAAGATGAATAATCGTGGAGAGTTCTATGGGAAGTAATTTTAAGAGTTTTGTAAAAGGCGTGCTACAACATGGAAGAAGGTTACCCAGTACACACCTCAATATAATGGAGTTGCAAAAAGGATGAACAATATTTTGATGGAAAAGGAAAGGAGCATGGTTAGTCGTGGTGGTGCTAGGTTAAGAAGCAAATTCTTGGAAGAGATAGTGGAGACTGCATGTTAATTAATAAATAGTTCATGCACATCATCATTTGATGATAAGGATCCACGTAAGGTATGGACTAGTAAGAAAATCGCTCACACATCTAAAATTATTTTATTGTTGTAACACCCTCCTCCCACATTTACCCAAGTTAACCATTCCATAGGGGTAAACATGAGACGAGAGGCTACTATGCTCTGATTTAACTCCCCATTTATAGTTAAGCAAGTGCAGTCAACACAACACAACTAATTTGACCTTCTACACAAGCTACAAAACCTTTAGGAGCCATCCATCCCTTCTAGGTGTTCAACCCCTATGAAAAACTATAATTTTTCTTCATTAAAGCCTCAATTGCTCCCTTGACATGGGAATGCATGTGAATGGGACCCTCCAATCACTCCCACAACAAAGCATGCCTATGACTGGGGAATTTTCTAGGTAGTTTTCTGCTAGTGGCCCCAACTTTTGTGCCACTTTCAGGGTCACGACTCATGCCACTACCCAGAACTCCATGAAATTTCCAGAAATGAAAAGTAACATCAAAACAATGATAAAAATGCAAATACTTGAACAAGGACTTGACTGGAACCCTTCTATCCATGACATGCATTTCGTCATACATATCACGATTATGCATTCTACAAGTCCTAATAACATTTATGAGTATAGGGATCTCATACTTATCTGAGAATCACTAAGAAGCATTGATGGATTATCACTATAGTTGAATTATCATCTATTAGGTCATATATTCATTGTTCATTCATTTACAAATAAAAACATGATGAAATCCATACATCATCAGTGCCATAAAACATATTATTAACCATCATATAAACAATATAAATAATGAGGATATAGAAACCATAAATGCCACATATGAAGCAACAAATTTACACGTTAAATAATAGGGAAAAAATTCTTATTAATGAATAAAAAATCCAACCATGTATGGGATTACCATGTTCTACTCGACCATAAATTGGATGAGCCAAATATCTCTTCATTAAATCAGCCTTGTGCCATATTACAAGAATGAATGTGGGATTGAAAACCAAAAGCATCGATTTGGGCTCCTCGAGGCTAAACTGCCTCACTTGCATCAATAGTTCTAGGCTTTACGGTAATCCTCATTGGATCACTAGGCCATAAACAAGCATGGATTTCTCTCGATCTATCCACCTAAATCAGGAGGAAGTTTTTTGTCTCAACCGCTCAACTTTACCATGTATCCCGCCATTCCCGATCAAAGGATTCCTCTGCCTATAAGGTCTCCACCCTCTAGGCTTTACTATGTATCCTCGCTTGGGATTCCTAAGCCCAATCAAGGGTACCCACCACTGAGATTTACCATGTATCCATCCATTCACTACAGAAGGGATTCCAAGGTCCATAGAGGTGTTCACATCTATGATTTACTGTTTATCCGATCTCAAGATTCCTAGGCCTTGTGGATAATCTTGAGACCACCTGACTCGACTTTGAGTCCCATTAGAGGAAATTTCAACCTAAAAATGCCCATGAAATTTCATGTAATTTCCATGTCATAATATTTAAACCAATCAAAATGATTTAAATTTAAAAAGAGCTACATGTAAATATTTTGGAGGGAAAATAAGAAAAAACTACTTTTTTCAATTGTATTTTTGACTTATCCCCTTAGAGGTTTACTCAAATTTCAAGTGTAAACACTTTTTGAATGAAAAATTGAATTCCACATCCAATGAGTACTTATTTTTTATACTTTGAGAAGACCCACATTGATACAAGTTGCATATAAATTAAAAATTGTGTTTCAACACATTTTTTAATGTATTTGGAAATTTTATCAATGTGGGTCTTCTCAAAAGTATGCATAATGGGTACTCATTGGATGTGGAATTTAATTCCACATCTAATTAGTGTCTAAACGTGAAATTTGAGTAAACCTATATGGAGATAACACAAAAATTCAATTAAAAAAGTATTTTTCTTCTTTTCAGTCCAAAATTCATAACTCTTATTTTATTATTTTTACTATTATTTTATTATTTCTCCTTAGGAGGCCACTTTTAGGCCGAAATTTTCTCTAATGATCTAATAATCCATCTTGACCAAAAATTGAGAACCCCATCAACCCCATCACACCATGGCTCTCCGGAAATGGAAAGGCAAGGTTGAAGAATACTATCACACATGGAAAAACCTGTGCTAATGAGAGTAAAAGAACGGAGAACACACATGCATAACCATGCATTCCAAATATAGAAAGGAAATAACACGTGCAAATCGATACCTACAAATAATCCCGTTGTAGATCCTTTATCCTCCTCTCCCTTTCTTGATCTTTGATTTCATATTTTCATTATTTTCTTTTTCTTATCCAATGTTGAAGTGCTCTATGAAAACTCTAGGTGTCCAATAATGTGTGTGTGTGGGAGCTATAGCGAGAGAGAGAATAGAGAGAGAATGACACAGCTCATGCTGCATCAACCCACAGTATGCATACAAAATGCATGTTTATAAGTTTGCCCCAAAATAAAACATTCTCATTTTCAGATATAGCCTTAATCAGACTATTTCTTTTATACAAATATAAAACCCGTAGACTTCAATATTATTAATGCCCATTTTATACCTCTTTGATAAATGGAAGAATTACAATTAAAACAATATCAAATTTTCTTATGAGTTTGACTTCTTGACGGATGCAACCCACATTAAAACTTACCTCTATAGTTAACCGAATCCATTTAAGACTTTAAACATTATGCGAGTTTTTATGTGATATTTGTTGGACCTATAATTATCATGCAAAAATCGTCAGATAGGATAATTTGTTGGGCAGTCAACTCACATCATATACTTGAATTTATAATTTATCGGGTCCATTTGAGGCTTTAACCTCCTTGAAACTAAAAATGCGATTGTCGTTGGATTGTAATCAGATGGTGGTGATTTCCATTGACTCTTCACACTTAAAGTGTTCCCATTTTTATTTAATCCTCCAGTTTATACTTCTGCAAAGAAAGTATAGTTTCTTATATCAACAACTAATCGCTTTCATATTGATTTCACTAAGCCTTCAACTTTCAGTTTACAACAAACTCACAATTCCTTCATGTGATCTCAACATTCAGAGTTCCCTTCCACAACAATTCTATTTAACATCAAATCACCAGAATTCTCCTTCTGCACTAATATTCTCTCCTTTATTATTATTAATGTTGTTGGATTACAATGCAGCTCTAGTTTTAACATTCCAATCACCAAGAATAATTCAAACTATGCACTTGCTCCAGACTTAAACACACATATTTGCAATCAAATCCTTAAATGTGTAATTCCTTCAGTATTAATTTAAATCCCACTTCATCCATTTAGCGCATGATAGAGAATATGATCCAATTTCTAATTCAGAAAGAGTAGAACGATGCCAGTATTTCCAGTATCAAATTTTCACAAGGTTTCCAACGCAAATTAATAACATAACATAATTTGCAAACCAACTAAAATCAATTACTCATAAAATGGAGTTTACAAAGTTTTATCTTGTGGCTTGATTACATCAGTCTCCTGCACTCTATTTTTACCATTTCTCTTCCTCTATCTCTAAATTCTGTACCTTGTATCTCTCCTACCCTCTGCTTATGTCTTTTGAGGTTATTAATTATATAAAAATGAATTCTACAACCAATTCCGGTTTAGATCCTTAGTTTAGTCAACAAATAACTAATTCTTCTAAGTCCTCATTATTTCCTAAAATATCTCTTTTATGCCTAACGATCCTCTCTAATCCCATAAACTCGTGAAACTAAATACTAATCTAGGATTTACAATAATTTCTCAAATCTCTCAACCCTTATGAGCTCTCAAGTTTCCTAATTTTCTCAAGTTCTCTAGCATTCGAGAACATTTACATTTATGCTCACAATATTAATTAAATCATATTCTAAATCACTCAAAACATCTAAAATTACATTTCAAGAATCAACTCTCTTGAAAACATAAGGCCTCTTAAGTCTCCCAATAAAATTTGAGCAGGATGCTCCTGCATCAGATTCCCCATGTACAAAAGTTTCATAAACTCGTCTATGAGGTCTGTTTGTTTTCCGTAATAATTCAAAAAACACAAGTCTTAATGACTTACTACCTCTAGGATTCCAAACTCTGTTCTTTAGTGATTTCCTTCCTTATTTCAACTATTGTTTAAATATTCAGTTGTCTTTCCTTGCTTCTCCTAGATGCCATATCTTCGTTTGCAACACTCCATTGGATTTTCCTTCATTATTTGTTATAGTCTAGCTTTTTATCCATCTAATTCTATGCCTGCAGCTCTTTTCCACATGTTCATTCCCTGTAAACTTAATCAAATATTCTATTTCTCTATCCAAATTACTTTTTTGTTGTTGTCCTTTTCCTTGTGTATGAGTTTCAAAAACTTTGATGCCTTCTTTTTCTTCAACTTCTACTATCAATTTTGAGATTTCTCCAAACATCGTTGTAGATATTGTTGCCTCCCAAACTTCTTGAATATCTTTGAATATATCTCCCTCTACAATATTCAATTTTTGCTCTGCAAATTTACTTTCAAAAAATAAAATTCTCCTAAATTTCGTGACTGTAGTATCATTTTCTTCCACTGTTGCAGATTCTTTGCAATCTTCCTCAGGTTCTCTCTTCTCTACTGGTGCTTTTAGCCAATTTTCCAGTAACTCCAATTCACTAACCAACTGTACATGTGTTTTTCCTTGACTTTCTTCATCGGATAACATAGCGTTATCCTTCATCAGAATAAAATTCTAATCTTGTTTCTTTGAAATTTTTGTGTTCATTTTTCTTTCTTCCTTCATCTTTATGACAACTTCCAGTGACTGTCTATCACCTGCAATCACCCCCAAATTTTCAGTTTTAAAATCACATCACTCAATAGTTTTGTTCAGTGATTTTGTCATCAAATGATTTTTCTGTTCCAAGTCTTCTATATGACTCAGAAAATATTCATTGGTCTTCATCTCAACTTCCTCAAGAATATCATTTGAGTACTTGATATCCTTTGCTTCTTCTTCTTGCTTTTGGTTATCATTGTGAGCCAAATTTCCTCTATTTTCAATTTTAGCATTATGTTGTAAAATAGTATGTTCCTAAAATTATGTATGAGCTTTCTCAAAACTCAAATTCCCTCTCTCTACCATGACATAATCTACAAACATATATAAATTGTTAATTTCAAAATCAGAAATCTTAGTTGCCTCAATTGATGATTCAAACATCATTGCTCCATATTCAAGTTCAAAAGAAACTTGTTCTTCTCCGGAAACTTCACTTTTTTGTAACTTCGCTCCTTTGAGCTTCTCTGTCCTCAATAGAACATCTATAATTTTCACAAGCTTCCTCAGCTCATCTATTAATTTCATATCCACTTACTGCTCTTGTAGCTTGTACCATTTCTGCTTCTTTCGCATTATGTAGATGTATCCTTGATCTCCTTTAATTTTCTGGAAAATTTATATCAATAATGCGAGTTGAAAATTTATCTCAGTCTTCTCTCTAATATTAAATGTCTTCTGCATAATTCTTCTGATTTTATCTTCATATTTATCATCGTTGTCTTCTGTACCTATAGCCACATTATTAATTGAAGAGTTAAAATATTTACTTAACTCTACAATTTCTTCTTTCTCAGGTTCTGCAAGCTTCATTCCTCCTTCTAGTTCCTTGAGCCATCTTTCCAAGAACTCCATTTCCATGTGAAATCTTTCCAGCATTTCTTCACAACATTTATTATTAGTTTCATTTATCTTTTGGCAGTCTTCTTGAATTTTCCTGTTTTTTGTATCATCACATTGCAAAATTATTTCATCAAATTCATTAAACAAATTCATTTGTTTACCTCCTTGGAACATCATTGCGACATTTTCAATATGTTTTTGCTTCATAACAGCTTTAATTGGTTGTCTTACACCAAATAGAAATTGATCTATGAATTATTTCTGCTGTAATAAATCAGTGTCTTCCTCCTCTAAAAATCAGTCTCCATCATACTTCACCTCAAGAGCTTTATTCATCTTTGTGACAGTTTCACTAGTCTGTCCATCATCTTCTTCACATCGTGCAAACACATACAAACTATGAGTTTTAAAAACACAAGGCTCCATAGCCTCATTTTCTTCCCTTCTCAACATATCTCTGGATTGTTCTGGACTATTCCAATAGTCAATGGAATATTTCTCATTGTCCTTTTCCCCCATGTTTTCACCCTGTTCTGCTCCACAAATGGAAACTTCCATTTCTGATCCTGCCTCTCTAAGTTTTTCAACCAACCACTTTACTTGTCTCTGTCGTAGACTTCTCTGTAACTTAGACCACTTCATTGTCTTTTTCTTTAAGACCCAACCTTCTCTTTGGTTTTCCTTTAGTAGCATTGTTAACTCATCAAGTTCTTTTCTTATATCATCCAACTCCTTATCAAGCTCCTCTTGACTCATCTGGTTCTTACATATTGTTTTAGTACCCTTTTCCTTCATCTTGTAGATTTATTCTGAACCTTCTCTATTAATTCCCATAGTAATCTTCACTTTTGTGTGAGCTTCAACACCTGCAACCAATCAACTTCCTTCTGAGTTGATCTTCTCACCAAACTTCTCCTCTGCCTGGTCTTCAAGTCCTCTTTCCTAAGAACTTGCACTGAGTAATCCTTCTCTCTTACTGGATGCTACACCCACTTCTCTAAAGGTCTCCTTTGTCCCTATCTATTCCAAGCCTCAGTTGGAATAAGGTTCTGCTACAATCTCTAAAAACTTCTAAAATCTCTTCCTACAGTTTTACTACTCTAGTCTTTACCAATCATTCAAATAGTGCAAACTTTGATACCTTTATAATCAATTTATGTCTCGGCTGGCTGTCTCCTGCAAACATGCAAATTTTGCATTTCCTTGATCTATTCAATCTGTAAAATATCATCAATTAATAAAAACTCATGCATACCATCTTCCCAACATCACTTGTCTTTAGGATCTCTGTATTTATTGGTTTTTACCATTCCTGTGAATCTGTTTCTGTAGTTCTGTCTCCATGCTTCAGTTGTGCATTCTTTCAACATACATCTGTTACCGCAATAATCAATCTTGAACAATACTTCAATCCACATTAATTTGATCCTCAACAAATTACAATTTACACAAAAATTTTAATTTCTTTCTTAAGCATTTACCTCACTAGCAATATCCAATAATAACACAATTCATCTCTTTCTCATGGAATCTATGTAAATACAATATAAAATCCTCTCGAAAATGTATATTTTAAGTAGTAAACAATATTTCTTTGTTGTCACGGTCTACCATCTGTGATCATGCTTGTTCTGCTGCAAACTTTCTCTGGCTGCAATAACTCACTATCTTCAGGAAAATCTCAATATGTTCATACTTCTCTCAGCCGCACAGAGAATCCCTATCTGCTTTACTATGATCATCCTTTCTTTCAATTTCAATTGCATTCTTCACAATTCATTTTTTTTTTTTTTACTTATGCTCTGATACCACTAATGACGTAGATCATGCTGCGCCAACCCATAGTATGAATACAAAATGAATGTTTATAAGTTTTCCCCAAAATCAAACTTTCTCATTTTCAGATATAGCCTTAATCAGACTATTTATTTTATACAAATATAAAACCCGTAGACTTCAATAAAATTAACACCCATTTTATACCTCTCTCATAAATGGCAGAATTACAATTAAACTAATATCACATTTTCTTATGAGTTTGACTTCTTCACGAAGGAAACCCACATTAAAACTTACCTCTATAATTAATAGAATCCGTCTAAGACTTTAAACATTATGCAAGTTTTTATGCGATATTCATTGGATCTATAATTATTGTGCAAAAGTCATTAGATCATATAATTTTTTGGGTGATCAAATCACATCATATACTTGAATTTATAATTTATCGGGCCCATTTGAGGCTTTAACCTCCTTGCAACTAAAAATGGGATTGTCGCTGGATTGTAACTAGATGATGGTGATTTCCATTGACTCTTCATGCTTACAGGGTTACCATTTTCCTTTAATCCGCCATTTTATACTTCCACAAAGAAACTATAGTTTCTTATATCAGTGATTGATAGCTTTCATAGTGATTTCACTGAGCCTTCAACTCTCGGTTTCCAACAAACTCAAAATTCCTTCGTGCGATCTCAACATTCAGAGTTCCCTTTTGCGGAAATTCTATTTAACATCAAATCACCAGAATTCTCCTTCTGTATTAATATACTCTCCTTTATTATTATTAATGTTGTTGGGTTACAACACAGCTCCATTTTTAACATTCCAATCACCCAGAATAGTTCGAACTCTGCACTTGCTCTAGACTTAAAAACACAGATTTGCAATCAAATCCTCAAATTCATAATTCCTTCAGTATTAGTTTAAATCCTACTTCATCCTTTTAGCGCATGAAAAATAATAGTATCCAATTTCTAATTCAGAAAGAGTAGAATGATGCCAATATTTCCAGTATCGAATTTTCACAGGGTTTCCAACGCAAATTAATAACACTACATAATTTGCAAATCAACTAAAATCAATTACTCACAAAATGGAATTTACATAGTTTTAGCCTATGGCTTGATTACATCAGTCTCCTACATTGTGTTTTTCCCAATTCTATTCCTCTATCTCTAAATTTTGTATCATGTATCTCTCCTACCCTCTGCTTATGCGTTTTCAGGTTATTAATTATATACAGATGGATTCTACAACCAATTTTGGTTTAGATCTTTAGTTTACTCAAAAAATCACTAATTCTTCGAAGCCCTCATTATTTCCTAAAATCTCTCTTTTATCTCTAAGGATCCTCTCTAATCCCATAAAATCATGAAACTAAATCCTAATCTAGGATTTAAAATAATTTCTCAAATCTCTCAATCCCTATGAGCTCTCAAATGTCCTAATTTTCTCGTGTTCTCTAACATTCGAGAACATTTGCATTTATGCTCACAATGTTAATTAAATCTTATTCTAAATCGCTCAAAACATCTAAAATTACATTTATAGAATCAACTCTCTTGAAAACATTAAACCTCTTAAGTCTCCCAATAACATTTCAACAGGATGCTCCTGCATCAGAGAACTTCAAAATTAAATTGACCAAAAGCTATGAACTGATCCTCAAAATCATTATCATTAATGTGGCCTCTATTTTCTTCATTTTCCGATATTTTCCTTCATTTTCCTCCTCACATGCAACATATGGCATTTCACATTAATTTTCTCCTAATTTCCATTATTTTCATAAATAAATACCAATAAATGGCACTTTCACTTTCCAAATCCTTTTATATTTCCTTTTCCAATTCCCTTAGCCATAATAATCAAAATGAACACCCACACTAGGATATTTTTCCCAACATTCAACGTGGAATAAGTGTCATATGATTTTGGTTATTATTTTTCCTTTATTAACTTTTATTATGTGGAATTTTCACCAAGGCTATTACAAAACCCTCCCCCTTGGGGAAACACCATCCTCGGTGTTCAATGACACCTATAACGAACAAGACAACTAAAAGAAAAAAAATACTACCCATGGAGCTTTATAGCTTAGCTCGTTGCAATATTTACAATGATAAACCTGCTGAAAAGTAAACCAACATGAAAACATAACAAGGTAACAAAATGACACCGTACCGCTTATTGGAGTTTTATAACACAACTCATGGTGTTATTTACGCCCATATACATATCTACATATACTAAAAAATCACATCAAAACATATACCAAAACACATATCAAGGAAATTCTCTCAACCTGATAATAGAGAAGGATACATAGCCCGTATCTAATTCACCATCTCACATGTAGCTTCATTGGGCCAAAAGCGTTTCCACTTCACTTTAACCTACTTGATTTCTTTATTCTAGAGCATGATAATTTTTCTATGAAATATGAACTGTGTTTCCAGCTGGTATTCTCCTTCTAGATCCACTTGCAATACATACTATTCAATCACATGATCAACATATTTAACATATTTCTTAAGAGATTACAAATGGAAAATATCACGGACTTTCACTGTTGGAGGAACTGGAAGTCGATAGGATACTAGTTCAATCCTTCCAAGAATCTTGTCAAATCCACAAAATTGAGGTTCCAAGTGGGAAAACGATCCAATCCTCAAGGATATTTTCTTTTGCTTGATGCATAAGTACACTTGTTACCCAACCTAAAACTCCTTAAATAACCTATTTCGATCTGCATAACTTTTCTACATGTACTATGTTGCATTTAGGTTCTTCTTTATTCCTTGTATTTCCTGTTCTATTTCTTCTAACATGTCCAGTACAATTAATATACCATGTTTACCAGGTCACTCCAACTGATGGGGGTATTACAACTTTGCCATACAATGCCTCAAATAGACTCGTCTGAAATGAATTATGGTAACCATTGTTGTAAGCGAACTCAACCAACGGAAGGTACTCCTATCATCTGCTTCGTTGATGCATCACATACATCCTCAACATGTAATTCAATATCTTGTTGAACCTCTGTGCATGTCCATCTATCTTCGAATCATAAGTTTTACTAAAGGCCAACTCTATACATAAACCTGAAAACAAATCCTTCCAAAATTTGGAAGTGAACTTTCCATTCCTATCTTACACAATCTTCTTTTGAATGCCATGAAATTTGACCACATATCAAATGAATGCCCATGCCATATAAATATATGAATACATATTGTTTACTCAAATGAAGTGTGCTACCTTAGTCAACCTTTCCACCATAACCATGATGGAATCATGATGCTTAGATGTCCTTAGAAAAATTGTAATGAAATTCATGGAAATGACATACCATTTCCACTCTGGAACCACAATCTGCCTTAGTAATCAACTTGGATGTTTACAATATTCCTTTACTTTATCATAGTTCAAACATCTAGCCGCAAAATCTTCCACATCCTTCTCCAAATTCGGCCAATAATAAAATTTCTTCATTGTTGTAATTGTCTTCTTGTATCCTAGATGACCTGAATACTGTTTTTCGTGAAAATCCCGCAAGATAATATTGTTGATCTAACCACTATCTGAAACATATATAGTCTCCCTAAGTATGGTTAATCCATCTACTGAAAGATGATATTCCACATCCTGTGCACATGTGCCTGCACGTGTACTATGTTGTAACATGTGCATAAGCACTTTATACCTATCATCTTGTTGTCCTGCCTTTAAGATTTGATATTGTAAGTATGTCCCATAAGAACTCATAGATGCTACATGATTCACCTGTATTTGCCCTCTAAGAGCATCTGCAACCCTTTTCTCTTTACCCTTGATGTACCTGATCTCAGAGTAAACCTCATTGATTGTGGTCAAACGTATAGCTTGCTTAGGATTAAGGTTTGGCTAGTCAAATAAATATCTTAACCCACTGTGATAACTCATAAATAAAGGCCTCCTGCTAATAATATGGTGCCTCCACATATTTAATGCATAAATGATCGCTACTAACTCAAGATCATGTGTCAGATAGTTCTGCTCACACTCATTCAATTTCTGTGACTCGTAGCATACTACTCTTCCCTCCTCAATAAGGACTCCACCAAGCCCTCTCTTGCAAGCATATGTACACACTACAAACTATTTTCCCGGATCTACAATCTTTAGCACCAAATAATTTGTCAACAACTTCATCAAATATTCAAAATTGACTACGCACTCTTGTGTCCATTCAAATTTCTTACCTTTTCTCTGCAATAACATGATAATATATGCAATGAGATAGAATTTCCTGATGAACCTTGATGAGCACCATCATTAGGTATATTTTAAGGAGTTAATTGTCACATTTTTAGCCTAATTATTCTCTCTTTTTCACATTTAATCGCATTATTGTCATATTTTCCTTAGTGTAGATGGTATATTAAGGGTTGTCATGCTTCAAAGGCCTAATGTGGTTCAAATGTAGTAAAATCAACATAATATTAAAATTTCAAGGAAGATTTCACAATCAGGACTCACAGTAGACAAAAAGGACTCATTGTATGAGGGCTTACCACCTCATTAACTCATAAAGATAGACAAATAAGCTCACAATTCTCCTCCAACATCTTGAAATCGGAGGCAGCCAAGCAAGTGGAAGATCAAGGGGAGCGAAGCTCCACTTATATTGAGTTTGAAGGGGAAAACCCACCTATATTTTAGGTATTTTTTTGTAGCTACCCTTTAGGATAAATAGGGCAGAGAAATATATCACTAGGATATGATTTTTAGATGTATCTAGAGCACTCCTAGCTCTTTTAAAATGCAGTTCTGACTTTCATATGTTAGGTACAAGACTGGTTATGAAATAAAATGAGTATTTGGATTTTTCTCCATTTAGTTAATTTCAGGGAGTTGAGCTTGTGGGTTAGGGCCCAATCCATTGGTATTGGTCTCTCTTATGTGCTTGTGTTTCCATTTCTTGTTGCAGTAGATAACCTCTTTCCATTTCATGTTTGAGTAGTTAATCTCTTTTTATTTCATGTTGCAGTAGTTAATCCCTTTTCATTTCAAGTTCAGTAGCATATAAGATCTCAAAAATCTATGTCAAATCCTCCCTCTCTCACTCCATTGGAGATTAAGGAGGGTGGATCTACACCACAAACCCAAAAATTATTTTCTTTTATGATTTCTTGGAAAATTTAAATAGGTTACTTTGCTTATCATGGACATGTTGTAGATTCATAGGTAGATTTCTATTTCAAGTACATAGGTAGGTTTATTTAAATTCAACTCATATTTTCCACCATTTTCATGATATTTTTGTCCATGATGAATGCATGAACATGTAGTTTTCTTGTAGATTTGAATAGAGAAGTAGAGGAAGACTTCCTTGACACCATTAGATTCATTCTCTACCCTTCATCAACCAACGTCCATCAAGTCACATTCAGCCTTGTTTTTGGAAATCTCCACTACATCACCAAGAGCCAACTTGGGGGTGAAAGACATGCTTTGTCAAGAGTTATGAGTTTAATTAATGTGTTGGATACCCTTCATCCACCTATATCCACCTTCACTCCACCTGTCCTACCCCTTTCCTCACCATTTCTAGCCTCGAACTACCCTCGATCTGTTTCCTGTAACGTTTCAGGACATCTTGTAGCACTATAGGAAATCTTCTAACAGATCCTGTAGCAGTGCCAACCATTCACTCCTTCATCCCAAAACCTCTTGTTTACCTTGTCTATGCCTATCACAGACTCCAATACGCCTTTAGATCTAAAACCTCGAGCCGGGAACCCTCTTAGGTCACCTCAACGCCTCCTTCTCTTGCTGCAAAACATAGTCATTTAGAAGTATAATTAGCTATTTGATAAATGAATTTTTAAGTAGAGTAGTTAAGAATAAAATAAATAGAATTAAATTAGTCATTTCGTTCAACATGTGTGCCTAGATTAGTTTCCCTTTTTTCAATTTCAATTCAACAATTTAAATTATGAATTTCACATAGTTTAATTTCCATTCTTGCATTAAATTAGGTGTAGATTTATTTTTCTTGAAAATAGCTAGATGATTCATTATTATCTAGAGTATTTTCTTTCTAGTTTATAGATTAATGTTAATGATGTATTTATGGTCTTAGATTTCATTGAGAAGTGTGAAAAACTTTCTTTTCGAGAAGTAATCTTTACAATAACACCTCATTGTATAACTGAGAAGATGGTGCCATGAGTAGAACTCATCTGATGTGCATATAGCACTGTCACCACCAAGTTTGTATGAATGTGCATATAGCAGTGTCACCACCAATTTTGTATGAAGCAAGGGTTGATAAATTAAAGTTGAGTAGCCTCTAGTAGTTACAACACACTTGCTTCAATAAGAGGGTTCACCACTTTTTGGCGTCATTGTCAGGGAGGTATCTACGTAGATTATTTATTCCTCTTGAGCATTCTTTTCTAATTTTCTTTTACCTTTAGTTCCAAAATATTGTAAAATGAAAAAAAATCTTGACTTCCATGCCTCATAGGAGTAGGGATAACCAAGATATATTCTTACCAAAAACCCCCACATACCCACACAGTCACCCTTCAATCTTCTTCAATGATTGTGAGGTTTGACACAACATAGGTGAGTCACTTGAAAACTTTGAAGAACCCATTGGAGAGGAGGAGGATCTTGCTTCACCTGATGAACCTGCTTTAGCAATTCAAGCCATGGCTAAAACTAGGACATTAGAGAAACAAATGGAAAAACTAGAATGAAGAACATCGGTCCCTCAACCCTTCTACATTTCCATGGCCTTACTTATGAGGATCCTTACACCTTCATATTTGAGGTTTCTATTTTTTTCAGGACCTATGACTATGCCTTAGATGACCAGAAGCTATAACTTTTCCCATCCACCCTCAAGAATCTGGCCTTGTGGTGGTTCATGGGTTTTCCCAGGTACAACATCACTACTTAGGCATAGATGTAGAAGTCCTTCAACAACAAATATAGAGACTATTGTGGATCCAAATGAACCAAAGAGGAGATATTTAGGATGAATCAAGGACTTGATGAATCCCTCGAGGATTATCAATAAATATTCCAGAAAAACTATCAAATAACTAACTGCACCTTGGATCTTGGATCACTTAAATTGGAACTTCTCTGAGGGATCAAGGAAGAGGTGATAAAAACCCCTAATATTCTATTTCAGGGATATATCTACCAACTTCCTTGTGATTACATCAAAAATGTCTTTAGAAACCACTCTAGGGCACCTAGGAAGAAAGGTATAGCTAGCGAAAGCATGACCAACACCCCTTCATCTTCCACCTCCATCAAGCATGATATTGGAAATATGTTGGAGGACTTCAAAATTGAGATGTTAAACACATTTTATTTGAAAAGGGAGATAATGAAGATTAAGAGGAAGAAATAGGAAGCAGATAGGGCCTTTGCTCTCTTCTACCCTAGATATACCAAAAAACACCCCAGAAATGGATGTCGACTATATGTCATAGAGGTTTGATTATTCTGTGAAGAAAATCATGCCATAGATAAGTGTCCCTCCTTACCTGGGCTCAAATATATATATCAAGGCGGGGAAGGAGGACCTGAGTAACTCTATTTCATAAATTAGAGGAGGCCTCAAGGGCCATGGTCATATCAGCACGGCATGCAAGGTGCACCTTACTCCTACTACCATACAAACCAAAATGCATCTATACATTCTTGGTACACATACACTCCTCTATCATGGCCTACACCTCTTTCTTGGTCATACACCCCTCCATATCACCCTCAGCCTATGAACCAACCATTTCAACAATATGTTCCTCAACCCCTTCAGTGGAGAAACCCATCGAAAGGGTGGATGCCACAACAAAATCAACCACCTACTTTACTTCCTCCACCCCAACCTCAACCTCAGCTCAGCCACTCTGCTCAACCTAAGTTTCCTCATATGCCTTCCCAGCCAAATCTGAACCTGAAAAACAAGAAGGAACAAAAGGTTTACAGCGGGGAAACGTCCTATCCAACTGATTCTATGGAGATACATGAGATCAACCTTAGGTCTGGAAAAGTACTTGCAGAAAATCATCCTCCATCTCCACCTACAAAAGTTGAGGAAGAAAAGGAAGAGAGATATGATCAAACCAATAAACCTCCTTTTCCTGAGTGCCTAATCCACCCTAGTTATCACACCCCATAGGATATAGAACGTCTGGGACAACTGAAATTTTTTTGTGTCAAAATACCCCTTCTCTAGGCCATTAAGGATATTCCTATTTATTATAGGCTCATGAAATAAAATTTCTTTAATAAAACTGGGGAAAAGAAGAAACACACCCCCACCATCAATGTTGTGGGACAATTATATAACCTAATGTTGCGAAGGGTGATCTTCCAAAAGTACTTGGACCATGGAAGTCTAATAGTAAATGTAGACATCAATGGTATCAGAGTCCCCCATACTATAATTGATCACAGGACTCCCATCAATGTGATGACCAAGGAAACTATGCTTAAACTCAACCTCTTGGTAGATTCAAAGAAGGTTCCTTTCTTCCATGCTAGAACTTTTCCATCATTGAAAAGAAATTATATATCCTATGAATTCAAGAGATGAAATAAATAACATGTTATTCTTCAAACTAGAAACACATAAAATGTTATTAATTCATACATTACCTCTTGATTGCAATTCGAAGGTTGACGAACCGGTTCCTTTAACTTCATATTCTCCATTGGTCTCCAAGCTCAACTATTTGAGTAATATTCTTTTCAAATAATTCATATAGATGTTCACACATCTCAGTCATGTGCATAGAGGCACCACTGTCCACCAACCATATTTCCTCATGACGTCTAATGGAACCTGTAAAAGTAGAATAAAATGAGTATTCATTATTAGAATCATTCTTTGTAGGCATGCTCTTTAGAAAGGATTCATCAAGGTTAGTTGTAGAATCATGATTCTTCCATTTCATTTTTTGACTTCCATTCCTTTGATAGTCATACCTTTGATACCTTTCAGGACAGTTACATTGAGAATGACCATATGCCTAGAAATGATAACATTAAAAATCTGTTGGGTATTTTACATCTCCTCTATCATTAGAGGGAGGAGGAGCTCCTATTTTTGGATAGGATTCGTTCTTGGATAAGATCTTAGAGTGGTTCTTGAATTGGGCATTCTACCAAAAATTCTTTGAAATCTTTGAAAAATAGGTATTCTTCAATTACTATTATAATGAGCTAAATATTATTACTTGGATCTTCAACCTGGCCTCTAGAAAGGAATCTTGATTCTTCTTGAATACAAGAGGCCCATAGCTAATCAAAAGTAGGTTCCTTTTCTCTTCCATAAATGCTTGTTGTAAAAGGATCCAATGATTTAGGAAAAACACCTAAAGCCACAACTACAATTCTTTTTCAAAATACTTCTTCATTAATGGATTTGATTTGATCTCATATTTTAGAAACTATGATAAAGTAAAATGCCACAATATCATTCTTGTTCATATTGATATTGTTAAGTTGAACCCTCAAACTCATATATTAATTGATGTTTTTGATAGTATACAATCTAGTAATGACATCATACATCTCCTTGGAAGTTTGATGATCAATAATATAGGGAATTAGATGATCCCCAAAAAATTATATAATGATGTTTCGTTCCAATATTCCATCTTCCTAAAAAAATTATTTCTGTCAACCCATTCGACAAATCTTCTTATAATAATTCCTAAGATCTTATGGCTTGCAAGTTCAAGGTCTATCATAGCCTTCCATGCCCTGTAATTATTAGTTCATTTAAGCTTCTTATCTTATTTCATAAAGGAATTCATGATGGAAATGATGAATATGACCAAACAAAATAAAGGGGATGAAGAATCAAAAAGCTCTTCAAGCTTCTCCCAATGCTCTTCAAGGGGATATGGAAACTCTTTTCCTTCACCAAAGATCTGATACTGTATTGATTTTCTAGGGAAATCAAGACTAGTACATTTTTCTAAACTTTATAATTACTTATAATGATACAATTAAATCTTATTTTAAAATTCCAACCATTAATCAGTTGTAGATGAAAAGCATCAACCACTCACTTTCATCAATATAACAACAGGGATCATAATGAGCAATAAAATAAGAGACAAGAGACACCAGATATTAGGTCACTAGCATAGGAAAACCCACATGGGGATAGCATTAGAAATAATTCCTTATGAGAGAGAGATCCAGTTCATCAAGAGTACATCAAAATATTCCATCAAGATTCCAAACATTCTGACCTAAATAAACACCAAGACAAAGTAGTCAAAGGATAGATAACATGTAATCAATGTAGGTCAAATTAAGGCCTGCAATAGAGGGTTGAATTATAACCTAAGGTAGATGATAATAGAGGGAAAAAATTTGATGAAAATATTAGTTAAATAACCCCTGTAATTCTTGATCAACATCATAAGATTCACCTATGATCAACCTTTTTTCAACGACCTAGAAACAAGACAAAAATATTAGTCAAATAGGGTCATCAAACCCCTATAATACTTGACCTCAAAAATAGTCAAAGATCTCAGTGAGAGAAAAGTAATTCTTCCAAAAAAAAATCTTCCAAAGTTAAATTTGGTCAAACAAAAGAATGGTCAATGCAGAAAAAAAAGACTCATTTGACTCCTTTGCACATGTGATCTTGTACTTTCTATTTAAGATCATATGCGTGAGTGACGATGATTCCAAAACTAGCTCCAACAACCTCTTATTTATATGTGTTTGAGAAGATGGATTATACATATGTGGAGCTCAGTTGATGCACCTTAAGCTGTTGGAAATCTTTTCATTGATGGCAAAGGAGAAGACATGAGCAACACTTAGACTATCATTCAAAGGAGCAAAGAAGCAGAAGTAGCAGATATGGAGAGACAGAGTAGTGAGGTAGAAGGGCCATCGAATTGAATATCTAGCCAAACAAGAAGTTTGTAAGTGGATTCATTTCTATCTATGAAAGGATTGGTTTCAATATTACATGAACATTGGTTGATTTCATTTCTAAGTGAGAATGTTTTGAATCTCTGTGAACTATGTATGAATAAGACTCTGTAATTGGGGTTTTAATGATTCTCTGTATGTAATTGGAAAACAGATGTTGATTAATGAGGCACTGTTAATATAGATCATGGGGTTTTAAGTTGAATGCAACAAGGGCTACATATACCTTTGAGGAAGTTGCAGAAATCTTGCAGTCATTGATCACTACAAGGATCGATGACCACAACAAGCAAGACGAATTCCTAATCTAGAATTTGATATGGGGTTGTATGTAAAATTTTCTGAGATGGGACTATGAATCATGAGTTCATATGCAAGGAGAAGTTGAGGTAAGGGCTTCCGTGCAGGAATATTGAATGGAACATACAGTTGAATGAAATCGACATCTTGGAGCACTGTATTTTGCAGCAGTGAACTATTCGAAGGAAATCAGAGGGAAGAAATCAATTGCATTGATGTTGTGAATTTATTTATTCAAAGGAATGGTAAATGAAGGTCGATGAAATTGTGAATAGAGAATGGTGATGTGATGGAGTCCTAAGGACACGGTTGTAAAATGGCAAGCGGAATATGCGTGGAAAGGATTGAGTTGTTTGCATACTTGGATTGAATGCAGTCACGAGTGAGGAATGATAAAGGCACATGAAAAGTAATGGAGGTGTGAAAAATAGTAATCGAAGTGATGGTGCGTTGATTCTCTGAGGTAACGACACCATAGAACCATGAACAATCAATCGAGTGATTCGTGGAGGAGCTACATTAAAATATGTTTTTACAAGCTAGAGGAGGCGTTGGTAGAACTGTGAACAGAACATCAAATAAAAGTGAACTATCGAAATAGTAAAATCAGGTTTGAGGCGAAGACTGATGGTTTTCGCATAAAAAATAGACATTATATGGTATTGCTGAAAATAATGTGATAACATTCGGCTGTTGACACATAGCAAAGCTGGAATTGGCATACTGCCTATTTCGCAAAATAATTTCGTGTTAAAGCTCAGTGATAAAAAAAATGCGATTTGCGTTCGATCATTGAGGCAAGGGATCCAAGGGAAATCACACAGCAAGCTATGGGCTTGTTAAATCCATGTATGGCTAGCATTATTTTCATTGGTAAGTGTTTGTTAATTATTCGACATGTGGGCCCGAGCGAAAGAGTACACCATTGATTTGTTGAGTTGGGATGCGACGAGATACCAGCCATCCGATCTGATAGTGTGTAGAATTGAAAGTGGCCCATGAACAAGAGGTGGACTTGGTGCGTAGAGGTATTATGTTAACTTTTAAAATATAAAGTTTAAGCTCTGGTTTAGTGTTGTGATATGGTGTGGTCAAACCGAGACATGGATTTTAACCTAAATTCCAAGCTATGGTGGACCTTTTCGACTTTTAAAAGTTTGAGATGATAGGTCTAGTGCCGAAGTTATTTGAATGAGCGAGCATATAAAAAATTTAATATATGCTGGTGTTTGGCCTTTAATCAAAGTCTGAGTTTGTATGAAATGCTAGGACCAAAAGTTGTAGGCGCGCTGGTTAAACCAAAGTCAAACCTTGGTAAGTTATAAGATGTGAAGGCACATATATAATTGTGGATGAACCTTTTATATTGGCAAGAAATGGAGACCACTAGTGTTAGTGTTGGCCGAAGATTTACATTGATTTTTAAGCCAAAGCAAATATTGATTGGGCGCTTCCATAAAATGAACTCTTGATACAGGATTTTACCATAGTGGTGGAAAAGGAAAGCTTTCGTGTTAGGAATTATGAGTTTGCCAATATGGACATATTTTGGTTGATAAAAAAAAAATTGGAGATGCATTTTTACATGCACAAGAATGAAAATGTGGGTTTGTTACACTACAGCAGCAGAAAAGACAAACATACAGTGAGCCAAGAACTGAAAGCGTTGAATGAGATATATCCATTGAAAATGTAAATGTAAATGTTTTAATTAATTTTATATTGTTTGTGATGCAAAGGAAATTATCTGTACGCAAAGAAATACCCCACTGTAATATTGAAATGTATACATATTGTTATATTTTTCTAAATGTGCTAGGCAAGAAAACGAGAAGGTGGAAGGCAAAGAGTCATACCTATTCACTTCGAATTCCCTGTGGAATACAAATAGTCATGAGGTGAACTCTATAAATGATATCACTTAGATATGCATAGGTGAAGAAAGAGAGTGGAGAAATGAGGCAAAGAGTGTAAGAAGAAGGAGGAGCATATAGAGAAGCTGTGAAGGTTCAGAGATGATATAAGGTAGATATGAAGGCTGGTGGACAACAATGAAGAAGGAACAAAACAGAGCTGATATCCAGGTAAATCAGCATGTGTTTTTTATCAAAGAGTGAGGAAGTGGGTGCTTCCATATCAAGTTGTAGCTTGATAGATGTTAGTTGTAGTTGGCTAAGGTAGGAGCCTCCTGTAGGTTGTAGCCTGCAGAAAATAGATGGGAGTTGGAGCTTCCTTGCAAGTTGTAGCTTGCAGAATTGAGGTTGTACCCTCCTGTAGGTAGGAGCCTACAGAAAATCAGTGGTGAGAGGGAGTTGGAGCTTGCCTTTGCAACACAACCATAATAAGATATGGTTTTCTCCCTTATGGGTTTCCACTTATATCTGTTGTCTATATGCATGATGATTATGTGTTGATACTTTGTATTTATTCTGCTTAATACCTGTTGCTCACTTATTAAGATTGCTATTCCATTGTATATTAAATTGATCACAAAATGATGATGTGAATCAGTATAAAAGAAAGTTTTACAAGACCATGAATTCATTAAACTGATTCACGCCCCCCCTATCAGTTTAACCAAGGGTTCAACATAAGCCAACCTTGTCAAACTTTAAAATGTAAATCTTCTCCATTAATTTTCCAATGAAAATACTCACCATCGCTACAAAATTTTTAACAAATCATAAAATAATCCCTTCTCTCATAACAAATCCTACTGTGTTTTGTAAAAAAAATTCACAATGAAATAAACATTCTATGTCATAAGCCTATCTTAGAGGACGCCTTAAACCATACATTGTTTCGAAAATCAATACAACAATCAATTCTACTGATGATTGAAGTTCACACATTTAAGCAATGTTTAGAGCACACTATCAAAAGTACAAGCATATGTTTTTAGTGTGAGATTCAAACTAAGTAAAGATTGTTCTATGACCTCAAATATGTTTTAAAGAAAAATACAATACTAGCATAAAAATTATTGAAAGAGACGATGTTAAACCTTAAAACACAATAGGATACAAAAAATATTATATTAGAGAAAAAGGTGGGAAGAGTGCTCTATTCCTCCTGTAGTGAATCTTAAAATAACTATGCCACAAATGACCAAGGTTAAGGTAAACCCAAGCATTATTGTTGCAAATAGCCAATATATGATTTAAGGTTTATAACATTAGATTCCAGTCACCACAGTTTGTTGACATACACATAAACATTGTGCCAATTTATGATAATACCGCAATATTTTTATTACCTAAATTTAATCATTTAAAATAAGATAAAAAACACTAATGTTGTAAAAATGAATACTTCCATAACTAAAAAATTTACATCATCCAAGCTAACGAGATCTAGTCACGTAATAGAAAACAAATAAAGTATAATGACATAAGATACAAAATCTCTTCCTGATTTGGATTGGTGGGGCCTTGCGAATCCAAGTAGGTGAGTTGTTAAGTCCCAATCACGCTAACAAAATGCACTAATAACTAATACAAGTTTTCCTTAACTAAGAGAGGAAATTACACAACTACACACTTATGCCCAAGCAATAATAAAGCTTCACTGAAATTGGTAACAATTTAATAGAGTTCTTGTTTGTAGATGTCTTATGACAACATAACCATATAACTTAGTGTTGATAGAGTTCAATACATGATATATAAGTCGAAAGCTATTAACTAATGACAATATGGACCCTCTCATCTCGAGGGTCCATGACAATTTGAAAGCTATTATATTTTCCTGATTGAATGAAATTTTTTCTCTGAAACATGGATTTAGCTTTTCAACACAAGATGCGATGACATCAAATAATAAAGAATGTGCAGCTGATGAAGCATCACTTGTTTCTTTTCTCATGTTGATGAGTAAAATAGACAAAATTTCCTACAATATATCAATTCTTTCATCCAAAACCCCACAAATAAGCAAATGTTTGACCATATCAATGACCAGGTCATCTAATTTAAGGTCCATCCTAACTATGCACAACTTGATCTCTCCAACAGTTTTAAGAATGCCAAACCTTCTTTTAAAGCAGGGACTGTTCATTTCCCTGACTCCTTAAAACTTCCCACATTGAGTTCATATATTTTTCATCTCCGCTTCAAAGTATGGTTCATCAAGTGCTATTATTTTGGATATTTTACTAAAAGAACTGATGAAAAACAAAATTACATCTTTATCAGTGTACCTCATAAGGTATGACCTTAAGAGATAATCCATAGAAGGAAAAATTGCGTTGAGAGTTGATACAAAAAGTGATTCTTCTACCAAGAGCAAGTTGGCCTCAACTTTCTCTAAAGCTTCAAGTAGCTCATCCTTCGACGTTGGTGGATTTTCGAGCCTCCGCCCTGCTTCAAATAGTTTATGCTCAAATTTAAGTTGTTCCACTTTGTTCATTCTTGATGAAAACCACTTCAAAAGCAGAGAAAGGATCATTCTAGTAGAGGGAATACAAAGAGTATTGAGAATAAGGTATTTCTAATGTTCGAGCACTATAGTGATTAATATAGACTATAAGTTTTATTTATCTTTAACGTTCGAACTACATTTTATGAGGATCTTGAAACAATATTCTTATTAATAAAGGTTGTTTTGTTTAATTATCGTTCCCATTTGAGGATACTTTGGCGATCTTAGACTACATATATATATATATATATATATATATATAATTTTCAAAATATAATAGTAAAAAATATAAAATTGTCTTATAATTTCCAAAGGAACTATGCCCAATTAAGGATAGGGGCAAATCTAGATCTAAGGAAAGAAAAATTATGTGAAGATAAGTTCTTTATAAGATAACATCTAAGATAACCCTAAAAGGAATAGGTGTTATTTAAGTTTTTTTGGGGTTTTCAAACTTTGAATTATATTATACTTTTTTTTTTTAGTTGTTTAAAATGAGTTTTTAAAATATATAAATGGATTTTTAGTGATTTAAAATGAGTTTTTGAGATATTTAAATGGATTGAAAATTTAGTGAGATACTTGTACTATGGAGATTATATAATTTAAATTTTTTTAATTTAATAAAAATCAAACTATAGGGGAAAGAAATAATTAAAAATTAGAGCTATTAAGAAATTTTTAAATTAACATTGAAAATTTGTAATTAACCACATATGTACTAAATGGTAATAAAATAATTTCAATTAAAAGATAAATAAGATATCTGAAACTTTTGTTTAACAAGGAATACCAAATGGTCAAAGAGGAATAAATTGGCCAAAATGGGGTTATAAATACGATAAGTTTAAAAATAATTAAAAATTTAGGGATAAAGTGGGAAAAACCGGTGATAAATATGAGAAATTTAAAAAATAAGTAAACATTAAGATAAGGTACATAAATAACTCTAAATAAAAACATACTAAATTAAAATTAATAAATCACAAGGCAAATGAAATAAGGATAAAAAATTTAAGATGATGTATGTCTCTAAAACTAATCAATATTGTATCTACTTTCCCATTAATATTATTTGAATGTTACCAAAATCTATCAATATGAAACATGGATTTTCTAGATTAGTTTATTAAGCGTAGGGTCAAATTGTTTTTTTAGTTATTATGAATAATTCTCTAAGAGTTTGATATGTTTTAAAGAAATATTTTATATTCTCTTTGGTAAAAATCTTGAGTGAAAGGAGTAGAGATTTTGATGGAGATTTTGATAGCTTTAGTCACAAGAGATTTAAAATGATAGATTTATAGGGAGGGTGATGGTGAGAAATATCATGAAGGTAGTTGTCAATGTTAGTATTTTTCAAGTAAACTTAGTGGGTAAGGGTGCCATCTAGAAGATGAGAAATGAGAATATCCAAAAAGGGGAACGAGTTGTATTTTTTAATTTCAATATTAAATTAGATATGGGGAGAGTTTTTAAGTATGTGTTATATTTTTTGCATGATTTATACACACCACAAACAAAGGGGTGTTCGAAGGGGGCCTTTTTCAAGCCCCCTTGGTTAGGGACAATGCAGGGGGTTTGGGTAAGTGTCTCAAAACATTTTTTGGGAAATTTGTTCATAGATTTGAGCCTATAAACACTAAAGAATTGATAGCCTCTCCTACTATAGTTTCATGTTTCCAAGAAGTAGAATCCTATGAGTTCTGTGAGAAAGTGCAAAAAGTCCAAAGTCACCCTCAATTGACCAAACTTTTTTTCCTTAACCTCCATGACCACCAGGTAGAGTGAATTTTGAGCTGACCATAAATGAAATCTCTATAGCCACTGGAATACCTTGCATGGGGGAGAAATGGTTCAAATAGGTGTATCTGGACCTAAGCCATTATCAGCCCTTCTTAAAACCAAGTTTCCAACCTAATTGGAAGACCATTTTCCCCTTTTCTCATTTGTTGGACAAATATGCTCCTTTGATGAAGATCATTATGAAATACTTCACCTGTGAGTGTAGTTTTTATAAGATCTATTCCTGCCACATAAGACTACTCATGGATTTTACTAAGGCCAAACTGCTCCATTTTCCATACTACCTTTGTAAAAGTATTAATAAAATGTCATCCATTGTGCAAAAAAGGCCTCCATCCCAACAAATGTCAAGTCTTTTTTCACCATTCCCTCATCAAAATGATTGTCTTAGACCAATTGGAGAAACAAGGCATCTCATGGGGAGTTTTCATCGCCCATGGTGTTTTCACAAGTCCACAACCCCTTCCTCTACGAAGTTTACCATCATCATCTCAACTTCCTCCTCCCGCACCTCCATCACCCTCCACCAACCATGATTCATCCTCTCCACGTGCATCCTCTCCCAAAACAAACATCCCTCTCTGACCTTCCCCTAAATCCTCAGAACATGAAGAAAGCGGTGACAAAAAGGAACATGACAGTCTAGAAGAAAATGACAGTCAAGGAGAAGAAAAAATTGATGAAGAGGAGGAAAATGAAAGTGAAGAAAGTGAAAATGATGAAGAAGATACCAAGGACAGTGAAGAGGAGGCAGATGAAAGCAGTAAAGAAGAAAGTGACAAGAGCAGTGGGCTAAATGATGAAGAAGGTAACAACGAAAATAGTGATGACAAAGAGGAAGAGAACAATGACCAATATGAACATGGAAGCCATGAAGAAAGTGATGAGGAAGAAGAAAAATAAGAAAATGTTGATGAAGAAGAAAGTATTGACAAAGTCATTGAAAAAAAAAGTGAACAAGAAGGCAAAGGCAGTGAGCTAAATGAGGATGAGGAAGTCAATGATAGCCCAAGTACAGAGGAAAATTTTGATGAGAAGAATGATGAAGGTAACGAAGAAAATAGTGAGCCAAATAGCAGTGATAAAAGGAGCAGTGACAAATATGAAGATAGCATTCAAGAAGAGATAGAGTTTCAAGGTAATTGCAGTGGACATGAAAAAGAAGATAGTGAGTAGAAAAGTGAAAAAAACTCACATCATGAGGAATAAAGTGAAAATCAAGGTAAAGGAGAGACTAATGAAAGTGCCTCTAATAGTGACCCCACAAAAAATGCAAGCAGTAGTTAAGAGGAAGAATTTGAAAGTGAGGACAGTGGGCCAAATCATGAAGAGGAGGAAAATCATGAAGATACATATTTACAAAGCAATGATGAAGACACCTGTAGTATTGAAAAAATAGAGGATGATAATCATGAAGATCTCGACAGTGATACTAGCATGAGAGAAAATGAAAATTTAGGCTCAAGAAGGCAGTCAAGGGCAAAGTGAGGAAGACACACATACATGAATCATCAATGAGAAGACAAACAACCCTAAGGTCACCAATGATCAAGGTATTCAAGTGAAACATGTTAAAAATTGTACCCTCACTTACCAAAGAGGATCAAGGCAAGTGTTTGCTGCCTCTAATAGTCAAGATACCTTGCCATCTACTTCAGCTCAACCATTGGACAAAGGTAAGCAAAAAGTGAAAGAAGAAGATGAAGATCATGAAAAAGAAAGAGAGTTTGAACTCATTCACATAGACAGTGATGATGAGAATGAGACAAGGATTTCAAACTCCCTCCTCCAAGACAAGAATACACAAATTCAGGACTTGGAGGTTGAATTAGAAAGAGCAAAGAATTTCATTCACTTTTATCAGATGCAAAACAAGCAAATGAGTGCCCAACAAGCCATCAATGAAACAAGAACACTTAGCTACCGAAAAGAGGCTCAAAGGGCATAGGTGGAGTTGGTAGAATTCATGGGCACTTATGAGGAGATTAATGATGAGGAGGGTCAAACTAGAAGGAGACCTAGAACTATGGGTCTTAGGAAAGAATTGGCAAAGCAGAGAGAAGAAGAATCAACCCAAGCGAAACAACTTTCTCTCCAAGAACTCCTTGCACTAGAAATTGAACATGATAGGGAATCATGTCTTGAGAGGGAAAATATACACCTTGAAGCCAAGATGGAGAAAGCCAATAGATACTTGGATCTACAAAGAAGGATGGCTGAGCATTATGCTAAAAGAGAACAATTTGCATGCAAGAACTCAAAAGGGCCAAAATTGAGATCCAAGAAATAAAGGAGGAAAAGGACCAATATAGCCTTGGTACTTTGTCTCAATATTCTCTACAGGTCTCCGAGGTCCCATGGGGCACCTATCTACAAAATATGGGAGAAATTGAACAAGTATTTTTTTTTTTGCAAATTTTGAGGCTAAGAGCGCAACACACCTAGTGATACACTCTTTTCAAGGCATATTCAGGAGAAAATCCTTGCATTTTTGGATTCCTCATCATGAAAGGATCATGCTCACAAATTATCTACTCAATTGGAGTTATTTTGGTCCCGAAAAAGGGTCAAAAACACTCATTTTTTCACCATTTTGCCCACTTTTGAGGACATGTGTTGCGCTCCTACCAGTCTTGGAATTTTCACTTTATGGATAGGTTTTAGAGGTCAGATCATAAAACCAAGGATATATATGGAAAATAGACTTGAAGGTCTTTCCAACAAGCCATCATGGAGCCTTATCCGACGTCGGGAAGGCCTTCAAAACATGGATGCAAGAAGAACCATTTTTTATGTTCCTGTGCCACGCTCCTGGCATGCAAATTCAAATTTGACACACAGTGCTACGATCCTATGCTTGACAAGCTAGAATGTGCATTTCACAAGTTTTTTTAGGATTCTCAAAGCCTAAAGGTCACTTTAATTGTTAAAAATCGTCGAAAAGATATTTATTTTAGATATTTTTGTGCCTTGGGCCTTGCAAGGCCTCAAGGAAAATATAGATACTTATGATTAGCCAATACAATTCTAGATGCTCTATTAGGCTTTCCTCCTCCTTGCTTGTTATATAAGGCATGAGTATTCATGTAATATTGGGATTTTTATGTGTTTAAGAGAAATACATGGTTTTTGGAAGTTGAAGAACAATTTAGTGTTGTGGAGCTTGTGATGATTTACCTTGGTTGATAGTGATGAAGGCTTTCTTCTAGGATTCCTAAGTTTAGTTAATGGTGATGTATCTCTTATTTTTCCATGTTTTTCTTGTTTATCATTTGTCCATATTTCTATATTGTAATAGCTCATAAGAGTATAGGATGAGAAATGTTGTTTGAGGCACGTCAATCCTCCTGTTTTCTATTGTCTTCATGTTTTCCTCTATTGGGTTAGTTTAAGGAATTGTTAGTTTCTCCTTAGGCCCACCTAAGATTTTCTATTTCATTATTTGATTAATATTCTAGTTTACAAACATGATTCATGGTGAGCCCTGCTTGTTTTGTGTTATGTAAACTTTTTCTTGAAATCTCTCTTTGATGTATTGATTGATTAGGTTAAGCCAAAGAGGTCTTGTTTCGATATTTCCTTTTGTATATGCTTATTAGTTTGCCTCAAGGTTATTTATAGTTTAATGAATGATGTTTAGGCATTCCCTCTTCATTTATTAATGCTATTTGTCTCTTATATGTTTTCAAATCTTGAAAGTATAATCATTGAAGTTAGATAAGTTGTCTTACTTCCTTTGTTCCACTGGGTTGTATATCTTGAATGTGTATTTGTTTAAAAGTGTTTTCATTGAGTAAATGTTGTGACCTATCTCATGACCAGTTTCTTTTTCTTATCAGTATTTAAGATCTCTCTATTCATAGGTATTCGAAAAAGGATTCTTAACTGCCCTTTGCGCTACCTTGGTTCCCAAACTTAATGTCTATTTCACCTCACACATAAAATTTAAAGATCCATTAAATACACTAAATTTTCCATGTGATGTACCTCGATTCATTATTGAGATTTCAATGACTTATAGACTCCATAGCCCAATTGATTTAATAACCTCTCACTCCACCTATCCTACCTTATCATCTTACCCGAACCAAAACAAGCAACAAACCTACACTTAACAATTAGCCTAAAATCATACACTTAAAGAGAACAAGTTCACATCCTTCACATAATAGAGAGAGCCCTCTCTAAGTCCAGGAAGGTTAGGACCTAGGACTCCAAAGACTGGTCTGATGTTACCCTGTTCATTTGGTCTACCAATCTAGTATATCATGGGAAACTAACATAATGACGATCACGGTGGAACATTCTGAGTTAGTGACAATCTAAGTACCCCTTAGGACTCCAGAATCCATTGATTAAATAGTATCCTATGATTTATAGCTATCTCATCACTATCACTAACACAATGGTGATCAGGATACAAACTCTAATGTCAGTGACAATCTAAGTATCCCTTAGGACTTTAGAAGCCTTCATCAAATCATAGAGAACTCAAGTTAATAGCCAACGAGTATAATCTGGTTTTCTCACCATCCTCTCAAAATGATGATTCAGCTATAGGACACTCTTACAAACCTTAGGACTACATATAGAAACTCAGAAAACCCAAAAAAATTCGTATATTGGCTTCTTGTCAGTATTTGTGGTGGACCATAGACACATATCTTCAAAACAACTAAAAATATCCACCTGGCCACTCTGGTAGCCTCCAGTAGGCCTTCTAACTTTACTAGTGTCATAGACACCTATAGGATTGTGCCAAATCAACCCTGAGAAGTCTAGAATCCTAGTCACATGCTGTGTGAGTTTAGAAAATACCAAAAGAGGTAAACATTTCAAAAAAGTTCAAAAAATTTCAGCCTCTCTAAATTTTGAGTTTGGAATCTTGCTTCCTCAAGAATCAATACCAAATATCATCCAAACCCAAACCCTCCCACCATAGTTTATGAACCAGAAAAGATTTTGTGGCTAACTTCTGAAACTGGAAACTTAACTACTGTTAGGACCATTCATAAAAAAAGCTCTGTACTTGAAAATCTTACAGCCTTGCAAGACCCCCAATTTGACGTGCATCACACGAGAAACCTTTTTAGAACCAAGTCACAAGGTAGAATTGACCATACCGATCTTCAGCCCATAGAATTGCAAGTCTTAGCAGAGAAGCTTCTCCTTCCACATCAATTGATTTCAAACTTCTTCACCACTTTGGATCTTTTCACCCCAAGTCTGCTTAGAATCAGTTTACTGGTACAAATACTTCTGCCACACCCATAAATAGCTCCACTATGCAAACCACTCCATCTCATATCACAAATCCTCCTCTTGTAAATCCATCGTTATCTCCTATCATGGAAGCTTGGTATGACCCTTGGTTTTACTGCAACCTTTGGTACCTTTGCCAAATGGTTACCAATCTATAATCCCTCACTTTACTGGGGCTGAATCTACCAAAAGCCAACAACATGTAGATATAATAAATGATGCCTTTGAATACATGGAATTAGAAGAGAAAACCATGAAGATGAGCATCTTTGCCCAAATCCTAGGAGGAGAAGCTAAAAAATGGTTTAAGAACTTGACTCCCAACAGCATACATGATCTCCCTTCCCTTTACCAAAATTTCATAAAAAAGTGGGAAATCAAGAAAACCCCCTCCAAATCCTTTCTGAATATAACATTCTTAAGAGGAATACGGGGGAGAGTGTCCAAGATTATTGCACCAGGTTTAACAGTGTCCACAATGCCCTCCCACCTCATATGAAACCCCCACTAGGCCTAGCCTTAGCTAAATTCCCAGAAGGTTTTGACCCTGACATGCCCTATTAGCTAAGAGAAAGAGAGCACCTAACTTTAAAATACATGCAAAAGGGAGCTATAAGTGTAGAGGCCAACTTAATTTAAAAGAAAGCTAGGCTAAGATCACAAGAGAGGGTAACTTACAAAGATGAAACCATGCCCTCAACCTCCTCATCTGATTCCAAGATTGACAACCTACTTAGAACCATGGAAAGAATGATGGAGAGAATAAGCTTAAACGAAAGAACACCTCCTAGGGAGAACCAACCAAATCCTCAAAACAGAAACCGGAATCAGAACTTCAGAAGAGATCCACCCCAAATCAAACCACCCTTCTAAGATAACTATGTATATGAAGGGGAAAGAGATATTGAACAGCCAGATGAAAATCACCTAAAATTAATAGGCTCTAATAACAAGGGTGATCTTTTTCTCATAGAAGAAGAACAATGTTTCTTCTCCTCAAATCTAGATGAAAAAAACCATGAATATTCTGAAGAATATGAGTTGGGATTGGAAAATGCCATAATGGAAGTCCACAGGCAATATGACCTTAGGAGAAAGAAAAACCAAGACAAATCCGAGAAAAACAACTTAGACACTGCTATTAGGAAAACCCCCGAAAACATTCTTAAAATAACAACAGACAATACCAACACCATGGCTAAAAAAAATGATCATAACAAAGGTAAAATTAGCCAAACAAGTGGTGACACCAGCTTCCCTACTACCTCCACTAGTGGCCCTGAAAAAATTTTAGTAACCAAAGCCCCAAATTAGAATCAAGAAATTAAAAATGTAGAAAAAATTATGGCTAATAAAACTGATGTGAATATGTCTAAAACCCAAGTACCTTTCAGTTTTGAAGGAGGGATTATGAAAATCAAAATAACCATACCTCTCACTGAACTGGTAGCTCAGGATATGTAAAAATATCAAGTTCTGAAAGTTCTAAACATAGGAAATGATACCAATACTTTGAATTTGATAGATGACAAACCAGAGCTATTGTTTGGACCCGAAGTAGATGAAAAATACCAAGAAGGAGCCATTCCCCCTTTCTATGTTAGCCTAAACATACATGAAAAAATCCTACATAATTCCATGCTAGACTCTGGTGCCTCTCACAACCTCATGCCAAAGGTAGTGATGGAGAAATTAGGCCTAGAAATAACCAGGCCCAACAAAGATCTTTATTCCTTCGATTTAAGCAGAGTTAAGTGCCCGGGCCTTATCAAGGATTTATGTGTCAATCTAACATAAATCCCTGCTAAGAGCCTGGTTATTGACATAGTAATGGCTGACATTCCCCCAAATATGACATGCTTTCGTTGCGATCTTGGGGAGCCAAGATGTTGGGGAACCTCCAACTTGACATGTCTTATGCTACCATCCCGATTTTTAACCAAACAAGGAGATTGTACCGGGAGTCTCACATGAAGTATATGGTAAGTAGCCTAGAAAAGCCCAAAAACACCCCGGTTTATTCCATTCATTCAGATTTGGAATATTTTATCTTGTATAATGAAAATGAGATTAGTGGACAAGTAAAAGGATGTGAGAAAGAACTAGGCCCTCTAGAACACTCACACTCACCCTCAAATGAAGAAACATAACAAAAACTCCAGTAGCCCTGAACAACAACTCAATGACAAACATGAAGTAGAAACACTTTGGAACATGAGCTTTGATGGCACATGTGGCAAGGCCGGTTCAGGAGTTGGTGTCTGGATACAAAACACAAATGAGGGTCATTATTATAGATTAAAATTTCAATGTACTAATAACATTGCAGAATATGAGGCTCTCCTCCTTGGTTTACACTTACTTGAAGGCTTAGGAGCTAAGAAAATATCACCCCAAGGAGATTCAGAACTTGTCATTAAATAAATCAAAGGTGAATACTCAGCCAAGAACCCAAGATTAAGGGAGTACAGAAATGCAACCCTTGACCTCCTCAAAAATTTTGAGAAATATGAGCTCACTTACATTACTAGAGCCCAAAATAGCTTCGCCAATGAGCTCACCTTTGCTGCCAGCAATTGCCAAATACCACCTGCAAATGAACAATACCCTATCAAATTCAAACATCATCCTATAGTACCTGACAAAATTAATCATTGGTAGGTGTTTGAGGGTGATGAACAAATTGATGATTTCTTGCAGTCTAGGAATGGATTCACATTGATTAAACCTAGCTTAGAACATGAGGAAGATGGTCCTGTTGAAGATAAAGATCATGAATCAGAGTTTCCCTCTTTTGCTGATATAAATCTGCCCATGCATCCTTATCAGGGTGAAATGTTTAAATATTTATACGAAAAGGACTTGGAAGTCTTACAATGAATACATGACACATTACCAAGAGGGCTTGCACCATTAGAAGAACTGGTCAACTTTTGATGATGTGGCTAAAGAACCAAAGATAGATTCTACTGAGACTAATGTTGAAGAATTCAACATAGGAGACATAAACGAACCCAAAATGATTAAACTCTCAATTACCCTCCCTCCTCACATAAAATAGAAGTATATTGATCTTTTTAAGGAGTTGAAATATGTGTTTGCATGGGGATATCAAGACTTAAATTCTTATGACACAAGAATTATTCAACATAGAATCCCTCTCAAAGAAAATCAGAAACCTTTCAAGAAAAATTTAAGGAGAATACGTCATGTTTTACTACCTTTAGTTGAACAAGAAATTAAAAATATGTATCATGTTGGGATAATATTTCCCCTTAGCTACTCTGATTTGGTTTCCAACCTTGTTTCAGTTAGGAAGAAGACCAGGGAGATTAGAATTTGCATTGACTTTAGAAATCTGAACAGGTCCTCCTTGAAAGATAACTATCCCTTACCTAAAATGGACCACATACTTCAAAAGGTAGCTGGATCTAAGAGAATCTCATTGCTTGATGGTTTTTTCTTTGTGTCAACCAAGTGTTAGTATTCCCAAGTGATCATCACAAAACTGCCTTCACCACATCTTGGGGTGCATTCATGTATTTTAAAATGCCATTTAGGTTGATGAATGTGGGGGCCACTTTCCAAAGGGCAATGGACATAGCCTTTTCAGAAGACATAGGCTATTTCATAGTCATTTACCTTGATGGCATCACTATTTATTCTAAGGCTAATGAAGAACACTTAGTCCAATTGAGAAAGGTTTTTGAAAAATGTAGGAATATGGCTTGTCTTTGAACCCCAAGAAAACAATATTTATTCCCCAGGAAGGAAAAATCCTAGGCCACATCATCTCTAAAGAGGGAATCAAAATAGACCCCAGAAGGATTGAAGACATATTGTGTTGAGATTCAAAAATATGATGAGCTTAGTGAAAAGAGTCGCCTTCACTAAGTGGGCCTGCAGGCTATTTTTGGCGCAAAGTCTATTTTTAAACTATGTATATTTTTAGACATGTCGATCATATTCTATGAGTTGCAGGATGCTATTTGTGTATGGTTGGTCAAGTTGGAAAAATAGATGGACTTCTACTTTTAGACATTTTGGGCAGAGTCTATTTTTAGATTGCTAGTCTAAAAATAGATATGTCAGATATTATTAGCTCTTAATAATACTTGGACTCTAAACATTATCTTATTCACTTTGAGCACTTCAGTTCAGTGCATAGATGTGGCACATCAACTGACAGAAGGAATTATGCTATTCCTAAGGGTTTACTGGAGCTATTGCATGGAGGACTCAGTTAGAAGTCAAGTGGCAAAGTTATGACACAGTTGGAAGAAGTAGTTATGGAGTTGTATTTAGTTTAACTCAGTTAGACTCAGTTGAGCTAGTTGTATCTAGTCTAACTGATTGATACACTAGTGAGAGTGGAGTGAATTAATTAGTTAATTAATTCACAAATAATAACTCATTAATCAACTGAAAAATACATCAGTTAACTACAGTGCATGGCAGTTTCAGTGGAGACCAATGGAGAGATATGTGAAAGGGAAAGATAGATTATCAGTTGTGACTATAGTGATGCATTGATTGCATCCAACACTCAGTGGAGATGCCAATGAGGATTGCGTGAGCAAGGCTGGAGTAATTCAAACTCATTCAGATCCATTTTTCAACAAGGATTGCGCAGTAGAGGAAGGCTAGCAGGTGGCAAAGATCGGTGCATGGATTTGCAAGATCGGGCCTGATTAGTGTGTAGCGATTGTATTGTACTGAGAGCTTGAGATGATCAGATTTGTATGAGGATTTTTACATGATCTCTATGACATATATTATATACAAATAGTTGGGGTTTTCAGCTTCAGGCTTTCCCATTAAACAACTGTGTTAATGTGTGTGAATTTTTATTGTTTCATGTGTGCATTGCAATATTGATTTAATTTCTGTAAATGATCAATGGTGTAATAGATTCTGTATTTTGCATGAAGATAAAATAGCGTGAGATCAGGATAATCTTGGACATATAACACATAAGTTATATAATTTCAACATATTTCAAATCATCCATCCTATAAACATTAAGGAATTGCATTCTTTCATTGGGAAAATAAACTTCTTAAGAAGATTCATCCCCAACCTCGCTGAAATTTTGATAAATATTACAAACATGCTTAAAAAGGAAAAAGGATTTAAGTGGACTTTAGAAGCCAAATAATCTTTTGAATTGGTTAAGCAAGCGCTTACCCAAACATCGGTCCTAATAAGTCCTGATTTCACAAAAGACTTTTATATTTTCTCATTTGCCTCTAAACATACCATGGCTACTGTTTTATTACAAAAAAACATGATGGGGAAAGAACAAACCATAGCCTTCTTTAGTAAAGCCCTCAGAGATGCTCCCCTAAAGTACAACATCATGGAAAAGCAGTCCTCTGCATTGATTAAAGCATTGAAAGATTTTAGAGTTTATATCTTACATTCTCATGTCATACCTTTTGTTCCTCACACTCTTGTCAAAGAAAATTTAAATCAGTACCCAGATGGTAAAAGAGGAAATTTGATTGCTATTATTTAGAATATGACTTAGAAATTAGACCCACTAAATTAGTTAAAGGACAAGGGCTTTCAAAGCTTATGGTTGAAACAAATCTCCAAGCATTGTATATGAATTTTGTTGATACTTTAGAAGAACAAGAAGAATGCACAGCCCCTCATGTTGAAGAAACATTTTTGAATTCATCTTGGTATGCTGATATTATTTACGTACTGTTTTATCTTAATACTCCTCCTACCTTATCAAAGACAAAAGCAAGATTCCTGAAACAAAAAGTTTTGAATTTCTGCATTTTAGATGGAATTTTATATTGGAAAATCCCATTGGTATATTACTTAATTTTTTTCATGAGGATGATGTAGGAGAGATCGTGCATGAACTACATGACGGAGAATGTGGTTAGAGCTGGCTACTATTGGCCCACCCTTTTCCCTGACACACACAAACTGGTCATGACTTGCCATAAATGCCAGATTTCTGATGGCAAGAGAAAACTCATACCATTACCTTTGCATCTTATCATTGTTGAAGCCCCTTTCCAACAATGGGGTTTAGACTTCATCAGAGAAATCCACCCTACTTTATCTGCCCAACACAAGTGGATCCTCACTTCCACTGGTTACTTCACCAAGTGGATAGAAGCCATTCCTTCTAGGAACACCATTGATTCAGTCATTATCAAATTTCTTATGACCAATATTCTGTCTAGATTTGGTTGCACCAAAAAGATCATTACATACAATGTTGTTTCCTTTGCATCCAAAAGAATGGTTGACTTTTGTTATAAATATCACATCACCTTGGGACATTCAAGAGCTTATTACCCTCAAATTAATGGGCTATCTGAGTCTTCTAATAAAATCTTGGTCAATATCATTAAGAAGCTATTGGAAAAGAATCAAAAAGCATGGCATGGAAAACTATACATGCACTATGGGTTGATAGACTAACCACGAAGAAATCAATCGGTATGTCTCCCTATCATGTAGTGTATGGCATGGATGCCATTTTCCCAACATCTTTGGGAGTCCCGGTGATGAAACTACCACAAGAAGTGAAATCAGAAGAGAATGACATGCAAAGGAGGCTGAACCAAAATATCCATTTACAGCAAAAGAGAGAGGATTTTTACAAAAGGACTCAGGTAGTACAAGAAAAAATGAAGAAAATATTTGACAGAAGGACCAAGGAAAATGATTTCCGGATTTTAGATAAAGTGCTGAAATGGGATTCAAGGAGAGAATACAAAGGTAAACATGATAAGTTTGAAAACTTGTTGAAAGGTCCATTTATTATCAGTTCAACTAGAGGAAACAATGCTTTCTTTTTACAAGAGCTAGATGGAGTTGAAGCATTTGGAGGTCCTGTTAATGGAAGGACACTAAAACACTACTTTTGCGAATATTTCTATTTTCAAGCCTTCACTCATTGTACATACCATTGTTTTATAAAAAGCCATAAAGAGAAAAAACACAAAAACATAGAGAAAATAGAAAAAGAGGGCATATTAAAAAATAAGGTATAGCCCCATATCCAAAAAATAGTAGTACTGAAAGTGTGCAAGCCTAAATTCCACTACTCGTGCAAAAAGAATGTCCTATTCAATTATCTAGCCTAATCATGGCTGAACATGTTTTAAATTTATTGTTGATAAGTTAGTGAAAGAATGCTGGTCAAATCATTTAAGCTTGGCTTGTCAAAAGAAAATAGATTAGGAATGAAAGATACTAGTTCCACATGCTTAAATTTGAACCAAGGAGAAGGATAGGGAAGATTAGCAAATGATGAAACATAGCCCTTACACATTCTAGTTTTGTTTTCTTATCAAAATAATGTTTGTGTGCAGCTTGTCTTAATGCCACAACTCATGATGAATCAGATTGCATAATCCTGGTTCAATTCATGTTTTAAATTTCTTATCAGTATCTTAGAGAATGAAGTCTATCATACTGCTTAATCTTGAAATAGTCTAGGTAGAGAATAAGAAGAGTTCACAACCATAATCTGAATTATTGGATGAAATAAGTGTAGAAGTAGATAGTTTGTTTTTGCTTTCAAAAGAAAAGATGTCAATGGGTTTTCCAGTTCAAGTGCACCCAAGGAAGATAAAATGTTAGGAAAATAGGTTGGGTAGGTAGAGATGAATTTGAGTTAATCATGCTTTCATATTATCAAAATCCCTACTTCAGGGAAGCAATAGTAAAAGAAAAGAAGAAAAATTTGCCCAATGGATGAGGCACTCGTCTTCATAAACCAAGAGATATGAAAATTTTGGAAACCTCCTCAAGAGGAGCTTCCCTCCCCAAGTGGAGCCACTTTTAGTCATTAGTAATTTCCACCTGTTTATATGACTAAATACTTGTCCTAGATTTCTAGAAACAAAATTCATGGATCTTGTGAGTTCTAGAAATCTCATTGCCTTCATTATCCTTAGGATAATTTTTTCACTCTTCTACTACTCTTCCATGCCTTGGCCAACCTACCACTCCTGAAGAGTCCCTCATAAAGCATAATTCACTCATCCCCATCTCATTTTTTACACCTATGGTTTGGGCAACCCATTTTCCCTCTGCCTACCTTTTGCCATGATGACCTAGTGCCTTAAAGCCTTAAAAAACCCAAATTTTCCTCTGAAAACTCCTTAGGCGGATCAATTTTAATGGTTTGTGAACCTTAAAAATGATATATATTTTCAAAAAGAACTCAATTCCATCCTCTTTCCTAAAAAGGCATCAATTCAAAACATCAGCCCATAGAAGAGTCAAAAACCCCTTCCACTAGGTCACTAGAGTTTATAGGTGCTAGGGTTGGCCTTTGTGTTCAAGAAGAATTATTTTTAGGTAATGAGAAAGCTAGAATCAGATCAAAGGAAAAAAAATGTAATTGGTATAAAAACGAAGCAGAGAAGCCTCCAACAAGGGTTACCTTATCAAAAGTATATTCTGCAAAAGATAGTTAGCCATGAGAGACACTTCTACAGGACTTTCGAAGATGGATACCTACAGGAAGATTGATAAGATCCAACAAAACTGATGTATCTCATGATTATGGCACATATAAAGACTAAAGGAGCTGTTGATACCAACTACTAGGGTTTTCACACTAAGAGGTTTTGACTGCTTCAAAGTGAAAACATAACAGAATGTCAGTTGAAAGAAGGTCAAAATTCTTCTCTTGAGTCTCATCCACCAAGCAATAAATGGAATAAAATATGTAGGACTGAATATTCCAAGGTGAAAGTGCCAAAATAATCACAATTTTATTTTTTAAAGGTGTTGAAATTCATGAAAAGGATAAAGTGGTGAAAACCTTCAAAAAAGAGCACTAATGTCACTATATGACTTCTTCCTCGAAAATTTGTCAAAATGACCTTTTTCTTTTAAAGAACTGGTTCATGTTTCCAAAATATGTGTAAGAGGCAAAGTTTAAGCTTGTTAGAAAGTTTGTCAATCCAAGGGAAACATCAAGATGCTCCAGCAAAAGCAAAAAACCATTTTTCTCAGAGTTCTGCCACCTACAGGACAAAAAAGAACAAAAAGTTAGTGAAAAAACAAGAAAGGAAACAAACATTACAAAAGAGGGTTTTGGTTTTAAATATTCTTTCCAAACGGTATAAAAAGAATATGGTCATCATTCAAACTTATTTTTCATATGCAAGTAAGAGAAAAAAAGCTTCAGGCATAAAAATCAGTAGTTTTCTGGCAGATTTTCGGGGAGAAAACTTGCAGTACGCACCCGCTAAATCATTATGCGCTCCTATAAAGACTCTCTGTGCAATTTTATATTGGGAGCTACACTCCTAAATGCCACTATTGAAAGTGTGAAAGCCTAAATTCCACTACTGGTGCAAAAAGAATTCCATGTTCAGTTATCTAGCCTAATCATGGCTGAACATGTTTTAAATTTATTGTTGATAAGTTAGTGAAAGAATGATGGTCAAATCATTTAAGCTTGGCTTGTCAAAAGAATATAGATTAGGAATGAAACATACTAGTTCCACATGCTTAAATCTGAACCAACGAGAAGGATAGGGATGATTAGCAAATGATGAAACATATCCCTCACACCTTATAGTTTTGTTTTCTTATCAAAATAATGTTTGTGTGTAGCTTGTCTCAATGCCACAACTCATGATGAATCAGATTGCCTAATCCTAGTTCAATTCATGTTTTAACTTTCTTATCAGTATCTTAGAGAATGAAGTCTATCATACTGCTTAATCTTGATAGTCAAATAGTCTATGTAGAGAATAAGAAGAGTTCACAACCATAATCTGAATTATTGGATGAAATAAGTGTAGAAGTAAATAGTTTGTTTTTGCTTTCAAAAGAAAAGATGTCAATGGGTTTTCTAGTTCAAGCGCACCCAAGGAAGATAAAATGTTAGTAAAATAGGTTGGGTAGGTAGAGATGAATTTGAGTTAATCATTCTTTCATATTATGAAAATCCCTACTTCAGGGAAGTAGTAGTAAAAGAAAAGAAGAAAAAGTTGCCCAATGGATGAGGCACTAGTCTTCATAAACCAAGAGATCTGAAAATTTTGGAAACCTCCTCAAGAAGATCTTCCCTCCCCAAGTGGAGCCACTATTAGTCATTAGTAATTTGCACCTGTTTATATGACTAAATACTTGTCCTAGATTTCTAGAAACAAAATTCATGGATCTTGTGAGTTCTAGAAATCTCTTTGCTCATTGCCTTTATTATCCTTAGGATAAATTTTTTACTCTTATACTACTCTTCCATGCCTTTTCCAACCTACCACTCCTGAAGAGTCCCTCATAAAGCATAATTCACTCATCCCCATCTCATTTTTTACACCTATGGTTTGGGCAACCCATTTTCCCTTTGCCTACCTTTCACCATGCTGACCTAGTGCCTTAAAGCCTTAAAAAACCCAAATTTTCATCTGAAAACTCCTTAGGTGGATCAATTTCAATGGTTTGTGAACCTTCAAAATGATCTATATTTTGAAAAAAAACTCAATTCCATCCTCTTTCCTAAAAAGGCATCAAGTCAAAACTTCAGTCCATAGAAGAGTCAAAAACCCCTTCCACTAGGTCACTAGAGTTTATAGGTGCTAGGGTTGGCCTTTGTGTTCCAGAAGAATTGTTTTTAGGTAATGAGAAAGGCAGAATCAGATCAAAGGAACAAACATCTAATTGGTATAAAATCGAAGCAGAGAAGCCTCCAACAAGGGTTTCCTTATCAAAAGTATATTCTGCAAAAGAGAGTTAGCCATGAGAGACACTTCTACAGGACTTTCGAAGATGGCTACCTATAGGAAGATTGATAAGATCCAACAAACCTGATGTATCTCATGATTATGGCACATATAAAGACTAAAGGATTTGTTGATACCAACTGCTAGGGTTTTCACACTAAGAGGTTTTGACTGCTTCAAAGTGAAAACAGAACAGAATGTCAGTTGAAAGAAGGTCAAATTTTTTCTCTTGAGTCTCATCCACCAAGCAATAAATGGAATAAAATATGTAGGACTGAAGATTCCAAGGTGAAAGTGCCAAAATAATCACAATTTTACTGTTTAAAGGTGTTGAAATTCATGAAAAGGATAAGGTGGTGAAAACCTTCAAAAAAGAGCATTAATGTCACTGTATGACTTCTTCCTCAAAAATTTGTCAAAATGACCTTTTTCTTTTTAAAGAATTGGTTCACGTTTCCAAAATATGGGTAAGAGGCAAATTTTAAGCTTGTTAAAAAGTTTGTCAATCCAAGGGAAACATCAAGATGCTCCAGCAAAAGCAAAAAACCATTTTTCTCAGAGTTCTACCACCTACAGGACAAAAAAGAACAAAAAGTTAGTGAAAAAACAAGAAAGGAAACAAACATTATAAAAGAGGGTTTTGGTTTTAAATATTCTTTCCAAACGGTATAAAAAGAATATGGTCATCATTCAAAATTATTTGTCATAAGCAAGTAAAAGAAAAAAAGCTTCAGGCATAAAAATCAGTGCTTTTCTGGCAGATTTTCGGGGAGAAAACCTGCAGTACGCACCTGTTAAATCGTTCTGCGCTCCTATAAACATTGTTTGTGCAATTTTCTATTGGGAGCTACACTCCTGAAGTGGTGCACTGCACACCTGTGCATTCAACATTTGCCCGGGAGGCACCCGACACTGCATGTAGAGGTGACTGGTTCTCCGTTCACACCTTGCCCATGCTGTGCTCCTGTTCATTCAGCACTTGCCTAGGAGGCACCCGATAGGTCATGCAGAGGTGACCTACTGTGTTGCTATGCATTGATGAGTTGCTCGACCTGGCCTGTAGAGGTGGCCTGCTACACTCCTGTGCGTTTAGGAGTTGCCCGAACTTGCATGTAGAGGTCGCCCGACTACTCATGCAGAAGGCGACCAACTTTCCCATGATATATTTTTGAGGCTATTGCTTCAGTTGTGAAAATATTTTGAAGGTATTTTCTTTTTCCCTATCCTTTTCATACTATCTAAAGATGAAATATATAGAAATGTGAAGGGTGAGCTTAAAGAGATTTTGAAAAAACCTTAGAGGAAGAAAGGTGAGGTCTCCATATTTGCAAGAATTTCTGATTGTAAGGCTCCCATCCATTTTCACACTTGACCTCCACACTGCTAAGCCTTGACACCATTGCAACCTCACCATCTCACTCACCATGTTCACATCATTCCACAAGTAGTGTCAAGTTTTTTGAATCTTAAGGCAAGGGTGAAGGACAAAATTCTTAGAGAAGGTAATGTTGACAGTGGTGAGGAAGTTTAAAGGCCTAGATAATAGCAAAGGAATGGTGGGAAAGAAAATATGTTTGAGCCTATAAGCACTAAAGAATTGACAGCCTCTCCTACTATAGTTTCATGTTTCCAAGAAGTAGGATGTTATGAGTTCTATGAGAAAGTGCAGAAAGTCCAAAGTCACCCTCAATTGACCAAATTTTTTTTCCTTAACCTCCATGACCACCATGTACATCTAGCAAGAGTGAATTTTGAGCTGACCACCAATGCAATCTCTATGGCCACTGGAATACCTTGCATGCGAGAGAAATGGTTCAAATAGGTGTATCTGGACCTAAGCCATTATCAACCCTTCTTAAAACCAAGTTGCCAAGCCGATTGCAAGACCATTTTCCCCTTTTCTCATTTGTTGGACAGATATGCTCCTTTGATGAAGATCATTATGAAATAATTCACCTGTGAGGGTAGGTTTTCTAGGATCTATTCCTACCACATAATACTACTCATGCATTTTTACTAAGGCCAAATTGCTCCATTTGCCATACTACCTTTGTAAAAGTATTGATAAAATTTCATCCATTGTGCAAAAAAGGCCTCCCTCCCAAAAAATGTCAAGTGTTTTCCACCATTCCGTCATCAAAATGATTGTCATACACCAATTGGAGCAACAAGTCATCCCATGGGAAGTTTGCATCACCCATGGTGTTTTCACAAGTCCACAAGCCCTTCCTCTACGAAGTTTACCATCATCATCTTAGATTCCTCCTACCACACCTCCATCACCCTCCATTGACCATGATTTATACTCTTGACATGAATCCTCTCCCCAAACAAACCTCCCTCTCTCACCTTCCCCTAAATCCTCAGAACATGAAGAAAGTGATGACAAGGAAGAACATGACAGTCCAAAATAAAATGGTAGTCAAGGAGAAGAAAAAAGTGATGAATAGGAGGAAAATGAAAGTGAAGAAAGTGAAAATTATGAAGAAGATACCAAGGACAGTGAAGAGGAGGCAGATGAAAGAAGTAAATAATACAATGACAAAAGCAGTGGGTTAAATGATGAAGAAGGTAACAAAGAAAATAGTGATGAGAAAGAGGAAGAAAACAGTGACCAAGGTGAACATGGCAGTCAAAAAGAAAGTGATTACCAAGATGAACATGTCAGTCATGAAGAAAGTGATGATGAAGAAGTCAAAGAATAAAATGTTGATGAAGAAGAAAGTATTGACAAAGGCAGTGAAACAAAAAGTGAACAAGAAGGCAAAGGCAGTGAGATAAATAAGGATGAGGAAGTCAATGACAACCCAAGTACAGAGGCTGATTTTAATGAGAAAAATGATGAAGGTAAAGAAGAAAACAATGAGCCAAATAGCAGTGATAAAAGGAGTAGTGAGAAATATGAAGATAGCAGTCAAGAAGAGACATAGTTTCAAGGTAATTGCAGTGGACAAGACAAAGAAGACAGTGAGAAGAAAAGTGAAGAAAAATCACATCATGAGGAAGAAAGTGAAAATCAAAGTAAAGGAGAGACTAATAAAAGTGCCTCTAACAGTGACCCCATAGAAAATGAAAGCAGTACTAAAGAGGAAGAATTTGAAAGTAAGCACAGTGGGCCAAATCATGAAGATGAGGATAGTCATAAAGATATAGATGTAGAGAGCAATGATGACGACACCTCTAGTATTGCAAAAATAGAGGATGACAATCATGAATATCTTGACAATGATACTAGCATGAGAGAAAATGGAAATGCCTCTCAAGAAGGCAGTCAAGGGCAAAGTTAGGAAGACACACATACAAAAATCATCAATGAGAAGACAAATAGCCCTAAGGTCACCAATGATCAAGGTATTCAAGCGAAACATATTAAAACTTGCACTCTCACTTTCCAAAGAGGATCAAGGCAAGTGTTTGTTGCCTATAAGAGGCAAGGGACCTTGCCATCTAATTCAGCTCAACCATAAAGGTAAGAAAAAAGTGAAAGAAGAAGAGGAAGATCATGAAAAAGAAAGAGAGTTTGAACTCATTCACATAGACAGTGATCATGAGAATGAAACAAGAATTTCAAACTCCCTCCTCCAAGACAAGAATGCAAAAATCAATGAATTGGAGGCTGAATTGGGAAGAGAAAAGGATGTCATTCACTTTTATCATATGCAAAACAAGAAAATGAGTGCCCAACGAGCCATCCCTGAAACAAGAACACTCAGGTACTGGAAAGAGGCTCAAAGGGCACAGGTGAAGTTGGAAGAATTCATGGGCACTTATGAGGAGAGTAGTGATGAGGAAGGTCAAACTAGAAGGAGACCTAGAACTATGGGTCTTAGGAAAGCATTGGCAAAGTAGATAGAAGAAGATTCAGCCCAAGCATAACAACTTTCTCTCCATGAACTCCTTGCACTAGAAATTGAACATGATAGGGAATCATGGCTTGAGAGGGCTAACATACACCTTGAAATGAAGATGGGGAAGGCCAATAGAGACTTGGATCTACAAATAAGGATGGCTAAGCATTATGCTCAAAGAGAACAATTTGTAAGGAAAGAACTCAAAAGGGAAAAAATTGAGATCCAAGCACTAAAGTAGTTAAAGGACCAAACTAGCCTTAGTATTTTGTAGAGTAAACTTTGTTCGAAGGTTCATACCGAACTTTGCTAAAATTGTCAAAGACATTACCAAGATGTTGACAAAAGGAGCTGTTATTCAATGGATTGTTGAAGCCAAGCAATCATTTGAAGAGATAAATAAAGCCCTCACTCAAGCCTGAGTATTGATTAGTCCAAATTTTTCGAAAGAATTTCTAGTTTTCACATTTGCATCTGAAAATACCATAGTTGGAGTTCTACTACAGAAAGGACAACAAGGTACAGAGCAACCAATTTCATTCTTTAGCACAACTCTTTCTAACTCAGAGCTGAAGTACAATATTTTAGAAAAACGGACATATGATTTGATCAAAGCTATTAAGGATTTTAGAATTTATATTCTACACTCTCATGTCATTTCATTTGTGCCCAACATTGTCGTTAAAGAAATTTTGAGACAAATTGATCCTGATGGTAAGACATGGAAGTGGATAACTAATTTGTTGGAATATGACATAGAAATCAGACCTACAAAATTGGTGAAAGGACTGGGGTTGGCAAAGTTGATGGCAGAATCCAATTTTGATTGTCTTGATATGAATTTTATTCTCGAAATTTCAGAGTTGTCAGAGGAAGATGAAGAGTTGATTCCTATTGAAGAGAATTTCATTTTATCTGAATGGTACAAAGACATTATCTTTATCTCGCATCATGATAGAGCTCCTGCAGAGTTGACTAAATAAAAATCAAGGTTTGTGAAGCCGAAATCTATAAGATACTGCATTGTAGATAAGAATATATACTGAAAAGATGCCAGTGGAATTCTTTTAAACTGTTTGCTGGAAGAGGAAGGTGAAAGGGTGATTGAATACTTTCATAAGGGAGATTCTGGAGGACACCACTACTAGAAGGATACAACAAACAAAATTCTCAAATCGGGTACTACCAGCCTAGCATGTTCAAATATGTTTACTAGAAGATCCCTGCCTACCATGAATGTCAAATTTTTGATGGTAAGAAAAAGCTAATTCCTCTACCTTTGATTCCACTTTATGTTGAGATGCCTTTCCAACAATGGGGATTGGATTTTATTGGTTAAATACACCCATCATCTTTAGGGAAACATCGCTGGATCCTGACAACAATAGATTATTTCACTAACTAGATCAAAGTAATCCCAACAAGGCAGGAAAATGATTTAGTCATCATTCAGTTCTTAGAGAAAAATATTTTCTCTAGGTTTGGCTGTCCTGTTAATATTATTATTGAAAATGCACAAGATTTCAAATCTAAAAATTTAATTATATTTTTTCATCAGTATCATATAACACTTGGACACTCAACTGCTTATTACCCACAGGGTAATGGTGTTGCTGAATACTCTAATAAAAGAATTGGGTGAATTATCGAGAAGGTATTGTAGGAAAATAAGAGATCATGGCATATGAAGTTGAAGTATGCTCTGTGGGCTGATATATTATGTACAAAGATATCCATCGGTACTTCACCTTATGAACTATTGTATGGAGCTTAAGTTATTTTTCCGACATCCTTGGTAGTGCGTGTAACGAAATTGCTACAAGGACTTGAAGAAGAGCCTAATGCTATTCAGAGGATGATAAACCATCTTATAGCTTTGCAAGAAAAAAGGGAGGATGTGTACAATAGCCATCAACAGTCACAAAACATAGTAAAGAAAACATTTGACAGAAAGGTCCAAGAAGAAAATTTCCAGATTCAAGATGTAGTTTTAAAGTGGGAAGCCAGAATTGAAGAAAAGGGGAAACATGGAAAATTTTAAAATGTCTGGAAGGTCTCATTCATAGTAGTTTCATACAATGGTAACAATACTTATCTACTTAAGGAGATGGATGGACAACTTTGTGCTGGAGGACCTGTAAATGGCAGGTTTCTAAGGCAGTATAACACCTAAATTTTACTGAATTTTCACTCCATTGTATATATTCCATTTTATTATGATTTTCTTCTAATAAAAACAATCCGATCATCAAACTTACGCCCAAGGTGAAGGCCATAAGAGTTTTAAGAATGCTTGGCGAATTTCAGAAGATTATTTTAAAAAATATGGATGGCACTGTAACTACAGGTTCCTTGGTGTACCACAGGGGCACACAATCCCAAGTGTAACCACTATTATCACTCATTAGTTGTAAAATTTTCCTTGATAGGGTCATGCAGGTCATTTACCAAATGGATGAGGTTACCTAAGCCATTTCAATGTGATATATGAAAATTTTTGCATTTTTTAAAGCCTATCATAAGTTTAATGTTCACCTCCATCCATACCACTTCAGTCAAATCAGTCCCATATCATGTCAGCTGTCATCCCCATGCATTTAAAATCAAAAGTTCACACCTATTATTTTTTCAGAATTTGGTCATGATTTACAAAGGAAATCCACAGATTTCGCTACAAAACTGCCTCATAATTTCGTAGCGAATCTATCAGTACCCTAACTGTTTTCACTACAAAACTGCATTTTTTCAGCCAAGGTTGTCAAAGTGATGTGTGATGTTTGTTTATGATAAGAGGAGTAAAGGTGGAGGCCTTTCAAGTTCGTTATGGTAAGTTTCAAATGTACACAACCATATCTGAGGTAATCATGAATATTTTTGGTTGCATATGTTATGATTAAAACCCAAGCTGTTAGTTAACCTTTTAAATCTTACCCCAAAACAACCTTATGTCATATTATTGTTTATCCTTGGATCTGAGTCGATCCTTGGAGAGATTCTTCATGAATCCAAGGAGGTTGCTGTCAAATTCAAATTCTGCAGGTGTCATTAGCAAGCGAGGAAGTGAAGACTATAAAGCATCCATGACTGCAAGAAATAAAATGAACAAGGGTGGCCTTTTCTCAGGTATGAACCCATGGATTTGAAATTAGTCAATGAATACCCTAGTGCTATGGAGGTTTTCAGGCAGACTGGATGCTTGCAATTCTGCTAGACGTTGCAGGTTTTCCATGCACAATTTTCAAAGAATTTTTCCACTAATTCTATTGTAACAACATCAAAGGTTAGGATTCTGAATCTCACAGTGACACCAGACAGCATGTCACTAGCTACAAGAATCCCTAGAGGTGGTGAAGGGTGGTTTAAAGGTACAAAGTTTACAATGAAAGGTTTTAATGTGTTTCTCAAGCAAGAACACAGTGTTGTTGATTTGACCAATGTTATCCTTAAGGGTTTTATGAAGGAGAATTATGCAAAACTGCTAATGGTCATTCAAAAAATTTTCACCTATGAAGGAATATTCCACACGGTTTACTCATAACATCTCAGGCTTTGTCTGCACTTTGCAGGTAAAATATCACTACAGTTACCTCTCTATTTATATAGGAGTTTAGGGAAAATGTCAGATAAGGTTCAAGTCAAGTCAGAAGGTAATGAGACATCTCTTTTTCATCATGGTCTAATAAAGTTGTTATTGTTGGAAGATTTGAGAAGGTTAAACATAGATTTAACTTCTTTCCTATTTATGAGTGGTAATGAAATAGATGTTGTGACTCCAAAGAAAATCTTGAAACCTAGAAATACTACATCACTAGTTGTAATAGAAAAAATTGAAGAAGAAGGTAGACAGTCCCCTGCAGAACCAATGGACATAGGAGTTGAACCTCTGAAAGAGACTAACACCCCTCAACCAGCACTTACAAAACAGAAACATAAATCTATCAAAAAATGCAGTAAGTCAATGACTAGAAGCCAGACATTGGCCAAAGAGAATCTATAGGATATCCTTCATGCAATTGATATTTAAGAGTCACCAATAGTGCAAGAAAAAGATATTGAAGGTGGTGTAAGAAAATTGAAGAAAGGTAAAACTGCTAAGAAATTAGATTTTACAAGTGAAGATATTGGCTTTATATTTCCACCAAGGAAGCTAATGACAAGGTATGCAAAGAAGGACATGGAGAGAAAAAAGACAGAGAAAATTAGTGAAGTTTTACAACCATTAAGCATCATATATTTGTATCCATCAACAAAGGAATAAGATGTTATCAGCTAGAGAAAGAGCAATGATAAAATAATTAAAAAAAAAAAATAGAATCCCTCAAAGAATAGCTGAAGGAAATAGGTAAAGATATATAAGATTTGAAGTTAGAGGCATAAAAGAATAGGGCCGAGAAAGTTAAATTTGAAAAAAAAGATGAAAATATGGGAAGGTCAAATCTCAAGTGTCTCAAAATCAATGGACAATGCTAAAAGATTATTGAAGAGGACTCAAACATTAAGAGGGGTGGTAAAACACACCGTGAATATGAACTTATAATTGCAAGCTAAAAACATAGCATTAAAGGATTAAGTGGAATACCTTCAGGAGCAGTTGGACTTGATTCAAGTTGAGTTGGAGAAGAAAGGGCCGAGGATGAGAGTGGTTGAAGAACCTATAGGCCAACTCATTATGAATGAAGAAGAAATTCCGAAAGACTAAAGAATTGACTTGAAACATGTTTGATGAGTTTCATGGCTTAAAAAGAACCTAAATTTTTCCTTAGGAGATTAATTTTTGAAGACAGTCACAAAAACAACAAATTCCAGTTTTTTAGGTAATTTCGTAGCGTGTTTCAGGCTTGAAGCCAGAAAAGTGCTACGAAATTTCTGAAGATGCTATTTTTCTTTGAAATTCATTTTTGTGAATGATTAAGGAGGGAGGTTGTTTTTTTTAAAGATATTTTATATTAGTGAAGGTTCTTGACCACCAAAGGTGGCAGGGAGATGGATGAAAAGGAAAAAATTCATACATTATGAAACTACGCTACGAAACTACCTAAACTGCCTTGTTTCTATAATATTCCTACATTAGCATGCATCTATTACGAATATTAATTTTTCTCCAAACATATATTTAGATGAATAAATGGGTAGGGAGAACCATAAATCTTTCTAGCAGCAATAAAAAACATCTTAATGGGGAAAAGATCATATTCACATCTGGATAAAAAAAACACCTTCATGTGTGAACAAGGTTTAATGCATGTAGACAAAGTCAGGTTTGACCAATTCAACTAAGCTAAGATGGAGGATGTGGAAAATTAATGAAGATAACTAAGTGGGAATATATATTTGTTTAGATAAATAGAATAAATCCACATTGAGTATGGAAGAATAATTTGCATGGAGATCTAGTCAACGTTGATCTAGTCAATATTGACTAAATCAAACATCATTGTAAAAAGATGAGTAAGACTAATAGAGACAATGTAATTTTGGAGGGAGATTCATTGCATGAAGATGGAAACCCTAATGAGTGGGACCCAAGGTGAGGAGGCTCACATTGTTTATAAGGAGGAGGATGGAAGCCATATGGGGCTAGCTTGTGATTATGAATTTATGATTATATGGTCTATTTAGACATATTTTCTTTCTCTGGTTGTTTAGCTAAGATAGAGTGTTCTTCCGCACAAGGTCTTCTTGTTTAGGAATTCCTTCTCTTCCATTGAGTAGCTCTTGGAGGAGGCTTGCACCATATTGTCCACTATCTGGCTTGAGGCCAAGCTTCATATTCCCTTGACAATGTAGATCCTATTGAGGATTTGCATGTTTCAGTAAGTTGTAGCAAGTGGAGGCTAGATCTTCAGATCTAGTCCATTTTAGTGCTTCTTTTCATTTGATTAGGGTTCTACTCCATTGAGAGGACAGTATTGCAAGAGTTTAGCTTCATTTCCATATATTGGCTATAGGCCAACATTCTTTTGTCCCCTACAGCATAAAAGAAGTCCAAACCTATGCTATTTCTAAAGGAGTTGCTGCAGGGTGATTCATTCCACCATTTGGAGAGTTTCTTTTCTGAGTGTTGGGGATCTTCCCTTCTATTTGGAGATCTATTAGAGGAGATTAGTTTATTTTTTATATCATATCAGATCCAATTTCCACGTCTGAATAATTCCATACATTTATAGTCTTAAAACTCAGATCTACATTTTGTACATGGTGTATTGCTGAAAACCGCAAGGGGGATTGACAAAAGAGCTTGTATAGTGCATGGATCTTCTATAGATCTAAATTTTTGTCCACATACTTGATATAGATCTGTTTTACAACCTACTACTATTACAGAGGTAATAAAATAACACTTTCATGGTATTCCAACTTTCACACATGGTTGTAGTCCCTATTTTTTCATGATTTTGAGCTATCTATGGCATGGGTGGCCTATTTAGCTATGCAATAGTGTTTTGTTTCTTATTTCCTTTCAGATATTCTCATTATAATATCATATCTAAGGGATCCATGAGTTGCATTTAACTTTCATTGCATACATTTCTAAAAAATGCATTATTTTAGCATGTATTGCTGAGTAGTCCCATTTTGGGATATTATAGTGGTATCAGAGCATGATCTTTAGCTGAGCCTCTGAGTTTCAAGACAACGATCAGAATGACGGAAAGAATAATTTTTCTCTCATCTATTTTCAGATCTAAGAAGGACCTCACTAAGGAGGTCAAGCAAAGAAGAAGTGAAGCCAAGTTAGGGTTTCAATATGAGGAAGGTCCAAGTACTTCCTATTAGCAAAGAGAGGATCTGGTATTGCATAGAGCTCCAAAGATACATTCTATGGCCTTTTATTTTGAAGATAAGAGGCATAGAAGTGAATAATACTTAGATCATGAGATTATAAGTGAATATATTGCAGAATATAAGTCTCAAAATAGACCTATCAAGAATAATTTGACTCTCCCAGAGTTTACTCAGCTCAAAGAAGAAAGGACACCTTGCAGCAATAGAAGAATGAAGGGAAATAGATTTCCATTTTCTACCTTTGATGGGTCATCCTCATGCACAAAAAAGTCTTGGGGAAGGAAGTTAGATGCCTTTTTCCTGCTACATCTAGTAGTAGAGAAAGAAGCTGTTGAGATTGCAGCGCTGCACCTTCAAGGTGAAGCATACAATTGGTGGTTCAGCCATTTGAGTCATGCAAAAGTGAGTGCATATGCAGATTTCACTCAAAGGTTGATCAAGAAGTTTGACAAGAAGAAATCAGAAGGGAAGAAGCCTTCACCACCATTTACTGCAGAAGCACTTGTTTCAGGAGGAAGGCCACTTGCACCTTTGCAAGATGATCTTGATCTCTTGATATCTAGAGTCCCATGCACCATTTTGGAGATGCATGAAAAAGAGGAGACTTGTACCAACACTAATGAAGCTATAGAAGAGAAGCCATCATCATCAGTAGTTGGGGAAGCCATCACATCGGAAGAAGGAATGCCTTTAGCAATACAAAATGTTTCCAAGTTGTACCAAGGTATTCATATGTTTACATTTCATGTTATTTCAATGCATCATGTGGAGGATTATGGGAAGGTACCATTGCATGACAAAGGGTCAAACGATATTGCTGATTTGGAGCAGCAAAATTTCACTAGGTTGAGCAGCGTTGATTCATTTGAGGGAGAGACAAATAGTCATCCTAATGTATCATTGATGAGATGCACACAACTCTTGAGGTTGCAATGTAGTTTCTTGGAGGAGGGGATGAGTATTGTCTTGAACAATACATTGCAAAACTATGTGTTCAGCATTGGACCTAATCTTGAGCCAGCAGCTACACCATCATGGAGATCAACAACATTGTCATTTAGTAGCAGTGATGAGTTGGAGGCCCAAACATTGTTGGAACATTCCAATGACCTTCCCATATATATAACAAAGGGGGAGAAAATAGATGATGGAGGACATCCTAGGATGGATAACATCTCTCATTTTTGTGTTGGATACTTATAGATGAGCCCTACACAACATAATGGGAGGTTTTTGCCTACCAACTATTTGGATCCTTATGGGATCAACTTGGTCATTGATGAGTGGTCTTCATTTGGAGATCTTTAGAAGATTTCATTTCAACATCCCATGAGACACAAAGACAAAAATCTGATTTGGGAGGATGGTATTCTCCATTGGAGAAATTCCACTCGTGGACATGATGATAGACACTCACCATGGGTTGGATGGGTAATTTTGATGAGAAAGAGGTTGAGAAACCACTTGCAGTTCTATGACATTGGACATCAGGGTGCAAGTATGCGTTGGATACTCTTGAAAGAGTTTGGCCATCGTGAGGTATATCCTTCTTCAAGAGGTATGTGGGTGGATGGACTTTAGCATGACACTTACATCATATGGAAGCAAGGAGTTTCGATGTATTAGGGTGATGTGATATATTTCATATCAACTAATATGAGATTTCTCCATGAATTATATGATGATGGTGTGGGGAGGAAATTAGAGCAGTTTCTGCTTTTTTTTTTACTGAGCGAGTATGGTTTGATCTTCTCCCATACTTTGCATGATGTTGCAGGAGTAGGAGATGGAACTACCATGGTGCAAAGGGGCTACTATTTAACCTTGGAAGATGAGAAGGTGCTCCCATTTCGGGGGGGATCTCTCACATATAGGAGCATTATGTTTGATGATGAATTTGACATATGGGATGTCAAAGGATGGAGCTATGAGATGACAGGTGCCTTATTACAAAGGCCAACAGTGTTGTCACTTGAGCTTGGGTCTTCTGATTGAGTGTTCCTAGGATCATTTCATATGTGATGCACTTGATGGAAATGTAGGAGATGAGAGTGATGGAGTGGTGGATGGAGACATCTATTACGTTGATATGATCTTCTTGACTTGGATTTTCAAGCATAAGAAGAGAGATCTGCATGCAACGCTTGTGGGCTTTCTTTCCATGCACCTTGATGCATATCATTCCTTGATGGACGAGTTCACTTGGGAGGGCATCCAAGAGGATCTATATCAACATATGGAGAGATGCATAGACCAGATGATGATGGAGAGGTTGTCACAGTCACTTCCCTACTCATTTGGAGTGAGGGAGAAATTTCAATTGAGTCATTTCAGCTCAATGACCAAAATACCTGATAGAGGATGTATATTTATGGTTCATGATTTGTACTCCTTTATTTTTAATGAGCTGCATATTGTACCAATGAGGATATTTCATTCTTTTATTTTTTATTGTGATGTACTTGAGGCCATTTGCAACATTGATGTTGGCCATTCTATTTGTGGTTTGTGGAGGATGCCACATGAATTTTGGTGTGCACCATTGGCACCAAGTTTTACATTCATGATTCCATCTTGTAGGATGATTGTAGCAGCAAACAAGTGGCTGAAAAGACACTTGTTATACTTTGTATTGAGGTATGCAAGGGATGCACTGTGTCGGTCCAATGGATGGAACTATGATCCACCTCCTGGTTGTCATATGGAAACTTTCTTTGATTTGTTTATTCTTCCATATATTGATGATGTTATTATGTTTATGGGAAGCCTTGTTGGGAGAGTGGCACAAGAGTTAGAGGTGCCCATTGGGAGTATGATTTTCCATACTTCATTTTTTGCATGTTTTAGGAGAAACAATTGGAAAACCATGATTGCTACACTACACCTCTTGTCTTGATGTGGAAGGAGCCATTTGGAGAACTTGAGTTCTTGGGAGAGGCACTTCATCGATGTTCTGATTGATGGGGTGACTTGGATCATTCTTGGAGGTTGTGATATTTTAGCCCAAGAACAACAACAGCCCCATAAATATCATAAGTGGAGAGAGAAGTAGCATGGGATGGACATTTTAGTCCCACATGTCCAACCATGAAGCCCACCTTATTTGCAGGAGCCTAAGGTGGAGGAGATGTTTCATGAGTTACCATGTTGGAGGGTGACTCACCTTTTATGGATGATAGCTTGGGGATAGAGGCTTCACATGGGGATGATGACTCCCAATATATTTCTGATTCCATGCCTCAAGAAGGCCTCTAGACCACAGATTGTTGTTTCCATGTATGTCCCACTTTTTCATGTTGAGAGCCATTTGGAATTTTCACCAAAGACATACTTTTACACATGGGAGGAACAACTTGAGGAAATATTGTTGAGAAAGCATATTTTTCTTTGGAGGAAATTATCAGTTGATGATGCTACAAGGGGAAGAGGGGAGGCTCCTCAATTCTGTCTTTGCAGTTTCTTGAGGATAAGCAAAATTTGGGAAGGGAGGACTGTAATATTCCTACATTAGCATGCAACTATTCGGAATATTAATTTTTCTCCGAACACATAGTTATATGAATAAATGGGTAAGGAGACCCATAAATCTTTCTAGCAACAATAAAAAAAATCTTAATGGGGAAAGGATCATATTCGTAGCTAGATTAAAAAAAACACGTTCATGTGTGAACAAGGCTTAATGCATGTAGACAAAGTCAAGTTTGACCAAGTCAACTAAGCTAAGATTGAGGATGTGGAACATCAATGAAGATAACTTAGTGGGAATATAGATCTATTTAGATAGATAGAATAAAGCCACATTGAGTATGGAAGAAGACTTTGCATGGAGATCCAGGCAAGGTTGATCCAGTCAAGATTGATCTGGTCAAGATTGACCAAGTCAAAAAATTTTGTAAAAGGATGAATAAGACTAATGGAGACAACGTAATTTTGGAGGGAGATTCATTGCATGAAGATGGAAACCCTAATGAGTGGGACCCAAGGTGAGGAGGCTCACATTTTTTATAAGGAGGAGGATGGAAGCCATATGGGGCTAGCTTATGATTATGATTTTATGATTATATGGTCTGTTTAGACATATTTTCTCTCTGGCTATTTAGCTGAGATAGAGTGTTGTTTAGCACAAGGTCTTCCTGTTTAGGAATTCCTTCTCTTCCATTGAGTAGCTCTTGGAGGAGCCTTGCACCATATTGTCCACTATCTAGCTTGAGGCCAAGCTTCATCTTCCTTTGACAACATAAATCCTATTGAGGATTTGCGTGTTTCAGTAAGCTATAGCAAGTGGAGGCTAGATCTTTAGATCTAGGCCATTTTAGTGCTTTTTTCATTGGAGGAGGGTTCTACTCCATTGAGAGGACAATATTGGAAGATTTGAGCTTCATTTAATGGCTACAGGCCAAAATTATTTTTTCCCCTACAGCGGAGAAGAAGTCCAGATCTATGTTATTTATGAAGGAGCTGCTACAGGATGATTCAGTGCACCATTTGGAGAGCTAATTTTCTGAGTGTTGGGGTTTTTCCCTTCACTTGGGAGATCTATTGGAGGAGATCAATTGATTGTTTATATCAAATTAGTTCCACTTTCCAGATCTGAATATTTCCATAGATATGCAGTCTTACCATACTGATGAACACATTCGTGAATTCTTGTTGGTAGATGAATTACCATGGGAAGATCTACACCATATGTCTTCATTTTTACCTAATCTTGATCATTTTGAGAATGATTTTTCCTCCATTTTTACCACTGATTAAGTCAAAGAACCTCAGAATCCTCTCTCACATTCTGATTCTGAATTGAATTTAGAAAATATTTCTATGACAGTTCCTATTGACATTTTGAGTAAAACCTGGAATTGTTGAAAACATTCACATAGGTGCTTCTTGTACGCCTAAAGAAATTCAAGCATATAAAGCCCTGTTTCAGGAATTCCGTGACATCTTTGCCTAGTCATATGAAGAAATGCTAGGAATCAATCCATCAATTGTTGTTCATGAAATTAAGACATACCCGGATGCCAAACTCGCCAGACAGAAATTACATCAGATTCATCCGAGAAACGCTGCCGCTATCAAAGCACAAGTTGAAAAATTACTTCGTGCAGGTTTTATTTATCTGATCCCATTAACGGACTGGGTATCTAATATTGTTTCGGTCAATAAAAAACAAGGAGCAATAAGAGTACGTATCAATTATAGGGATATAAATCGAGCTTGTCCTAAAGACAACTATCCAACCCCTTACATCGATCAAATTATTGACGATTGTTCTAGAAGTGAAATGTTCTCATTCATGGATGGACTTTCCAGCTACAATCAAATAAACATACTCCCTGCCGATCAACCTAAAACAACTTTCATTTGTCCATGGGGAAATTTTTCTTATCTCAAATTACAATTTGGCCTTAAGAACGTTGGTGCCACTTTTCAAAGGGCCATGTATTATGCATTTCATGACATTAAGCATATTGTGCAACCCTACCTCGATGTTTTTCTTGCAGATCATATTACTCATTTACGAGCCATTTTTATATGATGTAGGCACTATAATATTCATTTGAATCCTCACAAATGTGTTTTCTGCGTACAATCCAGATGATTATTTGGATTTATTGTCTCAAAGGCAGGCATTCATGTTGATCCATCGAAGGTTTAGGCAATCATCAAGTTACCTCCTCCTTCTACTCTTCGCCAACTCCAAAGTTTGCAAGGGAAAGCAAACTTTTTACGTCGATTTATTCCTAACTACACCGAGTTAATGAAAGGTTTCACTAGGTTGTTGAAATGAAACATTCCTTTCTTTTGGGACGAGGTCGTTGATAGATCTTTGATGCTTTGAAAAACGCGCTGACCCATGAACCGTTACTGCATCCTCCCAACTACAACCAGGATTACTTTTTATACCTCGCCGCTTCCGATTCCACGATAGGGATGATTTTAGCTTAGGAAGATGAATTTAATAATGAACATGTGATTTACTATATTAGTTGAAATTTGCATCTGACTGAGATCAAATACTCAGATGTGAAGAAATTGGCCTTGGTAGCTATTCAAGTTGTCCAACGTTTTCGTCACTACATACATTTATGCAAAACGACAATGATCTCTAATTGTAACCCTATGATGTACATCTTGACTAAAAAATTGTTAGGGGGAAAATACTCTAAATGGATTGTTATCCTGCAAGACTTTGATTTGGAGTTTCAAAAGTACAAATCCAAGAAATCATTTATATTTGCTGAACTTATGTGTGATTTCCCACGTACTGATACAGAAACTGTGGCAGAAAAACCAATCGTAGATGAATCCTTGTTTCTTATTAATACCATTGATCCATGGTATGGAGATATTATTGTATATCTTCAAGCCCAATATTTTCGGCCTAAGAATTCATGAACGCAACGATGAAAAATTCGTTTCCAGTCTCAACAATATCATATTGTTGGCAACACACTGGACTGTCGTGGTGCAGACTCAGTTTTTTGATATTATCTAACTCATGAAGAAGCCGAAAAGGTTTTAAATGACTGCCACTCTAGAGCATGTGGCAGTCATATGTTTGGGTATGCCACAGCCCAGAATATATTGCGCACAGGGTATTTCTGGTCGTCCTTGTTCAAAGATTGTATTTACGTGGTCCGAAAAAGTCATAATTGTCAAATCTTCGGTCAAAAAATTTGTGCGCCAGTGCTCCTCTTCACCCCATAATTGCTATCGGTCCTTTTCCAAAATAGGGAATTGATTTCATTACATGTAACCCTCACTCGGCTGGGGGGCATGGGTATATTATTCTAGCAGTAGACTATTTTACCAAATGGGTCGAGGCAATGCCTACATTTGCGGCAGATGGAAAAAATAGAGCTACTTTCGTATTCAATCATGTGATTGCTTGTTTTGGTTTACCCCAAGCGATAATTAATAATCACTAGAGCCATTTTCGGAATATCATGATGATCAAGTTAACAAACCAGCTTGGCCTACGTCATGACAGTTCTACACCATATTATCCACAGGCCAATGGTTTAGTTGAAGAAATTAATAAAGTTTTAGTCACTATGATCAAACGAATCATTGAAATTCATCAGTCAAATTGGCATACCATGCTCTTTTCAACACTTTGGGAATATCGAACCTCAGCAAAAACATTGACAGGTTTTACCCCTTTTCAACTGGTTTGCAGTTTAAAAGAGGTATTACCCATTGAATGTGAGATACCGTCACTCCAACTAGCCATATAGTTAGTACCAGATAGTTCTGAAGAGGAGAAACATTTTTTATACTTGGCTCAATTAGATGAGAATCGGCGCATCACTGCATTAGCTACCGAGGCTCATGCAAAAATAATGAAAGCTCAGTATGATAGAAGCGTTACCCCTCGTAATTTTTCAGAAGGAGACCTAGTTTTGATTTATGATCAAGCCAACGATAAAATAGGGGCTGGTAAATTTGAACCCATGTGGCATGGTCCTTATATTGTCAAGAGACAACTTGCAAAAGGGGCTTATGAATTGATTGATTTTGATGGAGCCTCTTTGGGTAAACCCATAAATGGACTTTATCTGAAGAGATATTATGCTTGACTTCGTGTGAAGATATTCTCTGTATATTAGTTACCTTTTATCTAGTGTGTTATATATTAGAAATGTGTGTCTAGCGTAAGTGTGCTCTTATTATTATTCCCGCTTATCTAGATACTTTTGATATCGCAGATGTCGACATCCTTTCAAAGGTATATTGGTTTCGCTGATGGCACTTGTTGTAGTACATGGAACATCTCTTTCGTAGCTTGGGTAATTTACTCACTCACTGATGAGTTAGTATCGATGCATGGGGTAAGTCTCGGTCAAACGGCGAACAATATTTCCAAATATAGTGCAGTTATTGAATTATTATCGGATTCCATTTCATTTGGAATTCGAAGTTTGATTGTTAAGTTAGATTTTGAGCTCGTTGTATTACAGTTAAATCGAGTATATGCCATTAGAAATATAGAATTATTAAGATTATTTTTAAGGGTTCATCTCTTGGAACGAGAGTTCAATTATATTGAGTATCAACACATTCCAAGAAATTTAAATACATTAGCAGATGCAATTTCTTCTAATGTTATAAATAAACATTTGCGATAAAAAAGTAGCAAATCAACATTCCATAACATGATTGAAAAGGTAAACTGGAAATAATAGTATATCATAGTATAGATGTAGTATTCAAAAAATAGTACATCGTCTTCAATCATAGGCTCAAAATACCTTATGATCAGAAAAAAGTGATACAAAAATGAGTCTAGAAGTCAATTATCCACTATCCATGATGATGATCATGATAATACACCACTGCTCATGCCACCCTAGTCAAAAACCTCATGAATGGTCCAGGAACACCTATGACATATCTTTGTAGACGGAGCGGGATATCATCTATAGTAGTCTCAGGAATATCTATAGTGAGCTGCTCCAAATGGTGCTCTAAATCAGTCAGGATCTCCGCAGTTTGATCCTGTGGGGGTGGTGGTGCTGCTACTGCATCATGCAACATCGCCCGTGCAGCACCCACGATCATTCTGTTCTTTCGCTCAGCAACCCCGTTTTTCTGTGGGTTATGGGGTGCGATGAGCTCTCTCCAAATCCATTCTACGCTGCAAAAGTCCTTAAATTCAGTAGAGATGAACTCACCACCATTGTCGCTCCTAAGAGCCTTCACATGCTTTCCCGATTCCTTCTCAACCAGCGCCTTGAATTCACAGAACTTTGAATATGTCTCGCTCTTCTTCTGCATGAAGAAGATCCATCACTTCCGAGAGAAATCATCAAAAAAGATCACATAGTACTTGTGCTTTGCTGTCGAAGCTACTGAGAAAGGACCACACACGTCTATGTGAACTCTCTCAAGGATCTTCGTGGCATGACTATCCTTCTCGTGAAAGATGGCTTTCACATATTTTCCCAAGGTACACCCCTTGCACTGATCTGACTGCGCAAGAGTGCCCTTAGGAAGCCCAGTAGAAATCTGCTGCAGTATCTTCAAAGCTCCATGGTGAAGGTGACCCAATCTCCTGTGCCACAGCTCGCCATCATCATCCTGACTCACCACTTCTTCTGCCTTGCATGCCATTGCTGCGCAACCATCTACTTGCAACTGATAAAGGTTCTTGACTCGAACCCCTATCTTCCGGGTCTCTCCAGTTGTCTTACTGCGCAGGAAAGCCTTTCTCGTCTTCCAACATCGCCACAGAGATCAGATTCTTCATCAATCCTGGAACATGTAATACTTCCTTCAATACGAAGGGTTTACCAGACTCCCTCTCAAAGGAAATGGTACCGATACCGGTCGCACTGTATCTACCATCATCGCCCATCTCGATGTGCACTCCAAGATCTTTTTCCTCTAGATCTGAAAACAGATCCCGATCTCCTGTCATGTGAAATGACGCACCACTGTCCAAGAACCATACTGATCCCATCACACTTGAGACCAAGCATGCGATCAATGAAAAATCCAGTTCAAACTGGGAGGCCAATGCCTCTCCCGCTGCAGATCCAGCAACCTTCTTATTTTTCTTCTTCTGCGGACAATTTGTGGCATAGTGTCCGTGCTGGTGACAGTGAAAACACTTCACCTTGGACATGTCTTGCTTCTTGCCTTTCACACCAGACTGAGAAGCTTTCTTTCTCTTCCCATTCTTTTCTTTGGCAGCCAAAGCGTAATTTTCTTCATTAGATACCTTTGATGAAGATCCGTCCCTGGTAGTCCGCCTTATCTCCTCTTGCATGAGATCCGCCCAAAGTCGCTCCCATCCCGGCAACTTCTCCCGACCATTGACAGAGTCCTGATAGGAATGCCAATTCTTTGAAAGACCAAGGAGAGCCAGGTCCACCAAGTCCTCTTCATCGACAGTCACCCCCACACTTCCCAGCTCATCTCTGCATTGAGTGAACTTCGTGAGGTACTTGGCGATACTGTCGCCTTTCTCCATCTTAATGTTTCTGATTTTATCCTTGAGCGCCAGCTTCCTTTGGCCACTCTTGCTCTGGAATAGATCTGTCAATGATTTCGACATCAAATATGGAGAAGCTTTTCCATGCAAGCTGGATACAATGTGATCCTTCATGCCCTCCAACAGAATCCTTCGACATTTCGCCATCTTCTTTTGCCAAGCCTCAACTTCAGCAGGATCAGTGGGCTTTTGGACATCCATATCTACGAACTCCTTCAGCCCATTATCTTCTAATACTTCCTCCATCCGATCTTTCCATGCAACATAATTCGAACTGCCTTCAAGAGCATATTCGAGTCGCAAACCGTTGAAAGACATTTCAACTCCGGCACCAAGAAAACAATCTACTGCAAAATTCGAATTCCAAACTCAAAAACTCAACTTCTTCTGGATCTGTGAGAACAAATTATTTCTAGCACATAGATCAACTATAAGGGCATTTACTGGATATATCACCTTTCAGAGAAAGGATGGATCCAGAGGCTACCTGGCTCGTTACAAACTTTGTCTACCGAAATAAAATTGTAATCACTGTAATAGATCCCGATGATTAATTCTGCTCTGATACCATGTAGAAATTTGCTGAATAATGAAGATTTATCCACTGAGATTATCCTGGTCACACACTAATTCGAATTCATGCATAACACATAACCTCTTCTACAATTGATCATCAATTTGCGGAAATAGAAACAGCCGCATGCGCACATAAACACAATATGTAATGGGGAAAGATTATAGCTGAAAAGCCCAGCTATTTTGTATATTATAATAGAAGAGAACATGTAACAATCTCAGTACAATACTCCTCACAAGTACTCAGTACTGTCTCCAAAAGTTACACACAAACTAGCTCAGTTTTGAACAAGTCACGAGTTCAAAACTCATCCACTATTTGCCTGCCTCTACTGCGCAATCCAAGTTGGTGTAATGAGAGATCCAAGTTCGAATCTCCTTGGCTTCAACTGCACAATCCTCATGGGCAATCTCCTCCAATGCTTGTGCAAATCTCATGCACAACTGATGTCGCAACTAATAGCAAACTCACCCTTTCATCTACCTCTTCCATTGGTCTTCACTGAACTGTCCATGCACTGTAGTAAACTGATGTGTTCTTGAGTTGAATAATGAGTTAATAATTAGTGAATTAAATAATATTTAATTCACTCCACTCATCACTAGTGTATTAGCCAGTTAAACTAAATACAACTAGTTCAACTAAGTTAAACAAAACACAACTCCACCAACTGTCTCATCAACTCCACCAAACTCCGCCACTTGAGTTCTAACTGAAGTCAAACATGCATGAGCTCACCAAACCCCTAAAAATAGCATAATTCCTTCTATCAGATGCCTGGGCCACATCCATAGCTCCAACTAAAGTGTTGTAAGAGAATAAACTGAAGTTTATAGTCCAAATATTATTAAGGGCTAATAATATTTGACTGACCTATTTTTAGACAGGCAGTCTAAAAATAGACTTCGACCTGTATGTCTAAAAATAGAGGTCCATCTATTTTTACCAACTCGACCAATCATCCAAGAATAGCATACCGCAACTCCTAGACCATGCTCCATATGTCTAAAAATAGACATAGTCTAAAAATAGACTTTGCGCCAAAAATAGCCTGCGGGCCCACTTAGTGAAGGCGACTTCATTTCACTAAGCTCCATCATCTTGTTGCATTTTCAACAGAAAATAGTAAAAGCGATCACTTTCACCTCTGGACGGATGATAGCTTTTATGTCGATCCGTTTGTCCCGGGGATTGGCTTCATCATTGTAGAACTCTAATTGAAGACTGGAAACAGACTAGCCACCTAGCTTAGCCCCAAATAGAGATAATGGTTCACCTCTCCTAGGCAAACCAGTCAAAAAATATATGTCTTCCAGCTCAATCTCAAGTTGGTGAGCTCCGATTACAAAACACTGGTCCTGAACATCCCATTTATTTACCAGCCAAGTAAGAAGATCCACTTGAGCTCTCATGCCACTGATAGCCAAAAATTTGTAAAGCCCACATACTTTTAAAGCTTGCAAAGTAGGTTGATGATTTATTGCTGCTTCATCTACCTCTTCGTGCTCCCGTTCTCACCAAATAAGCATTGTAGATATCCTACAACAAGTAAAATAAAGGATTAGAATCATTTTGAAGAAAAACATTTGGGTAATTTAGGAAGAAAATATTTTTTTAAATTTGTCACGGCGCCTCCGCACTTTACGTTCAGGGAAAGTGCATAGATACGCACGGGCCCTTTGTTAAAAATGCAGGGCCCCAACATTTTTCTTTGCAAAAAAGTGTCGGGGTCCGTAGGTACCTAATGTCTTAGGTGCGGAGCCTTGAGGGCTAATTTTTGAACATATTTTCCTCCCAAGAATGAAATTATGACCTTAATTTAAAAAATTGAATGGATGAAAAGCAAGATAAGGAGGTTGTGGATTACCTGAAATAGACGGTTTTCGATTCCAACGGTCAGTTTGTCCAGAATCTTCTCAGAAGCGTTTTTTTCCCAGAGCTCTAAAAACTTCACTCCAAGCTCAAATGGTAAAAATGAACTTGAAAAACCTCTTTTTATAAGTTTTTTCGAATAGATGAATTTTAAATTTGCTTATTTTTCACTTTAAAAAGTTTGTTATTCAAACTAATTTTTATTATTGGAACAGGTATGTTTAATTTTTCAAGTTTTTGTGCACAATAATGGATTTTTCAGGCAAAATGGTCATTTTTTATGAAGAGTAAACTTTTATCACTTTTTCAGGTTCTTTGAAAATTTACGAAAAAGTGAAACCATGGAGTCCTCTTTCAAGCCCTTTTCAGACTCGCTAAAAATGAAAAGATTCCCGAGTACTTGACTATTCGAACTCGTTAAAGTAAATGAACAGTCATCCCTTCAGTATAAGTTTACCCCTTTTCCAGACGGAAACGGACTATTTACAAAAAATCTATACGTTGACTAATCATGGTAAATAGAGTTCTCTCTTGCATTATTTTATCCATTTTTAAGCCTGAGAGACTAAATTTATGAAAAAGAACACCCATGGAGTTTTCTTAAATTTTTTCTTTTGACTCCCTAAAAATGAAAAACAACGAGTTTCTCCTATATTGGACTCGTTAAAATTTAATAGTATAGGACTTTTTGATTACAAGCAAGAATGGACCACTCCTTCTTAGGGTTCGATTTTAAACTAAGTTGGACACATCCGAAGGACGAGCTTATAAACAAGAAAATGTTATCCTCCTCAAGCTTGTCAAAAATAAAGAGGCAATTTCCAGAAATTGTGGGAGAAAAGAGAGAAAAATAGATTCGTTTGTTACACTTTGATTTGTAAAAATCATTACACCACTCTTGAACACGACACTTTTGGTCGCACTTCCACCTGGGTTGGGAAATCCTTTGCCTATCAGTTAATCAAACCACATTGAAATTCTTCAGCCGGTTTCTGGGTATTAGCTTAGGGAAACTGTCACCAAACCATCTGCAGTGTCATTATGTGTTCAAGAGGACAGTCAAACAAACCATTCATTTACAAACACTTGTCTCCATTCGCGTTGACCATCCCTGAGTCAGTACTTGCAAAATATTTCTTCAAAAATTGATCTATGGTTTCATGTCGTGAGCTTGCTTATGACAGATCACTTTCTATCAATGACACCTCATCATCTAGTAAGTTGATCTAGAATCTGTCAGTACCTTGGAATCTGCATGTCTTAATGGCAGGTTTCTCACCTTCGACAACAGGTTACATCATTGACCTTCGATTGAACGATTCTGTGAAATGTTCGACTTCAGATCACTTATTCACATTTCGTGGATTGCACTAAGTACTTTGAGAGCCATTTTCATTATTGGTGGTTTCTCTCACACTTTTTAACAGTTCACATCATTGTCTGGTAATCAAGTGGTTTCTACCATGTTCGACTTCAACACATTTAATCGCATGGATAGAATCGTACTAGTTCGAGAAGCATAAATCAAGACCCTGGATCTAGTTTCCACCATCTAGGATGCGAGGAGTTTTTTTATTCATTATGCAATAGACGATACATTATAGATGGCTGTGCCCATGCTGTGTCTACACTATTGATGTAATATTAAAATCATTTCTGTATCGGAACAATTTTAGTTAGTTTTGATCTTAGTATGGGAATGCCTACCTCAATGATGATATATATGTGTGTGTGTGTGTGTGTGTGTGTGTGTGTTGTGTTGAATGTTTTTACAGGATTTCGACTGGGGTGTCCACAGGCTGATCCTTGAAATGATAAAGCACATCACTCTTCGAATATTCTAAGATTTCGCACTTTAGGGGGAAATTTGTTCCACTGAAATTTGTCACCATGAAATTTTAGTACTCGCTTGGAAGTCTACAATATTAAATTTCCCAAATTCAAGCCTTGAAACTAAGAGAAAAGCTCATAAAATCGTTAAAACTCTGGTACCAAACTTTCTCCTAGTTTTTCCTACGACCCCGCACCTTTTGGTTATAAATCATCCGTAGCCAAGCACACTTTCTGTTTATTAAAAGTGCAGACCCCTGTAAAATATTAGAAAAGGTGCAAGTAAATTCTAGAAGCTCAGTTAAAGTCATTTTTGGAAGCTTCTAGAAACATTCCTGCGGTGGAAAGTCCGCTCCTTTCCTGTTCATGCATCTCATCCAATAAGGAGCTAACCCCTTGATGTAAGGAACTAATCCCTTTGAAGGAGGATTCTATCCCTTCTTGTATGGAGCTGTAACCTCCTCTCTTCGACTATAAAAAGAGGAATAGGGCAGCCTCAAGGGGTTACAATTGATGAGTTGAAGTTTTAGTATTGTTGGAGGCGAAGTGTTGTTCAAACTTAGACCCTTTTAGCTGAGATTTCATGTGGGAAATATTACATACCTGTATGTATCTCGGTTGGAAGTGTGCAAGGCTGATCATAGTAAACGAAACGTCTTTTCCAGACCCCAGGAAGGCCTGTAGGACATCAAGGAAGACACGGTTGTAAGGCTCTTTCTTATTTAAGATAATACAAATAAATCCATTTTTCTCAATAAGTTGTCTATTGATTGGTTTATTTTATGGATTCCTTGATCACCATAATGGATATGATTTATGAATATATGCTATGCAGGTGTTATTTTATGTTTGTTTTTTTGTGATTTCAGATCTTAGAAGATAACTCTTTCAGGCGAATGAAGGACTACTACTACAAACAAGCATTGGATCAAAGGTAAGATCGTTAAACCTTTATATCATTTAATTATGAATCACAATATATCTATAGAAAGATAGCTTTGTTTGTCTGTTTGTTGCTACTTGTCTGTAGGACACTTGGGAGGTCTGTCTTTTCCACAAGAATGACTTATCCGTCCAACAGTTAGGGTTTTGTCAAACGAAAGCATTAAGGGGGACCATTATCCTCTAGTGTCACAAAGACAACTCATATCTTGCAGTTGATACATTTTGAATTATATAGTATCATGTCTGTGAAATCCTTGGGAGGATGTTACTATTAAATTAATTTTACAGATGACTTCTTCGGTAAGACCTGGATATATTTCTTGAAGAAGAGGTACAAAGCATTCAAATGGCCTCGTACCTTCAAGGCCTTGGTGGAAAATCAAACAGAGAAGAGAATCAAAGTTTTGAGGACCGATAATGGGACATAGTATGAGTCAAAAAAATTCAATGAATTTTGTAGAGAAGTTGGAATTAAGACGGATACCACAAATGCATATAATCCTAAGAAAAATGGTGTTGCTAAAATAAATAACATGACCATTATGGAAGTTTTCCATGCCATGCTATGCGACAAAGGCCTTCCAAAGTTTCTATGGGGAGAAGTTGCAACCATTACTATGTATGTTCAAAACAGATGCCTACATTTTTCTCTAGACTCCAAAACTCCCGAAGAATTTTTCTCTGGTAATAAATCTGATGTTTCTCATTTTATATTTTTTGGTTGTCCTGTTTAATTTCATGTGTTGAAAGAAAAGAGAAGCAAGTTGGATTCTTCTGGAAAGAAGGGAATGTTTGTGGGTTATAGTGAAAATTTGAAGGCATATAGAATCTATGTGCCTGGTCAAAGAGAAGTGGAGATATGCACGATTTCACCTTCAATGAAGATGTTGCCCTCAAGAAAGTGAGAAATATTCCTAGCTCTAAGGAAGAGAAATAAGATGAAGAAGCAGGGAATCAGGAAGATTTTAAGGATAAATCAATGCCCAATGTTGAAGGACATATGGATCCTATTGATCCACCTACTTAAAATAGGAAATTACCCTCATGGTTTAGGGATACTCTCGCAGATGCTAAGAGACATATTGCCCCAAAGGAGACATTCCGTGAAAGCAAGAAGCTGAATAGATACCAAGGGTATCTAGTAGCCATGAGTGCAATTGTACAATATGAGCTTGGAACATTTGAAGAAGTTGTAAAGCATCAAGTTTGGAAGAATTCTATGGATGAAGAATATGAGTCCTTTATGAAGAATGATGTCTGGGAAGTGGTCCTGAGACCGAAGGAAAAATCAGTTGTCACCTCAAAATGGCTCTATAAGATCAAGCATGGATCTAATGGTAGTTATAAAAAAGTACAAGGCAAGATTTTTTTTCCCAAGGCTTCTCTCAAAAGGAAGGCATAGATTATGATTGTATATTTGCTCCTGTGGCCCACTATACCACCACCCAATTTATCATTTCCGTTGTTGCAACTTAAGGATGAAGTCTCCATCAGATGGATGTGAAGACCACTTTTCTACATGGCTCTACAAAGGAAGAGGTGTATGTGGAGCAAACTTATGGGTTCGAAGTAATGCTACTTGATGAACCTAGGCTTCCCTCAAAGTAATGTTGTTCCAAACCTTTATTTTAAATTTGATAGAGAAATGCCTCTCATTCTAATTCTCTATGTGGATGATCTCTTCCTGATAGGTTCTGACCCTCTCATTCATCAATGTAAGAGGTAGATAGTTTCCAAATTTGAGATGAAAGACCTAGTACTGATGCATTACTTCATATTCTAGGAGAGGCCGAGCAAGATTTTCCTCTCTCAAGGAAAATATGTCGTGAAGCTGTTTGAGAGATTTGGCATGGGGGACTATAAGTTTGTGTCAACACCGATGGAAATCAACTTTAAGAAGTTGTGTAGAAACATTGTTGGGCCCGTTATGGGAAATCTCACCGAGTATCGACAACTCATGGGGGCCCTGATGTTCTTAGTGAACTCTCGTTTGGACATATGTTCTTTCCGTGAACACTTTGAGTCAACATATGGTTGATCCTCATCACAATCACTCGATTGGTTCCAAGAATCTATTGAGATATCTTTGGGACACAATCAATCATGGGCTCAGATACACTGCCCAGAGTTTGATATTCCATGGATATACTGATGCCAAATGGGCTGAAAGTGTGGTGGATCACAAAAGCACATCTAGATGATGCTTCACCTTGGGCTACCTCGATATCTTAGATGAGCAGGAAGCACAAGTCGGTAGCTGCTAGGTCCCTATATTACTAGTATAGTCCCTTATTATTATTAGTTTAAACCCCTTATTGTTATTATTGTACCCTTGTAACCCCCATTTTGTTAATATTGTGCCCTTAATTTATTATTGTTAGGTCGGCTAGGATTACATTGTGGGCCACTAGGATTACATTATGTCCACATGGACTCCTATATATAGAAAGGAGGTTTTGTAAATTGTATCATCCAAGAATTTTTCATTTATGTAATTTATTGAAGGTTTCCTCCTTGAAGTGGATTATTTCTAAGGCATTGATATCTCATTTCTTCTATTTTTGGAGCTGGTTACACAACATTTGTTATCAGAGCTTTGGATTCTAGGGTTTCACTTCTCCAAACAAGTCATTGTGGAATTTTCGCTATAACTTGTTTTCTACTAAGTTTCAGAAGTAGAAATTTTTAGGGTGCAAAGAAAAAATCCTAAGGAAAATCATCAAAAAATTTCAGAGCTTGGTTCGCAATATTTTCAGAGATATGATTTGTGGAATGTAGTGCTTTTTTAGGCTCTTGAATTTCATCTCAAAGAGGTGATCGTGGGAAAATCTTCATGACTCTCTCTATGAGCATCAGATTGGAGTTCTGTAAAAAGTGGTCTCAAGTGTACGGATTTTAGTTTCTTGGATATCAATTTCAGAGTAGGAGGACGAAATAGTGACATGTGGCAAGTCGTACAAGTTCGCTCTACTGAACTAGTCCATAATTAGGTCATTGTGGGAGATTGGACACAACTTTGTCTTGGAGAATCCAAATCAGGTCAGACCTATGGCATTCGAAAGAAAATTTAGAGGGCTACATTGATACCAAAATTCAAGTATTTAAGTGCTTCAATCACAGAGATAATCCAATTTCAATATCAAGCTCCGAAAAAGCAAGAAAAAGGTGTGTATTTTTTTTTCCGAATTGCATAAGTCTTGTTTGAAGAATCAATTTGAATTGATTCCAAGGGAATATTGTAGAATATATATCAGTATTGGGTTCTAAAAGATGCCCCGTAAAAATAATTCAACACCCATTAAACCTTCAAAAGGCTCTACTATGACTGATGAAGATGAAGAATTGCAACATGATCTATCAAAATTACAAGAGAAAGTGCAACAAATTTCACTCTCGCAAAGTGCAACAAAAAATGAAATGGGAGTTTTGAAGAAAGGCATGGAAGTGAAGATGGATGGTTTGAAGAAAGGTGTAGAAGCTAAGATGGAAGGCATGGAAGCTGGCATGGAAGCTAAGATGGATGACATGAAAGACAACATGGAAAACATGAAGAATGATCTAAAAGGAGACATTGAAGGTTTCACAAAGTTGATACAAGAAATGTTTCCTAGTGGTGAAAAGATAGTAGAAGAACCTCATGAAGAGAAAAAAATAAATGCTAATCATGATTTCATAACCTCTAATGTTGGCGAGAAGAACCACCATATTCCAAAAATGGATATGAGGAAGTTTGATGGAAAGGATCCCGTAACATGGATACTACAGATGGAGCAATATTTTGATCTCCATAACGTGCAAAACACACAAAAGGCACGCATTGCAACTTTACATTTAGAACAAAATACATTTGTATGGTATCAATGTCTTTGCTCTCATAAAAAAATTGTCACTTGGTCAATTTTTACGGAGGAAATGATAGCAAATTATGAGGATAAAAAGAGCAACACCTTCTTTAGCCAATTGATAAATCTCAAACAAAAGGGTTTAGTGGGGCAGCACATTGAGGACTTCCAAAAATTGAATATAAGGGTAACTGATATTCCAGAGGAACACAGGATCGATCTCTTCATAGGCACTTTAAAGGATAACATCCAACATGAAGTTCGCATTTTGGAACCGGATTCATTGGAGAAGGCATTCAGGTTGGCAAGAAAAGTTGAATGTAAAATAATGGCGACAAGGAAGCCTACCACTCAATTCTATAAAGAAGGAAGTGTTACTACGCCTAGATTTCCACAACCTACAAGGTTGACACCACAACAATTGGAAGAAAAAAGAGCAAAAGGGCTTTGCTACATTTGTGATAGAAAATACACTAAAGGTCATAAGTGTGCTGAGAAGAAATTATTTTACATAGATTGTGAAGAGGAAGAAGAAAATGAACAAGAAGAGGATATACACCAGGAACCAACTCTAGAAGAGGAAGAAATGAATCCGACCATATCGTGTAATGCACTGGCAGGAATTACCACTCCTCAAACTCTCAAGATAGAAGGACATATCAAGAAGAAAAAGGTAATAGTGTTGATTGATTCAGTAGCACCCATAATTTTATTCATTGTAAGGTAGCCAAGGAATTAAATTGTTTCCTATACCCAGCACCAGAATGTCAAGTGATGGTTGCAAATGGAGGAACTATAAATTGCTCGGGAAAATGTCATAATATCAAGCTAACCATGAGGGAATATGTATTGACTAGTCCAATGCTTTCCATTCCTATGGGAGGTGTTGATGTTGTACTAGGAGTATAATGGTTACAATCTTTGGGGACAATAGCTTTTAATTTTTAAGAACTTTTCTTGAATTTTTTTTCAGAAGGAAAGGAAGTCGAATTACGGGGAATTGCGGGGAAGCTGGGAAATATAATAAGCTCTAATTTCATGAAAAAGCTTCTAAATAAAGAACAATGAGGCGTAATTGCACAATTATGCTCACTAGAAGTTCCAACATCAAAATCATCTAATTCTGCAGATCTCCAACAAGTCTTGGGCAATCATTCCAAGGTGTTTGAAACTCCCAAAGGACTCCCACCTATTCATGATCATGATCATGCTCTTCATTTGATTCCAGGAAGAGTTCCTCCAAACATCAGGCCTTATAGATATCCTCACGTCCAAAAGAGCGAAATTGAACGTATGATTACAGAAATGTTAGAGGTGGGTATAATTCAACCTAGTCAAAGTTATTTCTCTGCTCCTGTAGTATTGGTACACAAGAAGGATGGATCATGGTGAATGTGTTTGGATTATAGGGAGCTCAATAAGCTCACCATTATAGATAAATTTCCCATTCCTGTGATTGATGAATTATTCGATGAATTACATGGAGAAATTTATTTTACCAAGTTGGATCTTCGTTTAGGATATCATCAAATTAGAATAAAGACTGAAGATATTCCAAAAACAACATTTCAAACTCATCAGGGTCATTATGAATTTTTGGTCATGCCTTTTGGCCTTACCAATGCACCTTCTACATTTCAAGGGTTGATGAATTCAATTTTCAAACGCTTCCTTAGAAAATTTGTGCTAGTATTTTTTGATGATATACTAATCTATAGCAGGTCTTGAAGGATCATGTTGAACATGTTGACAAGGTGCTCAAACTATTGCAGGAGAAACAATTATATGAAAAAGCATCCAGATGTTTCTTTGGTGTACAAGAGGTAGAATATCTGGGTCATATTGTATCTCATGAGGGTGTTAAAGTAGACCCTAAAAAAAATTAAAGCCATTAAAGAATGGAAAGTCCCCACAACCATAAAGTAGTTGCGAGGATTTCTCGGGTTAACTGGGTATTATCGCAAGTTTGTTAAGAATCATGGGAGAATAGCAGCACCTCTAAAAACATTATTGAAGAAAGATGCATTTTCATGGACTCCTGAAGCAACGAATGCCTTTTAACATCTTAAAGAGGCAATGTGCCTAGCACCGGTCTTAGCTATGCTAGGCTTCACAAAAACCTTTATTTTGGAATGTGATGCCTCAGGAAATGGAATTGGTGTTGTTTTAATGCAGGAAGGAAGACCCATTGCTTTTGAAAGTCGTCCAATCAAAGGAAAGTATTTACAAAAATCTATTTATGAGAAGGAAATGTTAGCAATACTGCATGCACTAAAGAAATGGAGAACTTACCTAATCAGAAGACACTTCAAGGTAAAAACTGATCATGATAGTCTTAAACACTTTTTGGAACAAAGACTATCTTCAGAAGAGAAACAAAAGTGGGTCACAAAGATGTTGGGTTATGACTTTGAAATAATCTACAAAAAAGGAAAGCTTAATGTTGTTGCAGATGCACTCTCAAGAAAGAATGAAGAGGTGGAAGCATTGCTTTGTGCCATTTCTATTATCCAACCAGATTGGATAACCAAAGTAAGAGATGAATGGAAGAAGGACAAAGATGTATGGACACTCATTCAAAAGTTGCAGCAAGATCCTAGTACATCTGATACATTTAGTTGGAAAAATGATTCCTTATAGTAAAAATATCACTTATATCTTTGTAAGAATTCCCAACTAAAACAAAAGATTCTTCTGGAATTGCACACTTCTCCTTTAGGAGGACACTAAGGATTTTTAAAAACTTACCACAGGGTGAAGAAAGATTTTTTTTGGGATGGTCTTAAATCTGATATTCAAAAGTTTGTGGAGGAATGTTTGGTTTTCCAGTAGAATATAGTTGAGAAAATTAAGACCCCGAGACTTATACAACCTTTATCCATTCCGAGTCAACATTGGGAGGAGATTTCAATGGGTTTTATCACAAGTTTACCTAAGTTCGAAGGAAAGAGTGTCATCATGGTGGTAGTTGATAGACTTACCAAGAATGCACACTTTTGTGCATTATATCATCCATTTAAAGCAAGTACAGTTGCTACTACATTTATGGACAATATTCAAAAGCTACATGGAAGCCCAAGGGTTATTTTGAGCGACAGAGATCTTATTTTTACTGGAAATTTTTGGACAGAGTTATTTTCTTGTTTGGGTACTCAATTAGCTCATAGCTCATCTTATCATCCGCAATTTGATGGTCAAACTGAGATAGTAAATAAATGTTTGGAAGGATATATTCGTATCTGATAAACAAACACAATGGGTCAAGTGGTTACCTCTCGCTGAATGGTGGTATAACACTTCCTTCCATACTGCAGCAAAAATGACCCCATTTATGGCACTTTATGGATATCATCCACCATTCATCACATCATCTTTAAGAGAAAATTCGAAGGTTCAAGCAGTGGAAGGTCACATCGAGCATCAGCAAGAAGTTCTCCAACTCTTAAAGGATAACCTGAATTTGGCACAAAATCGAATGAAACAACAGGCAGATCAACATCGCAGCGAGAGAAGTTTTGATGTAGGCGATTGGGTATTTTTACGGCTACAACCATATAAACAAATGTCCCTCAAGCAAGCTAAGAAGGATAATAAATTATCGCCAAAGTACTATGGTCCTTACAAGGTGTTGCAAAAGATTGGTACTATGGCATACAAATTGGAGCTTCCTGCTTCTTCGTGAGTGCATCTAGTTTTCCATGTTTCATGCTTAAAGAAGGTTATAGGTGAAAATCTTCCAGTTCAAACAATATTGCCAGAACTTGATGAGGAAGGAAAAATCATATTGGAACCTGAAGCGGTCACAGAAACAAGAACTCGACAGCTACAGAATCGATCAATTTCAGAGTATCTCATCAAGTGGAAGAACTTACCCACTGAAGATTCTACATGGGAGGATGAGAATTTTATACAGAAGCACCCAGAGCTACTCAAGCGTTGAGGACAACACTTTTTTGAAGGAGAGGGGCATGTTAGGTCCCTATATTACTAGTATAGTCCCTTATTATTATTAGTGTAACCCCCTTATTGTTATTATTGTACCCTTGTAACCCCCATTTTGTTATTATTGTGCCCTTAAATTTTTATCGTTAGGTCGGCTAGGATTACATTGTGGCCCACTAGGATTACATTATGGCCACATGGACTCCTATATATAGAAAGGAGGTTTTGTAAATTGTATCATCCAAGAATTGTTCATTTATGTAATGTATTGGAGGTTTCCCCCTTGAAGTGGCTTCTTTCTAAGGCGTTGATATCTCTTTTCTTCTATTTTTGGAGCTAGTTACACAACAGTAGCTTTGAGCACCACTGAGGCCAAATACATTGCAGCGAGTATGGAATTTTGTGAACTTCTTTCATTGTGAAATATCTTTAGTGAGTTGTTTGGGCATGTGCTAGATACGACCATTATCCTTTTTAATAGCCAGAGTGGGATTCATCTTTCTAAGAATCCCATGTTCCATAGTCGATCCAAGCATATTGATATTAGGTACCACTTTATCCACAATATGGTACATCGAGGTGTCGTACGGCTTGATTATATAGGAATTGATGAGTAGGCCATGGATATTCTCACGAAGCGCATGGGGAAGGTCAAGCTCCTAACCTTCCATGAAGAGCTTGGAATCATGGAAAGACCCTATTCTGAGGGTCCTGCTTGAGTTGTATTATAAGCGAGCTCCACGAGGCTTGGGGATAGACCCTTGGAGTTATAAGTACACACGGGGCTAGGCTTGACAAACCTTGTCATGCTTTTGCCCCACCATTATGATATTGGGTTGGTTTAGTTCTCTTTGATCTATGCCCTGCATGCATCCTACCCATGGAATTTCAGAATCACAGGAAGTACCTCTCATTTGGCCAATGAGGTGGAAAATGTGGATAGATACCAATAGCAATACCAATGGATGCATCAAATATTTCTGTACTCTCTACGTCTAGGATGGCACATGTCCAACACCTTGATCTGGGATGAAGTCTATTAAGGTTCTTATCTCTAAACTGACTTCCGGTCAAAAAACTAACTTCGAGTTAGTATGTGACTCTTTTTGAGTTTATTGAGTTTTTATCCTCTAAACTGACTTTGATTCAGTAAACTAAATTCAGGTTAATATGTGACTCTTTTGAGTCGAAGTTGGCTTTAGGTCAGCAGAGCGTAAAGTCTTTGTGACTCACTCTCCTTGTTCTATTTGTAAATAACACCATCAAAACAAGTTACGGTAGGATGATGCATGATGCTATATGATAGTACACAATGGTACTGATGGATGGCACAGGCACACAGATGGAGTTCTCCCTAGTTGAGAGGGAAAATTAATTTTGGGAAACTAGGTCCAAACTCCATATTTCACTGCTCATATGATGATAGTCACATTTTTGTTGGATTCCTCTTTTGGAGAGGTGTGATATTGATCTAAGGATCATCTTGTTTGGATGAGCAGAACATATATTTTGAATTTGTTTTTCCACACATCTGCAAGGTCAACCAGATTTTTAATGTAGGTTCACAAGCCTAATAGATGTGTCACACACCCTCATTGATGGATATAAATTAGAGAGAATTGGAGGTCATTTTTTCATCATCTCATCACACATTCTCTCTTTGTGATATGATTGGTTCGATAGCCTTTGGAGGCCTCTTTCATTCACATGTGCGGAGTTGAAGCCCTGTGAATCTATTTAGTGCTATTTTGTTGAGCATTGATCATCATTGACAGTGGACAAAAAGTTACCATTTAACCTCCAATATTGGCTAAATTTCCGATTTTTGAAGGTCGTACATCTAGGCACAAAAATCAACGAAAAAGAAGCAGTTTGATGAAAGCGCTAATCTACAACGTTGAATTTCTCTTTACTGTCATACGTTTACTTTTGGTTGATGAGCATTCACTTTTGATGAGCTGTCTTTGAGGGTTGTGGGTGTGATACTTGGAGGGTTGGCTTATCTAAGGAAGGCTTTGCTAGCTGATGCATCGTGTTAACTTTCGTAACACACACACTATCCTATATCTTTGTTGGACAAGAAGAATTGTAAAATCTAATCTATACTATTGGCTTGTCTTCTATTGATCTATTATTGCTTTCTATTAGCATTTTACTTTCATTTTTATGTGATTTAAAATTTGAATCGAGCCTAAGGAAGACCGAAGAAAATTTTCAGTAAGCATAAAACACTCCGTAAATAAATCTTACACAAGATTATCTGGCACAAAAATAAATCCAAATAGAGTTTCAACAAAGACCATACAGAAAATATTTATAAATTCGTCAACCTATGGTGATATTTCTTTGAAATTCTAAATATAAACAATTTGCACATCTGTATGAATAAAAGTTACAATAAAGACATGTTCTATATCAGAACATAATGAAGAACCAAATATAAAATCCATACCTTCACTTTGACTTTACCCAATGTTTATTTTTTTTTCATTTCAAAATAAACCAACTTATTGTTCAAAATAAACCAGCCTATTTTCCTTTCAAAATAAACCAAACTATTTTCTACCACCAGTGCTTAACGAAATAAAATGTTAATGTTAATTTTAATTTAATTTTACACCCTACAAAACATGAAACAAGTGCAAAGGAGGGTGCGTTCGGGATTATCTTAAATTGGGTCTAACCAAGATAATCGCCAATAATGCCCATAAAGGAAGCCTAACAGAAAATTGAAAATTTTCAAAACACTAGCACATTCATTGATTTAACAAAATAAAATCCAAATATTTCGCAATCTCAAATGCTTATAAAAAGTTTATACTTCCTGATTTTCTGAATCGATAGACTAATCATTTTAAATTTCCAAAACAGAAACAATTTTTTTTAATTATGAACATGAGAAATAGTCCATTGCTAGCATAAATATCGATGCCAATGATAAATCCTATGATCGCCATTCCAACTAGCGAAATATATTGAGTAGTCTATAGTACGACTTTTCGAAGGCTTTTAAGGTAGCTTTTTCCAGTTTAATTTCTCTAAATTCTGGTAGGAATTTATTGAAAATAGTAGTTTGATGGGTAACCTTGCACAATCAAAGTGTGCTAGGGGTTTTTTAGGGTGTGAAATCGATATATAGAGTAAAAAAACTAGTTCAAATAACAGAAATATCAATTTTTTTTACTGGATTCCGACGCCTGAAACTTCAAAAAATTGCACTAAAGACAACTCCGAAATATATAAATCGAAATATAAGAATGTTAGAATCAAACCAAGCATTAAGCACGCTATGAATTTTTGCTACACAATCCATCAGGAGAGCAAAAAATTAAGTTAAGCATATTGAATGTTGTAGAAGGGCATTACCTATCAATTATATTCCAGATGAGGTACATGATCAATAAACTCCCAGTGTTGCTTCCAAAGTTGAAGGTCTTCACGATCACCATCACCATTGAAATAAAATATGGTGTGCCTCTTCTATTTGGGTCATACGATTCCATATCCCCCTCATAGAACTCTTTATCCAAAGGCCACCACACCTTTATTTTCCATCCACTCGACTTCTCATCCTCTTCGAATGCTTCGACAATCTTCTCCATTTCATAAATTCTCTTCTTTCTTGGAAGTTTGTTGGGTGCTCTGTTAGGGTTTGAAAATTTCTGCTTTGAAGTACTATTCTTCAGTTCGCCAGCTTTTCCTTCTATTAAACCTACACCATTGTAACCCTTATCTGCATTGTTCGCCTTCAACTTAGGGTTTTCTCTAATGCGTGATTGCATTATTGGAGGCCGTTGTCTAAGTCCAGTTGACTTTTCCAGCTTATTATAATATTCTTTCTACCTGATCTTTATCGAACCCTTTATCCAAAGGCCACCACACCTTTATTTTTTGCCCGATCAACTTCTCATCCTCTCTGAAAGCTTCCACAGTCTTCTTTGGCTGGCTTGTCAGGGTTTGACTATTTTGGCTCTGAAATACTATTCTTCGGTTCACCAGCTTTGCCTTCTGTTAAGCCTACACTGTTATAACCCTTATCTGCGTTGTCTATCATTGGACTAGGGTTTTCTATTAAATCTATACCATTGTAACCCTTATTTGTGCTTGCCTCCATTGGCTTAGGGTTTTCTCTAACGTGTGATCATTTTATGGGAGATCCTTGACTACGTCCAATTGACTTTTCCAGCTTATTATCAGCTTCTTTCTTCCTAATCTTCTTACTCATTTTTTCATCCCTAAAAAATTCAGAGCTTGAAACTTGACAGTTTGTGTTATCCACAGAATTTGCAACTGGTTCTGCATTACCCCCTAGACACTCAGTTATATATTGCGTAGCACTAATCTCAGGATTTATATGCCCGCAGATATCATAAAAAATTTCATCATACCCATACACACAATTGCAAATATTTCCCTGATTGGATGAATTTTTTTCTCTGAAATACAGCTTTAGCTTTTCAGCACAAGACGTGACGAAATCCAAGCATAACGAATGCATAGTGGGTGAAGCGTCACTCATTTATTTTCTCATGTTGATGAGTAAAACAGACAACAATTCCTCCGATATATCATTGCTTTCATCCAAAACCTGACAAATAATCACTTTCATGGAGTCATATACATCATTAGAATAATTATTCCGAGAAACAACAGAAAGCCAATGTTTGACCATATCAATGACTAGGTTGTCTAATTGAAGGTCGAGCATAACTATGCACAACTAGATCTCTCCAATAGTTTTAAGAATGCCAAACCTTCTTTTAAAGGAGGAATTATTCATCTCTCCCAGCTCCCTAAAACTTTCGACAATGAGTCCCAACATTTCTTTCATCTCTTTTTTATTGTTTGTAGTATCCCAAAATAGGGAAAATCTACAACAATGAGAATATCTTAAGATATTCCAAAGTTGGAGCTACAAAAATACATTAACACAATATTGTAAACACATCAAATATGATCATGACATGAGAGGGAAAAATATTCATCCATCATTATTATTAATGGATCAGCAACAATGTAAAAATATCATGAGGGACATGCCACTCAAGCTATAAGAACAAGTCTCTAATGATCAAGGAAATAGATACATGAGATGTTGCAACTATATAGAATGCCAAAGAGCAGTGACTGCGTAGTATATATTAGTGTAGTTGCTGCTATAGATGTAATTACATGAAATATGGCTTATAGAAACAAAATAAATTCTTAGCAATGAGGATATGGGCTCCAATACAAGATTTCTAGCCAACCCGGAAATGATTGCTAGAAATACCGAAAAACGTACAATGTGACAAATAACCTTGGGGTTAATGTGCCACTGCAACTGGATATTATTTATAATGAGGCTATGATAGATCTAAAATACTGATTTCCTCCTCCAATGGTATTTCTGATTAGAAGGATGATCCCTCTACTCAGAAATAGATCCTTCAGATGAGCTCAATGAACCCTCCCAACAAATGCCTCCGAAAATAACGCAGTTCAGGATGGTGACTGCACTGTGAGGGTTAGAAGATGGTTTTCCTGATTCAAAAGGTGTAAAAATATGCTTGGGATTCCTCCTTGCTGATCCTCCAATGGATACACAAGTTCTCCACTGAAAAACAAGGCCATAAATGACTCAAAGAGATCCTCCTTTGCTGCACCCTGCAACACAACCCAGATCTAAATAGAAACTGCATTGTAGCTTAAGGAGAAATCTTGGCCAAAATTCTAGAATGAAGAAATTTAGCCCAAAGAACCTCTCTCTCCCTGAGGATTTGGTAGGGATTCCTGACCAGGAACACCCTTGTGCTAAACAACACTGTAACCCTACTAAACAGCAAGACGAAGCAAAGTCTCAAGAGTCCAAAGAACATAATAATCAAAACATGAATAACAATGGTTGCCCTTCTCTACATATATACCAAGTGCCCCTCTCCACAATGGGTCCCATCCATATGTGCCACCAAGCTCATGCAATTTTTCCTCCATTAAAACTGCGCAGTCCATCAAGGAGATATAATGTATCTAGACAGTGCATGTGGACTTGGTCAAATATGACTGAATCAATATGATCCAATCCTGTTCACACCTATGGGTGCTTAATATAGCTACTTATTCTTCCTATTTTCACATGAGGAAGGTTATTCTTCCTTCTAAAGAGGTTAATGGGCCTCCCTACCCATTTTATTCATCTATCTAAAGATAATGCTAACTATAATGTTCCTTTTAACTTGAGGCTAAAATGTGGGAACATTACAGTCCTCCCCTCCAGAATGTTGGTTGTCCTAAAAAAATTGTATAGGGAGAGAAAAATTCCTCCCCTTCTCCTCTTTTTTCTTCCTCATCAAAAGTCCCCACCACTGCTCAAAAAGATCTGCTACAAATCTGCCCTCCAATGTTTCCTCCCAAGCATGCAAAACCATATGGCTCACACCATAGAAAGGTGGAAGGTGTAAGTGTATACCTTCTTGCTGTCCAATGGCCTACTCAAGGTAGGAGTGATAAAAAACATGGGGAATATTATTCCCAATGAGTGACTCCCACACCCATGCTATCATCCAAATAAAATGAGCCAATCTAGTTACCTAAAAAAGATCCTCAACCCTCGGTTCATAGAATGAATTGGGGCTACATGGAGAGATGGATCCTCACATATAAGTGGTTTCTCTCTCGATTTATGGTAAGCATGGGGCTGTTGGTGATCTTGGGCGGAAATTTCATGGCCTCCAAGAGTGGCCCAAGCTACCCCACCAAACAAACTAACCATGAAGTGCCTCCTCCAAAAACTCTAGTTCTTCAAGTGGCTCATCCCACATGAAGGAAAGAGATGTAGTTTGATAATCATGGGCTGCCCATTGCTTCCCCTAAAACATGCATCATGTAAATTAGGGAGAATCATACTCGTAGTGGGCATCTTCAACTCATATCCCACTCTCCAAACAAATCTCCCCATGAACATAGAAATATCAGCAATATATGGAAGAAAACACCAATGGAAACAAGTTGTCATATGACAACCTGAAAGTGGATCAAGGTCCCACACATGGAACCAGTGCAGTGCATCCTTTTCCTGCATCAAATAAAACAAGAACAAGTTCTTTTCCAGCCACTTTTTTGCTACCACAATAATTTTACAAGATAGAAACATGAAAGTACAAATTGGTGTCAATGGTGCACACCAAAAATCATGTGGCTTCCCCCACAAAACACCAATGAGATAGCCAATATCAATGCTACAAATGGATTCAAGTAAATTATCATACAATATGAAAGAAAGGATAATCCTCATTCGTACAACATGTTTCTCATATAAATTAAAGAATTACAAAACATAATGTGGAATTATACATTCTCCACCATGTACTTGGGAACTTGAGATGAAATGGCTCAACTGGAAATTCTCCCTCACCTCCAAAGAGTAGGGAAGTGGCTGTGAAATCCTCTCTATCACCATCTGGGCTATGCATCTCTCCATATGCTGAAATATATCATGCTGGATGCCCTCCCAAATGAACTCCTCTGCCAAGGAAATATATGCATCAAAGCACATGGAAAAGAATTCCTCATGTGCTACATGTAGCAGCTTCTCCTAGAGCTTATAAGCTCTATTCAAGAAGACTTTTCCATAAGAATAGATGACAACATCATCCACCATATATCTATCATCTCCATCAGGGTCATCAAGAATCATGCAAGCACCAAGATACTTGGAGTACTCTACCAAGAGTTGAAACCTCCAATATGGATCAATCCTCCCAAGAGACAATGCTAATGATTTGAAATGTGACGCTCTCCTCATGCTGCGGCCTGCTACTTTGACATCCCCCATGCCAAAGTCTCCCTATAAACTCTTCACCTGTCCAAAATCCAAGAGTGGTGAAACCAAAGACAATATGTCTCTCATCAATTGTAGATCTGGTACCCTCCTTGGTGGAATGCCTCCATGTAGTGAGACATCAAAATTTGAAGTGGACTGTATATATGAGTGGACTAAGTTTTCCCTCTCTTCACTACGTAGTGTGGTCCCCTCCTTATGTGTAGAAACCTCCTGAATGAGATAACGGTGAATGCTCATCATCCCTTGATGTTGATCCTTATCCTCTTCTCCCATATATGAGAATGCCTCATCCTCAATGAGAGACCCTTGATCTTGGTCATCTCTTGAAGGAGGAGAATCCATGTCTTCACAAATAGAAGAGGGCTCTTCAGGAAGTGGGGATCTTTCCCTTGGAAAAATATCATGCATGTTTTTATATCCTTTAAAAATATGGAGTGGATTTGGTTTAATAGGTCTCTCCAACTTAGGCAAAGTGTTTGAGTTTTTTTTTTTTAACAAATGAGGGTTCACAATGTTTTCTATCAAATTTTCTCACCACTTCCTTAGTGAACCCAACATAAGTTTTTACATTTTCATGAAAAAAATGAAGTAGAATCATTAAACCACCAATCATGGGCCATACCTTTAAGGTGCAGCTCCGCTACTCTGATGGCCTCCTTTTCTGAAACTTGGTGTATATGGAAATAGGAATCTAGCTCTTTTACACAAGCTTTGGTTGTGCACTCTGCTGATCCATCAAATTGAGATAGGAAGATTCTACCTCTCTTGCTTCTTTTGTGGTTGTTGGATCTTATATCCTTGAGTTTGAAAAACCCTTGGAAGTCCAAGTGCTCCTTTAATCTCCATGATTTAGATTCATACTCCTGAAGATAGTCAGTCAAGGTCTCCTCCCCTAGTGCATCTTCTTCCTCCATCCTTCTCGCAGTAAATGGGGGCAATAGACTGCGTTGTGGATCTACATGTGTGGCTGAATGCTTACAACCATCATTTTAATAGCTAGGGCTTGCTTCAAACCCTCTCAGAAATCATCTACACTCCTCCCCTTTCACCTCCTTGAGATCTTCTTTGATATTCTTCATAGCTTAGAAAAGAAGAAAGGAGATCCTCTCTTCCTTCATTCCTCCAAATAATGGAGTCATGCTTTTGTTTCTTCAGCACAACTTCTCCTTTCTATGAGAAGATTCTCCTCCTAATGGAATAATGTCTTAGATGCACAGGCTAAGCCAATATTATTCTCTGATACCATTGTAATATCCCAAAATAGGGAAAATCTACAACAATGAGAATATCTTAAGATACTCCAAAGTTGGAGCTACAACAATACATGAACACAATATTGTAAACACATCAAATATGATCATGACATGAGAGGGAAAAATATTCATCCATAATTCTTATTGATGGATAAAAAACAATGTACAAATATCATGAGGGACATGCCACTCAAGCCATAAGAACAAGTCTCCAATGATCAAAGCAATAGATACATGAGATGCTGCAACTATATAGAATGATGAAGACCAGTGACTGCATAGTATATATTAGTGTAAATACTTCTATAGATGTTTTTAAATGAAATATGGCTGATAGAAAAAAAATAAATTCCCAACAATTAAGCTATGGGCTCCAATACAAGATTTCTAGCCAACTGGGAAAGGATTGCTAAAAATACGGAAAAACATACAATATGACAAATAACCCTAGGGTTAATGTGCCAATGCAACTGGATCTGATATACAATGAGGCTATGACAGATCTAAAATACTAATGTCCTCCTCCAATGGTATTTCTGATTAGAAGGCTGATCCCTCTACTCAGAAATAGATCCTCCCGATGAGCTCAATGAACCCTCCCAGCAAATGCCTCCACAAATAACGTAGTTTAGGATGGTGAATGCACTGTGAGGGTTAGAAGATGGTTGGCTTGATTCCAAATATGTATAAAAATACTCGAGATTCCTCCTTTCTGATCCTCCAATCGATATACAAGCTCTCCATTGAAAAGCAAACCCAGAAATGACTCAAAGAGATCCTCCTTTGCTGCACCCTGCAACACAACCCAGCTCTAAATAGAAAATCTGCTATAGTTGAAGGAGGTAGCTTGGCCAAAATGCTAGAATGAGGAAATTTAATCCAAATAACCTCTCCCTCCTTGAGGATGAGGTAGGGATTCCTGACTAAGAACACCCTTGTGCTAAACAACACTGCAACCGTGCTAAACAGCAAGAGGAAGCAAAGTCTCAACAAACCAAAGCAAATAATAATCAAAACATGAATAACAATGGCTGCCCTCTTCTCCATATATAGAAAGTGCCCCTCTCCATAATGGGTCCCATCCATATGTACCACCAAGCTCATGTAAGTTGTCCTCCATTAAAACTGCGCAGTCCATCAAGGAGATACAACATATCTAGACAGTGCATGTGGACTTGGTCAAATATGACTAAATCAATATGATCAAATCCTGTTCACACCTATGGGTGCTTAATCCAGCTGTTTTTTCTTCCTATTTTCACATGAGGAAGGTTATTCTTCCTTCTAAAGAGGTTAATGGGCCTCCCTACCCATTTTATTCATCTACCTAAAGATAATGCTAACTATAATGTTCCTTTTAGCTTGAGGCTAAAATGTGGGAACATTACATTGTTGGAAATTAACTCCAACTGCGGGACTGAGCCGAAGGACAGTAGCACATAAATTTCTTGGATCTGTTCACACTCCATCTCGCATTGAAATTATGATTTGAAAACACTTGCAAGTTTATTTTTTTGGTTAATGGCTGTAGCCATGTTTTCCTGTGTATGCATTGAAATATCGTAGTTTGACCATGCAACACTAGGATTTTGTCTTCTGCAACCACCATTTTTTAAACCATGCCATACTGCTTTTAAAACCCTTGCACCAACCACATTAAAACTCATCCAGAAATTATTTTTCTCCACGTGCATTTGATTTTAATTTAAATACACCACATCAAGTACTATTGATCCCATGAATCCATGTTGTACACTACATCTACCAATCAGCGCTTGATTGCATTGTCTTAAGCCCACGTCACGTCCTCCATAATCCGCATGAAAGAAATGGATCCACCTTGCTGAGTCACCAAGCCATGAGCCAATCAAATCAATATCGCATAAAATGGAGCTGACGTCAGCCTCTCCCAATTTGGATGCGATAAAACATTGAATCATTTTGGATAAAGACTTCAAGTCTGCCAATTTGTCATGCATGAGCCAATAGGATCTCTATCACATGGTTAGGGTGTCCATTCAGCCATCAGCCGAATGGATGCGATAAGAATATGAGAAAGAGTTTTATTTTCAAATATGAAGTCCACGAAACAATATGTAATAAGGTTGTAACTTTAGGTTAAACGGCTTAACGTTTTATTTGTTTTATTATGCCGCAATAAAATTTTGGTTTTGAAACTTTGAATTATATATTATATAAGTTTTTATAATATATACTATAAACATCATATGTTTATAATATATATAAACACAGCGATAAAGAGTATTGTAATACATTGATTGTGTATTGTAATTAAGCCCGAAGGCAGAATAGAAAGACAGAGATAATGAAGCAGAGCTTTGTAATACTGTGTGTGTAGCAGTAAAATAAATGCATTTTTTTTGTAACCCAAAACAATGCAGTTCTGAAGAAGACCTTCATTTTGTAATATATTTTCATGTTTAATGAAATAGAAGTGTTTTTAAGCATCTCTGTCCATAATTTGTTTTTAATCTCTATTTTGGGAAGAGGAATTTTTATTTTCCTCTCTATGTTAGGAATTAGTAGAAATTCAAACATGGTATTAGAGCGTGTCCAGGTTCTTTGCATTTTCCAAAGAAGCTGAAGGAGAAAGAAGGAGTTTGTTGAAGTTTTCTCCAATAGTGTGAAGGCTCAACAAAATAAGACATAGCTTATCTCTTAGTAGTGAGAAGGTTTATTTAAAAACACAATCAAGTTTTTTTTAAGCATAGTTTAGTAAGCTAGAAATTGGAGGAGCTAACAGAAGCATGAGTATGGGAAATACTCAACTCCCACAGTTCAATGGGAAGGACTATAACTATTGGGTAAACACAATGAGAGCCCTATTTGCCTCTCAGGATTTATGGTAGCTAGTCGAAGATGGTTTAGAAGAACCAGTAGATAAACAAGCATATAATGCATTAACACAAGAAGAGAAGGATTTTTTGAAGAGTAATAGGAAGAAGGACTCAAAATCCCTCTTCTATCTCTGTCAAGAAGTACATAAAAGTATATTTCAAAAGATTACAGCAGCCAAGAGGTCCAAGGATGCATGGGATACCCTCCAGATAGCCTACCAAGATATGGGAAAAGTAAAGACAACAAAGATTCAATTAATGAGAAGGGATTTTGAAGTCATTTTCATGAAAGAGTTTGATATAATAGACTCATTCTTCACTTTTTTGATTAGGTTGGTTACCCAAATGAGATCTCATGGAGACACAGTAGAAGAAAGAAGAATTGTAGAGAAATTATTGAGGAGGTTACCTTCAAGATTTGATGTGATAGTCACAACCATTGAAGAGACAAAGGATCTCTCAAAGTTTACTATTGATGAGCTTCATGCATCGTTAGTGATACATGAACAATGATTGGGAAGAACAACAAACTCATATTTGGAGCTTGCCTTCAAGACACAAATGTCCATTGGAAGAGGAAGAGGTCAAGATAGAGGAAACTACAAAGGAAAAGGAAGAGGAAGAAGCCAAAATAGAGGAGGAAGAAACAACCCTGCAAATACTAGTGGAAGGGGCAGCAATCAAAGTTAGAATCAAGGCTAAGGCAGCAGCCAACAAGGTGGAAAAAATAAAATACATGGACAAAGGTATGATAAATCCCAAGTCCAATTTCATTACTGTAAGAATTATGGGAATTATGCCAATGATTGTAGGAAGAAACAAAGTGACGTGGGTAGTAGAACCAGTGCTAATTTTACAAAAGAAAATATCAGTCAAGAGAATTTGTTTTTAGCATGTAATATGGCTGAAGAAAAGAATGAAGATATATGGTTTCTATATTCAGGATGTAACAACCATATGCCTAGAAACATTTCTATGTTTTCCATGATTCATGAAAATGTGAAGCCTCAAGTAACATTTAGAAGATACAGTAAGGTCTCTGTCATGGGAAAATATAGAGTAAGTGTTTTGACAAAAAAAGGAGAAAAGAAATCCATATCAGATGTATATTATGTGCCTGTATGAATTGTAACTTTTTGAGCATTGGACAACTCATTCAGAAAGGCTACAATGTATTCTTTGAAGATGATGTATGTACCATCATGGATAAACCACCAAGCAATAAATGCATTGCAGAAGTGAAGATGACAAGAAACAGAATGTTTCCTCTCAGGATGAGAGCATATTTGAAGAAAGGAGTTGCAATGGTAGCAGTGACACAAGAGACATTTCAAAGAGAAGAAAAAGATGAAAATTGGTTATGGCACTTGAGATTTGGACATCTTAGATTTGGAGGTATGAATTTGTTGCATAGAAAAGGAATGGTAAAGGGATTACCATTTATTGAAAAGCCAGAAAACCTATGTGAAGGTTGCATCTTGGAAAAATAACATAGAGAAATATTTCCATCAGGAAAGAGCATAAGGGCAAAGGCACCCTTAGAAATAGTCCATTCTGTTTTGTGTGGACCAATGCAAATATCGTCATTAGCATGCAACCACTATATGTTGACCTTCATTGATGATTACACAAGAAAAACATGGGTTTATTTCTTGAAGTTGAACAGTGAAGTGTTTGAGAATTTCTGCCACTTTAAGGCTCTTGTAGAGAATCAAAGTGAGCTTCATATTAAGGTCTTAAGAATAGACAAAGGAGGAGAATATATCTCTAAATAATTTCTACATTTTTGCAGAGAAAATTAAATTCATAAACAATTTACAACAAGGTATACACCACAACAAAATGGAGTTGTTGAAAGGAAAAATAGAACCATGATGGATATGGTAAGAAATATGTTGAAGGCAAAACATTTTCCAAATGAATATTGGGCTGAAGCTGTACATTGTGCAGTATATGTGTTGAATAGATTGCCAACAAAGAGTGTTATGAACAGAGTCTTGGAAGAAGCATGGAGTGGCATAAAACAGTTTGTCACCCATATGAGATTTTTTGGTTGTGTGGCTTATGCACACATTCTAGATTGGCTAAGGAAGAAGTTGAACAGTAAGGGGGAGAAGTGCATATTTGTTGGATACAGTGAAGAATCTAGGGCATACACATTGTATAACCCATCCACCAAGAAATTTATGATAAGAAAATATGTACAATTTATTGAGGAAGAAGCTTGGGATGGAAGCATTGAGAAAATAGTGAATCTAAAAAGCTATTTGTCTCATGATGAATATGAGGAAGAAATGGATGAAATACATCCCTCATTAGCAGCACCACCTTCACCAACACAACAAAAACAAGGGACACCACAAGCAGGTATGAGAACACCCTTGAGAATTGATGACAGTGCTTCTCCAAGCACATCACAAGGAGTAGATTTGAGTGCTTCTACAAGCACAAGTTCAACAACTGAAAGAGGAATTAGATTCAGGAGTTTGAATGAAATTTATGAGCAAGAGGCAGTAAATGAAGGTATGAACTCTTTATTTGCATTTTATTTTCATGTAGAATATCCTATTGATTTTGAAGAAATAGTAAAAGAGAATAAATGGATAGATTCTATGGATGAAGAAATAAATGCCATAGAGAAAAATAAGACATGGGAATTGGTTGATTTCCTAAAAGGCCATGAAGTTGTTGGAGTGAAATGGTTTTATAAAACTAAAATCAATGCTAAAGGTAAGATTGAAAGGAAAAATGCCAGACTTGTTGTAAAGGCTACAAGCAACAACAAGGAAGAGATTATGAATAAACATTTGCACTAGTTGCAAGAATGTAAACAGTAAGAGCAGTGTTGTCCATAACAGTACAATACAAATGGAGAGTTTACCAAATGGATGTGAAATCAACATTCCTAAATGGAGTATTGATGGAAGAGGTTTATGTTGAACAACCTCTGGGATATGAGAAAGTGGGGCAAGAGCACAAAGTATGAATATTGAAGAAAGCTCTGTATGGGCTAAAACAAGCACCAAGAGCATGGTACAGTAGGATAGATGTCTATCTACTAGAAAATGGGTTTGAGAAATGTGAAGGATAACCCACATTATACATCAAAGAGAAATATGGTAACATGTTGATTGCTGTTTTGTATGTTGATGATGTGATATTCACAGGTAATGATGTAACCTTATTAAAAATTTTAAAACAGTCATGAAGGATAAATTTGAGATGACTGATATGGGATTGTTGAGATATTTCTTAGGAATAAAAGTAGAGAAAAATGAAAATAAGATTTTTATTTCTCAAGATAAATATGTAAAGGAAAATTTTGGAAATATGTAACACAAATGATTGCAAGGCAGCAATTAATCCTACAGTGATGGGATTGAAGTTAAACAAAGAAAAGAGCAGCAAGGATTTTGATCCAAGTTTGTACAAGATCATAGTTGGCAGCCTTATTTATTTGACTAAAAATAGGCTGAATATTATGCATGCTGTGAGTTTAATTTCCAGATTTATGGAAAGGGCAAAGGAGATACATTGGAAAGCAACAAAAAGAATTCTGAGGTATGTGAAAGGACAAAGAAGTATGGAATTTTATACACCACTTCAGAAAAATTTGAATTGATTGAGCTGGAAGTATAGATGACAGAATAAGAACATCTGGATATGTTTTTCATATGGGATCAGAAGCCATCTCATGGGCTTCTAAGAAACAGCGAATTGTGGCTTTATCAACAATAGAGGCAGAGTATGTGGCAGGTACAACAACAACATGTCAAGCAGTATGGATGAGGATAATGTTGAGAAGTTTGTGTCATGAACAGGTAAAAGACACAACAATTTATTGTAATAATAGCTTAGCTATAGCTTTATCCAATAATTCAGTGTTTCAAAAGATAACGAAACACATTGAGGCCAAGTATCACTACATTAGACAACTAGTGAATAATGGGGAGATTGTTTTGCAACATTGCAGAACTGAAGAGAAATTTGTTGACATCTTGAAAAAACCATTGGAGAAGAAGAGTTTTAATTATTTGAGAAAATTTCTAGGTATGGAAGAATGCAGTGGTTGTTATTAAGGGGGCTGTTGGAAATTAATTCCAACTATGGGACTGAGCTGAAAGACAGCAACACATATATTTCTTGGATCTGTTCGCACTCCATCTCACATTGAAATTCTGATTTGAAAATACCTACAAGTTTATTTTTTTGGTTAATGGTCGTAGCCATGTTTTCCTGTGTATGCATTGAAAGATCGTGGTTTGACCACGCAACAGTAGGCTTTTATCTTCTACAAGCATCATTTTTTAAACTATGCCATACCGCTTTTAAAACCCCTGCACCAGGCACATTAAAACTCACCCACAAATCATTTGACACCGTGTGCATTTGATTTCAATTTAAATACAGCACTTCAAGTACCATGCAGCCCATGCCTCCACGATTGACACTCCATCTACCAATCAACATTTGATCGCATTATCTTAAGCCTATGTCACCTCCTCCATAATCCACTTGAAGGAAATGGAGCCACCTTGGTGAGTCACCAAGCCATGAGCCAATCAAATCGATATCACACGAAATGGAGCTGACGTCAACCTCTCCCAATTTGGATGCGATAAAACATTGAATCATTTTGCATAAAGACTTCAAGTCCACCAACGTGTCATGTGTGAACCAATAGGAGCTCTATCACATGATTAGGGTGTCGAGTTAGCGATCCGAATGGATGCGATAAGCATATGAAAAATAATTTTATTTTGAAATTTGAAGTCCGCAAAACAATATGTAATAAAGTTTTAACTTTAGGGTAAATAGCTTAATGTTTTATTTCTTTTATTATGCCGCAATAAATTTTTAATTTTAACACTTTGAATTATATATTATATAAGTTTTTATAATATATACTATAAACATCATATGTTTATAATATATATAAAGACAATGACAAAGAGTATTGTAATACATTGACTGTGTATTGTAATTAAGCCCGAAGGCATAATAGAAAGACAGAGATAGTGAAGCGGAGCTTTGTAACATTGCGTGTGTAGCAGTATTAAAAGAAATACATTTATTTTGTAACCCAAAACAATGCAGCGCTTAAAAAGACCTTCATTTTGTAATATATTTTCGTGTTTAATGAAATAGAGGTGTTTTTATGCATCTGTATTTGCAATTTGTTTTTAATCTCTGTGTTGGGAAGAGAAATTTTTATTTTCCTGTGTTAGGAATTAGCAGAAATTCCAGCATTCATCATATGGTTCGTCAAGTGCTATTATTTTGGCTCTTTGGATGAAGCAACTCATGACCAATAGCATTACATCTTTGTCAGAGTGCCTCGTAAGGTATGGAGTTATTAGAGAATCCATGGAAGGAAACATTGCATTGAGAGTTGATACGGAAGGTGCTTGTTCCAGCGAGAACAAGTTGGCCTCCACTTTCTCTAAAGCTTCAAGTAGCTCATCCTTCGACATTGGTGTAGATTTCAGCCTCCTCCCTGCTTCAAACAGTTTACGCTCGAGTTCAACATGTTCCACTTTGTCCATTCTACGTGAAAACCAATTCAACAGCAGAACAAGAATCAGTCTAGCAGAGAGAATACGAAGATTATCGACGAGAGGACATTTAGATTCTACTTTTTATTTATGGATCTGGAAACTATACCTTTATTAATAAAGGTTATTTTATTTATTTATCCTTCCCATTTGAACCGATTTTCTTGCGGTCTTGAAACCCAATATTATTAAAAATGATATAAATAGTTCCCACTTGAACCGATTTTCTCGGTCTTGACACAGACATATATATATATATCATTATACTTTACTTATTTTATATACTTATATAATTTCTAAATATATATATCTTTTTACTTTATTTATTTTCAAAATATGATAGTAAAAAAATAAAATTGTCTTAGAATTTCCAAAAATCTGAGAAGGTACTTTCCGCAATTAAGGATAGGGACAAATCAAAATTTAAAGATAGAAAAAGTCTCGTAAGATATGCTATTTATATGAAAACAAGTAAGATAAACCTGCAAAAAACTAGGTGCTATTTAAGTTTTTTGTTTTTATATTCTGATTTTTAGTATTTTAAAATGGAGTTGTTTTTAGTGGGACTTTTTGGAGTGTCACACTAAAGACAACTCGGTTTAAAATGAGTTTTTAAGATATATAAATGCATTGAAAAGTTACTGAGATACTTATGGAATTTATATAATTTAAATCTTTTATTTTATTAAATTTGAGTCAAAATTTGATTATTAATTTGATTAAATTTTAGTCAAAATTTATTGAAAAATATATTTAAAATTTATTTATTAGGAAAAAAATAATAGAAAATTGGAGCCAGACAACTTTAAATTATTTATAAACATTAATTTAATATGGGTAACTAAACTCTAAATACTAGGATAATTTTAATTAGAAAATAAAAACGCTGTATGAAATTTTTGGAAAAGAAAGGATAAAAAATGGTTAAAGAGAAAGAAAGTGGAAAAATAATGGTCGAAGAGGAATAAAATAGAAAAAATAAATGATCAATATGAAAAATTTGGAAAATAATAAAAAATTAAAATGATGTATAGACATAAATATAAAATAAATGATAAATATGGAAAATTTGGAAAATAATTAAAAATTAAAATGAGATATAGAAATAAATATAAAATAAATGATAAATATGAAAAATTTGGAAAATAATTAAAAATTAAAATGAGGTATATAAATAAATATAAGTGTAAATAAAAGCATGCTAAATGAAAATCAATAATTCAAAAGGGAAATGGAATATTGTATCTATTTTCCCATTAATCCTATGAGGACGTTTTTTAATTTCAATAATCTATTAGTATGAAACATGGATATTATAGATTTGTTTACTAAGGATAAAGTCAGATTATATTTTTAGTTATAACGACTATTTGTTCAAGGGTTTTATACAATTTAAAGAAATATTTATTTGTACTAGTTATCTTCGCTTTGACATTCAAAAAATAGGCATGGTAAATAAATATAAATATAAATAAATAGGAGACATGGTAATAATTAAAAATTATTTTGTATATCTACTCCATATTAAAAAATGTTGTAAACACATAAAAATATTAATAAACCCCACGTAAGGTGAATAAATAAAACCTCTTTTTATATTTACTATAGGGATGGTAAATAAATAAAAATATAGATAAAATAGAGGTATGGTAAATAAATAAATAAAAATTCTTATATTTACACAATAAACCTCTTTATATTTAAGAAAACTCAAAAAATAAGTTTTATTTAGGTGAAGCCTATGTGACAAATACCATGGGATAAATTATTATTAATACCATTGGCTAAATACCATGGGCCAAATACCATATTTATAAAAGAGGCATGGGAAATAAACAAATAAAAGGACGTATAAAGAGATATGGTAAAGAAATAAAAATATATAAAATAGGGTTAGAATCCACATCTAATTATATACCAAGTCTATGGGCCAAATACCATGGAAAATAAAATCCTTTTGGTAAATAAATAAAAACATAAATAAAATGGAGGTATGGTAAATAAATAAAACCTTCTTTATATTTACTCTATAATCCGCTTTATATATACTAACACTCAAAAAATAGGTTTTATTAGGTGAATCCTATGGGACAAATACCATGGGGAAAATTATTATTAATACCTTGCAAAAAATAATTATTCACCCCAATGCAATGGGTTTTGAGTGGACTATTCAATACCATGGGCCAAATTGTTATTAATACCTTGCAAAAAATAACTATTCATCCTAATGCAATGAGTGGTAAGTGGACTATTCAAAAATTATGAGAAATTAGTGAGTTACCACTACAGCTCATAGAAATAGTTTATTTAACCCACTTGAATCCCAAAAAATGATATCTAATATAACGCACTATGGAAACCCCACAATACTTACATAAGAGTAAATGGAGCTCTATGAATACTTTCTAAGGCTTTGCAAATGGGGTTTCAAGCTAAGTGGGCTTGAATATGGGGAAAAATCCACACCTAAGTGCACTTGAGCTAGAGGCGATCTAGGATGGGTGACCTTCTGGGAAGTTCTGAATACCAGGTGTAATCCCCGTGTTGTATCTGAAGAAAAAATCCCTTGGCTGTGGTAAGGAATCAATGCTTAAGAAATTTTATAAATGTATGTCAAAATTACGATATCAAATGGTATTTTCATAATAGCTTTGGAATTTAATTACTTAATACCCTCAATAATCTAATATAATGAAAGCCTTTACAATGCCATAAACTGTTGATATTTGAATTAAATGAAAAGAAAACTTGTAAGGGAAACTCAAAATGATATGCTCAAAACACAGAATCTAGCCCTTTTAAGTTTGAGAGGAAATTCATGGAGAGAGAGGAAACTTGAAATAATTCGCTGTGAACACAACATCTATTACTTTAAAGTTTTAGAGAGAATTTGTGAAGGGAGAAGAGATGGTGTGAAGGAGTGCACATTAAGGATTGTTTAACTCTTACTTACAAATGTAAAAAGAGACCTGCAGCTACATTAATTCACTGCATTCGAAGAGGAATAAACACAGAGAAAAACTAGAAAGATATACAAGCATCAACCGATGTAGGAAACTTGATCTTCTTTCATTAATTTCTCAGAAAATTCAGTACCAAATTAACAGTCATCCAGAGGTCCAAAACTCGAAACCCCCTTTCTCTATTTCTACCTACCTAAATACATCAAAGTAGCTCGTAACTCCTGAGCTTCTTGAAACTACTCGACTACCTAAACTTTTAATATTACTTATGCAATCATACAAAGAAAAAAAATTAAAGCTAGAAATATTGTTCGTTTTGTTGAATCTGATGTTGCCGATGCATCCTCCCAAAGTGCTAAGGTGTCATTTCTAGTTATGATGTAGTAGTTGTATAATTATGTAACAATGCCTCAGTGCCTAACTTGACCCAGCTGTCGTGCTTCCCATAGTGCCACTATATGTTCTTCTATCTGACTCTACTTATGCCTCTCTGTGTGCCTGCAGCGTTCCGTCTTCTCTTCGTCAATCACTGCAAGACTTTGACTTGAACCATATTCTGATCAAATTTGGATAATGCATTGCGTCTTCTTTTTATCGTATTCTGGCATTTCAACGACTTTGTGTTATAATCCTCTTTTCTTCCTCTAATACGATTTAACACAAGAAATTTCTTTCCTCCAGATTTGAAAACCTTTGGAGTTCACTTTTGAAACCACATCGCATCCACCCCCAAATCACAAATCGGGGATTTTGTTATGAAATACGGGAGGTAAGTGTTAAAAATTGCAATGTGCGAAGTGTGACGGGAAGAAGGTGACGTGGCAAGCAGTGGTGGGGCCGATCGAAATCAAAAATCGACATATTTGTTATGAGACATGGAAGGTAAGTGTTAAAATGTGCGATGTGTAAAGTGCGATGGGTAGAAGGTGACGTGGCAAGTAGAGGTGGGGCCAATCACAATTGCAAATCGACAGATTTGTTATGAGACATGGAAGGTAAGTGTAAAAATGTGTGATGTACGAAGTGTGATGGGTGAAATTTGATGTGGTAGGATAGAGGTGGGACCGCCAGCAGGTCACATATTGCAAGTTTTACATCGGAGCAAGTGGAGGTTAAATGTTATTTTTTGTGAAGTGCGAATTGTGGGGGCAGGGAAGGTGATGTGGCATGGACGGAGGTGGGACTGCACCTGGAGCTCGCATATTTCAAGGTTTATAAGTAAGCGAAGGGTGGTAAATGTTAAAAAATGTGATGTGAGAAGTACGATGTACGAGAGGTATAAGCAGGGAAAATTTTAAGAACCCCCCTAAATTTATATATATAATAAATGGGAAAATCCCCATGATACATAGGAAAAATGGGAGGCGATTTTATTAATAATATAATATGTATATATAATTTTTTGGCGAATCTCTCGTGAGATTATATTATCTTGTAAAATCATGGTGAATCACCAGTACAAATGGCGAATCACCACTACAAAATGGTGAATCATTATCTAGTGGAGTTCGGGGTGTTGGTTCCAATGAAGATATGGTAGTTGAACTAGGAGTCGAAGGAAGAGAACCACCGAGACCAATCATGGCACATGGTGACTCATGAGGGAAGTAGTTCTCGTGCTGTTTGGAAAAGGTGTTCTTCTAGTTCTGCTAAGTGTAGTGTTGTTGCTCATGCTACTACTACCACTGATATTGAGGTTGGAGAGGAGTTTGAGGAAGCATGGAAGGTAGTAGTGGTGGAGAATTACAAAGAGTACCCCATGATGGGATCCATTTTTCCCTTTGGTATTTGTGCCTACAAGATCTTATGTCCATTGAACCAACAATTAACCGTTCAACCAACAATCAACTCGACTGAGTTGAGTAGGTACAAGTCAACTTAGAATAATATTAAAAACTATGCTTTGCACTATCCCATATTTATCATACTAATGCTACACAACATTGTGCATTTTCACCTAACTCTCATGCACACACACAAAATTTTCATTAACATCTATAACCCTAATCAAGTGATAATTGATCAACAATTTGCACCAAAGTTTGTTATAGTGTTGAAAGTTCATAAGAAATTTAGATCCATGGTACCTTAAATAAATTTTGAGATAACCACCACAAACTCGACCACAATAGAGAAAACTTGTTATAAATTTTAAACCTACAAAAATTAGGATTCATGTTCCTAGGAACGATTATAAGAAGTAGTTGGCATATAGGTCGAGTTGTGAGCCTTGACACATTAATAATGCAATGGCTTAGGTCAAAACTCACACATTGAAAAGTCATCAATGAAGAGAATACAAGATCATTATGAATTACACATACTCCAAACTTCCTACCAAATTCTACTTAGTTGTTCGCAACTCAACTATACATAATCTTATAGTAAATAAAAATTCCACAAAGCCTTCTTAACATAGCTAATAAATGGCCATTGGAAGAGAACCCCTTATACAATAGTAATAGCAACAATCAATAGATTATTTCATATTGAACTTCATAGCCATAGCGCTCCTATGTATTGTATGATGTATTCAACTTGCATTATCAAATATAGATAAAATCATACTTTTGATTAATACATTTAAAACATACTTGTGCACAATGTTGAATGCAATGCTAGTCAAGGAGTAAAGTCGGTTTAATGTGTATTGATCTATAAAATAATTAAGAAACTTAGTAACGCATCACAACTTTCATGTTTGAAAATATTATAAAGCTTTCATGCAAATCCATTGTTGTTATAGTTCCTTCTTTTGACCATGTTCCACATAAGCATGGAAAATCAAGTAATACTAGCATTTGCACCGACAGGTGAAAAGTAACGTCGAGGAGTGGGGATACATCTTCCATGCGAGATAAAGGTGTCGTAGGTGATAAATTTGGAGGCAATACAAAATGTTTTGGAAGAATGGGTGGTTTGTTTATCAACTTTTGTGAGTTATCTTGAAAATTGCTTTGTTCTCTTCATGCCTACCTCTGAAACCTTCAAAAAAACTATCCACAAAATGCATATTCAATGACCTCTATGGAATATGTACCTAGTTCGTGAGAGGAGCATTAATGTTTGTTTAAAATATAATAAACTGAAAGTATAAGATAGTGAACAACTTCAACTCCTCCCTAATCTTAAAAAATTTATATTTATCTAAATATTATCATTTCGATGAAATAAAATTGGTCATAGCTCTTTAATATAATAAAATAAAAAATTTAATTAAACAAATATATACATCAAAACATAATTGACCAAATTGCTATCTATTATCCAAACCCGTCACCTTTCATTTCCATTCCTTTAAATACACTTGGTTGCATTATTTTAAATTAGAATATGTTCATATGTATAATACAAAGTGCTTCACCCTCAAATATAGTTTTTCTCCCCCTTCATTTGGGTTCTCTGGGTTGCATTGGTCCTGAATTCGTGCTATACTTACTATATAGTAACCAAAAAGACAAAGAAAACAATCGGTTCTATTTTAAGATAAGTCTGAGCTTTTAGAAAAGATGTAGCCAAGGGCAATAGACTGGTTTCATTTAGATATAGGTAACCCTCTGAATGTAGACCATTCCTTGAAGAACATTTTTATTGATGAGGAATTTAATACAATATTCATTTTTTGAACTAAAAATATTATTTATATAGATTTGTGTATGGGGTAAACAATAAATAAAAAATTTAACTAGCCTTGGGATGGTCAATATTTATAAATTTTATTTATACTTGCTTTACCATGTATATCATATACCTATCAATCACAAACATGAAAAGTTGTGGAATTCACAATGATGATCTACTCTAGAAACACAACCAACATTTATTATTACCAATATTAACTTTTATATAGTAGCACATATGTAGATAAAATTTCCATCTTCCAAAGAGAAAAACTTGCTTCTCCAACATGATGGCACATTCTCAACTACTAACATTTCTTATTGCTGAATGTAAGAAAGCTTTCTAAGTACATCTAATCTACTGCAAGGCTCTAACTCTTAGACCATGTTCTTTTTTACCATGTATCTATAGGCTGCAGCGTTCTCCTTATTTGAAGAGGAGTTATATATTATCAAAACTACCTTCCCTACCTCTGATGCCTTGAAGGAATTGCAAATTGACTCATCAGATGAAGGCAACTTTATGTTCTTGTCAATTAGAGTTGAATAGCTTCCCTTTGCACTCAGCAGAAACTCTAACCAATAGGAAAAATCCCACCCACCAACTATGAGGTCCCATAGAATTGTTGTTTTTAGTTGTATCTAGATTAACTGCCACCTCCAAAAAAATTTCATTATTAGGCTTATTATAGATTTTTCTATAATTTTTTCCTTGGACATGTTGATAACCTTACAAAGACCACACAAAATAATAAACTTCTACTGATGAGAGAAAAATCCTATGCTCCAAATCTTTGACACTTCCTTTCAAATATCCTGCTACACATGCTTTAGAGACAATCTCGGCAGAGTATTTCTTCTCGTTTTTTGATAATGGAAACTGTGCCCATCCCGAACATTTTATTTTCATTCAACGCATCTTCAAAACCCAGTTATTGTTGTGTAATTATTTTTTGATCTTGAAGCATATGATAAGAGTGTTTTCCTGCTGCATATATGGCAATGTCACCAACTACATTGGTCCCAAGGACAAATGAATGGGTTCAATGATCCATATGTTGTTCCCCACCAGGGTAGTAGGATAAATTGTCCTCAAAATGAAAGTCCACTTCCCACGAAAAAAATCTCTGCACCTTTTCTCTCATCTGGTGACTGGTGTTGTAGTTCATTCCATGACATTTTTATAAAACACCCTTTCATCATGATGCTCACCAGTACAACAGGTGGTCCATCAAAGTACAATGAATTACCATTTCTCTATTTTAGGCACAAATATAGATAAATGGATATTCCATGGCCACAGTTGTATTCCTCAAGATCTTTAGTGTTGTTTTTAGTTGTATCTAGATTAACTGCCACCTCCAACTTTTTTTCATTATTAAGCTTATTATATATTTTTCTAGAATATTTTCCTTGGACCTGTTGCTAACCTTACAAAGACCACACAAAATAATAAACTTCTACTGATGAGAGAAAAATCATGTGCTCCAAATCTGTGACACTTCTTTTCAAATATCCTGCTACACATGCTTTCTAGACAATCTTGGCAGAGTATTTCTTCTTGCTTTTTGATAATGGAAACTGTGCCCATCCCGAACATTTTATTGTTATTCAACACATCTTCAACACTCAGTTATTTTTGGGCACTTATTTTTTTATCTTGAAGCATATAATAATATTTTCACATCCATTGCAAGGTCAAACCCCCGTCTCCTTCGGGTTCAGCTCCAAAACATCCAATCCCACTAAATTAGAATGATAATTAATTTATTTCTGTTGTTTTCTCATGTGGTTTGTCTTTTAACAATGTGTGTCAATTATGGTTTGTAGGTTGTCTCTCTGGCAATACACTTTGTAATTAGGCATGCCTCCGTTGGCCAATAAATTTTATCTAGTAAAAGTGAGGCCAACAACCATGAAGCAATATACTCTCTTAAAGTAATGGAAATCATGAAATCATGGAAATCCTTGATTTAAATTAAATAATTAAATTCAAAAAACAAAATCGATAACTTCAAATGAAAAGTATTCACTGAATTGATTTTCAATAAAACTTAAATTTAGTCGAGAAACAAAATCTATAATAGCTTTGGAAATCTAATCAAAAGATCCTATTAATTAAAAACCAGAGATCACTTGAAATCTCAAATTAAATCTTTTGCAGCTAAGCTATTATGGTCCAGGCCAACATACTACCGGGTACTAAGTCAAAGTAACTTCAATTAAAAACAACTTTAAAGTGAAAAGTAACTCTCCTTGAAATATATACCTAAAATATTCACCCTTGCCTGATAGATTAGGTTTTTCTACTCTTAGATACAAGATCCATAAATTAGTAATATATTATCTATATGAAACAACACTACTATGAAAATTTTATAAACTCCCAGGTCATCATGGCAGTTACATGAATCCTTTTTAGTCGATTTTTTTCACCACAGTTATCCTCGTCTTTGCAATGCCACCTGCCATATATAACGATGTCACACTCGGAACAAATCACAAGCCTGACGTCATAATCTTTGCCTTTTACAAATTTTTTGCTTGTAATTTCCCAACAGCTATTTATATTTCCTTCTTGGCACCTTTGGACTAAAAAAAAATTGCAAAAAAATCCATAACCTACAGGGAAAATACCAGAGCAAACATATGTATATATATATATATAGTGCTTCATCTCATTTTACAAAGATATTGGTTTGGGTTCAAAATTTTTCTTCAAAATTTGGGTTTAAGAGAATTTCTTGGAAGCAAATTGATTTTACAAATTTGGGTTTAAAGAATTTTTTTGTTTGGAAGACATTTCTTGGAGGCAGCATGATTTTGGCAAAAATTGTAAAAAATTTCTTGGACGTACATTTAAAAGAGATTTCTTGGAGGTATGTACGTGTTTTGGGTTGAAGTAAATCTTTTGAGCTTCGTTTCATTTGTATAAGACATTTTTCTCTCAAATTTTTTAAAGTGTGTGTTTTGGATTGGAATATGTATTTTTTGCAAAAAATTTACACTGAATTTTTTTAAATTAAATCTTTGTGATATTTTTTGTAATTGAGTTATTGTCTAATTTTTTGAAGGAAATTTTTTGAACTTCATACCCTATTATCATGGGAAATCGAAGAACTTGTGCGAGAAAATATGATCGAAAAAGAGACCCTGAGGCACGTAGAGAAGAGACGAGACAATATCGCAAAAGAAAGTTAGAAGCCATCTCAAATATTGAAGAGGAAAATCAACCTCAAGCAGAAATTGAAGCAGGTATGTAAATGTAAATATTATGATCTATTGATATATTTAAAATTTTCCTAATGTAAAATGTGAAGCTTAATTTTTATTTGATGAACTAATTTAAAAAATATTTTGTTTAATGTAAATAGACAGAGATATTCCTCAAAATATTGAAGAAGAAAATCAACCTCAAGCAGAAATTGAAGCAGGTATGTAAATGTAAATATTATGATCTATTGATATATTTAAAATTTTCCTAATGTAAAATGTGAAGCTTAATTTTTATTTGATGAACTAGTTTGAAAAATATTTTGTTTAATGTAAACAGATAGAGATACTCCTCAAAATATTGAAGAAGAAAATCAACCTCAAGAAAAAATTGAAGCGGGTATGTAAATGTAAATATTATGATCTATTGATATATTTAAAATTTTCCTAATATTTATTGACATATTTATTAATTTAGTGATTTATTGAATATGTACTATTTTTTCGAATATGTACAGATGAAATCACTATCGATAATGAAATGTTAGAAAATGTTGACACTCACACATATGGAGATAAAAAACCTGACCATGTTATACGATATCGTGTCAACTGCATTTTTGAAAAGCATTTCTTAAATGAGCGAGTGACAGTTCAGGCTCAAATGTTGAAAGGTCTCCTATTATCAAGGAAATTAAAAGAAGCGACGACACTATTGGGTATTCGAAAATCAACCAAAGATAAAAAAATGAAGGAAGAGGTGATAAAAAATATGAGTAGTGCTATAAAGTCAATTAAGAGATCTAGAGATAAAGATGTTTCAAATATACGTAGAGGAATACAGATGGCAATGGTTTCACCAAGTACTCAAGGGAATCATTTGATAACATCTATGGCATGAGCACTGGGAACCTCGTGAAAAACTCTGCACAAACATCGAAAATTTCGACCGCAAATAGATGTAAATGATGAACTCGCTTGTTGGAGAGCTATTTGTAAGCAACCATACAAAGATAGACTTGGAGAAGATGTTAAAAAAATAATATATGAATATTGGAATAACAATTTGCGTGTTTGCAAGACATGTGATGCGAAGAAGAATAGCACGAAATCAGTATGATGAACATGAAAAACATCTCTTGGAAACCACTCAGATAGAGTTATTCAACAAGTTCAAAGAATAGAATTGTCAAATTCATGTTTCACTCAGTGCTTTTGTTCAAAAAAAACCATGGTATGTAAAACCTATCACCGTACGCGACACTTGTTGTTTCCGTTATCATGTGGAGTTTGAGTTATATTATGACACATTCCTTGATTTCGGTAGAACATTATGGAATGATTCACCTCCTCCTTCCACTATCCATGAATTCATATCTCAATTTCTATGTGAAAGAGAAAGCGATGAACTATTTTACAAAAAGAAATGTGTTGGTGGTAAAAAATGCGATGATTGTGGAAATTTGACTAAATTTCAAAACAAATATCGTATTGATATAAATGATCAATCATTGTCCAACATGAAAGTGAAATGGAACAGATATGAATATATCGATACATCGATTCAAGGTGAAAATAGTGTTAAAAGAATTGAATTACTAGAAGACAAAATTTTTCTGATAGACTTTTTGAGAAAGTTTGAGGCAGAAATTTACAAATACACCAAGCATTCCCATAGAGCTCGATGGCAAGACTTGCAATTCAAAAAATCTCGTGAAGTTTTTCCACTGGGGACCATTTTGTTAGTGATTGATTTTGCAGAAAACTACACATTTGTTCCACTAAAAGAAATTCAGAGTGAATACTATCATTTTGACCAAGTCTCCATGCTCGTCCATATTCTATATAGAGATGCTAAACAAAATGTCGATCATATAGAAAGCATGAGTGAAAATCGACATATCATTAAAGAATATCACTTTTATATTAGTTATGATCGTACACATGATACATGTTTTGTACAACATTGTTTTGGAAGAATTTATGATTCATTGAAAAATAGTGGAATATCATTCAATGAACATTGGATATGGTCAGACGGATGCGCAGGTCAATTCAAATCTGCACGATCATTCTTTTGGTTGTGTTGTCTTCATAAGAAAACCTGCATTAAACATTGTTGGAATTTCTTTGAGATTGGCCATGGAAAAGAAGAACATGACGGTGCAGGAGCATGCATAAAATGAGTACTTCAAAGATATCAAATGAACCACTCTGCACGCCGACTTGTGAACGCTGAAGAAGTTGTTCAGTGGTGCATCGCTGCTCTAAGCCATGAGAAAAACCCATCAAGAGAAGTGCGAAGGTACATTCAATTTAATTTATATTGGAAATCTAATTTTAAACATTCTACATTTATCATGCAATGATTATTTTTAATTGTATTTTGATATCATATTTATAAATTCTTTTTCTAATTTTCCATATAAAGGTTTTTCTGGCATATTGGAATCGAAGACGTAGATAGATCAATTGGAAATGGCGTTGAAACAATAAAAGGGACTCGAAAATTGCATTCAATTCAAACAAAGTTGTCCAAAAATGTGTTTTCATTGGATAAAAGAAAATATTCTTGTTTTTGTGATGTTTGCATAGACAACACAAAATCCAATGACATTTGTGAAAACAAAATGTATGTGAACGATTGGAAACATACAGAGCTAAATACAAAGCGAAAAATGTCTGTTGCAATGTTTGAGGAAATGCAATCAGAGGAAACTACAATATCATCCGATGGTGATCGAGTTTCTGATCTTGTTAGAGAAGGTAACATTTGAATTACTTTCTAATGATTTAAAGATCTAGAAATAAATTTAAATATGCATAGTTAAATGTTAAATTTATTTTATTTTGCAGGAGATGTTTTTGCTGTAATTGCACCTATTGACAATGATGAAAATGTGAAGTATTATTTGAGGCATTGCACTGAATTAAAAATGAAATTATTACAAGACTATAATGATCACGGGTTTCAGTATGACAGAGGGTCTATTATACTGAAAGGTTATTTTTTCAGACAAACTCATCAAAGTGGAGAATTTGTTTACTTTGAAGACTATGAACCTAATTCCATAAAGTTGATAGAAGTTCAATCAAAGAAAAAATCGAAAATTAAGAAATGGAAAATGTCAAAATCTGATCATGAACGGATTATTGAAGATGGAATTGCATTATAATTTTTTTGAGTGAAGTGTCCAACAATTTATTATCTTCGGATTAAATATGTTTTACAAATTCCAATACTCAACTAAAAATTGATCTGCTTATGTTATTTGTGGTTTGCACATGTTACAAATTGTTTGGGTACAAGCACGTGCTCTAGTATCAACTGAAAGTAGTTTTTCTATACATGTGCATTGATGAAAAATGTTATATGTATTTGATATATATATATTCTAGAATGAAATTAATTGTTCTTGTATATGTTTTCTGACCGTATGGTACAAATTATTTCACTTTATTTTGTAAGGTCAGATTCGGTCCCCATGTGGCCTAGCCTCCAAGGGACGAGATAACAAGTGTTTGTCCCCACTTGCCTGAATCTCAGCTTTTATGTACAATTTTACTATTTATGGTAGGCATATTACATGATGTCCTAGCCAAGGATAGATTCTCTTTGTTTCAAGTTTCCGGTAAAATTTGTCACCGAATGACCTACTAGGATATTATAAATACTAGCTTTGCAAGATCATTTGGCATTCAGAAAAATTTGAAAGTCTTAGACTGTCAATCAATTTAAAGTATCATTCACCCTAGGGAGTGTAAAATATTCAATGTAGGTTGGTGACGATGCTCACTCCTAGCTTGAAGCAGCTCCAATGACCAACTCTTTAATGAATTCCAATGCACTAGACCAAAGTTGGTGACCTACTTGGTTTTTCACCCAAGAAATTCCAATGTATTATGCTTACCTTTGGCCCTCAAAGCTACAATGGAGTTATAGGAAGGTGAAGAAATTTTTTTTCACTGATAGGAATTTGGTCACATCCCTAATCTCCCCTTATCAAAAAGTTCCTATCTACTACATTATCCAACATGTACTCAAGATCACTATTTCGTAATTAGAATATCACAATATCATAAGTTCTCACAAAAATACATGGAATGCCATTACGACACTCATCTAACAATGGGGAGCTCAAAACCTAGAAAGTTCCTCATCCCCTTAATAATAATGTGTTTAATTTAGTCTTTTAGGTGAGGATTAGGTGTGAATCTTGTTTTCACATACAAAAATAATTAATTGTTTAATTCCATAAATTTGATTATTCACCAAAATACATGTCATATCCACTATTTTTCTCTCCTACAAATTCCCATTATTTTATTAAAATATGATTTTATCTCACCCAACTATCACATGTTCCTAAATTTACTCCTAATTGTTCCCTATGTTGCTTTTCCCTTACTTATTTTTAGAAAATTATTTTCCTAGATCCATCATAACTATGGATCTATCAAGTGCCAAGAGGGATCAAATATCTTGAGGTGCAAACCTCTTTTTTGAGTGCAAAACTTGAGGAAAGGATTGCACCTCGAGAGATTTGATCCCTCTTGGCGCTTGATAGATCCATAGTTAAAATGGATCTAGGTTGGTTTCAGTCGTGTGCAACCAAGGAAAAACTATCGATAATATGAGGAACGTATGATTAATTTTATCAATAATATGTAAATACATCTAATATTAATATAACCATTTTAAACATGCTAAATATGTTTGAGATTTATCAAGTCATTTTAATTTTAAATTTTCTTAGTTACCACAATTTGTTGAGATGATAAATATTGTAGAATAACTTTAATAATGGAAAATGATCAAATAAAATTTTTGAATGCAAAGTGACAATGTAATAATATTGAATGATAAAATGTGAATAATTAGAATGTAATCAATTACAAATAGCATTTATTGTGATCAATCTTAAACTATTTTCTTCTTCTATTCTTATTGTCACCCTTATTAGTTTTCTCATCTTTCCGTATCGATTATATTAAAAAGAATGTAAAAATCATAAATCATAAACCATTTAAATATTTAGCTCGAACTCTTGTAGTAAACACCATACCTTGTCTCTCTTTCTCTCCAATATTATTAGGTTTAATTATTATAACACAAAAATCGTTCTACATTGTCAATAATTTTTTGCGTTTACACTGAAATCAATGAACACTATTAATCCAATGACTTTACAGGTAATGTACCATCATACATGCAATTATATCAAATCAGAAATCAACATATAAAATGAAATCAATGGGGATTGTCTTGTTACAAGTAACATTTCAATTTACCACATGTGCAAATGTAGGTTGAAACCGTCCAAAACTTTAAGTTGTAGATGGAAACCATCCAAAAATTTAAGTTTTAAAACCGTTTTGATTATATATTATGCAACATTGAAACATTAAACATTTAAAGTTCATTAAATATCACATGCAAAATGTAGATTGAAACCATCTAAAACTTGAGTTTTAAAAACTTCACATGCCATGCCAATTATAATTCAACTATCCAACAAAAACATTTCACATTAAATATCACATGCCAAATGTAGTTCAGATGACAACATTACTTCACATTCACATGCCAAAAGTACTAAAACCATTCAAAAATTAAATAAAACAAATTATATAATAACAATGTAATAAAATATGTCCAAAAATTGTAAATCTCACAAGTATCAAACTGTATCAAGTTTAACAACTTTTAAAACCATCTAAATTTTGAAATCAAATCTACTATAAATCATGTCCATCAAATGGGGGATCTAGCGTCTTCCCTACTAGGGTCTCGGTTCGCACCTTATCCTATGAATAGGAAACCTACATACACAATGCACATGTACTTGAACATAAAATTTGAAGTTTTAAAAATGAATGAGAATATATATATCTAGAACTTCATGTAAAAAACAAAATATAACAAAAAAATCATGCAATACCTCGTAAGGTTCCCTCTCCATTTGATGAATAGGTTCTCCCATAGGAACATCTGCAGTGGTAAACTGTACAATATACATGTACAGTTAAATATAAATATAAATATATATATATATATATATATATATATATAATTTATATAAATTAAAAACTTTCAAATGAAAATGCATGTGTACATATATAAACTTATTTTCAATAATATTAAAAAAAGGAACTCAAGACAACTTGTTCAAATGTTGTGGATGTTCCTATCTCCATCGCTAGAGTCCCCAGATTAAAGAAATCTTCTATAGGAACCTAAATTTAAAAAAATTTAAATAACTTAAAATATATATATATATATATATATATAAACATAAATTTTAAACTTGTGAAAAATTGTCCATACTTGTGGCTCATCTCCCAATGAAGTAGAAGGTACATCTCCTAAGGAAGAAGAAGGTATCGCCATCCCAAAAACATCAGACGAAATCGGTACCTGTTAAAGCATTTTATCAAATTATATATATATATATATATATACATGTGTGGCAACAATTATTTATTTTAGAGTCACTTAAAAAACACTAACATGTGCCAACATATCATGATGGTCAGACCCATCTGCATCGTTTGAACCGGAGGTCCCGAACGTAATATTAACATTTTCATCATGCATCATGCTTGAGAACTGCAAATGGTGTTTTAACATATAATCATACATTTTTTTTAGATTAATGTACACATACAAATAAATGTATACATGTACATACACATGTATTTATTACAAATTGTACACATGTATATGTAAAAATAATTTCAAACCCTAAGGTCACTAACACATACCGTTCTGGTGCCCTCTTCCTCATGAAAAATTAGGTCTTGCAGACCATTGCGACAATTTATTGCATACGTTCGGAGATCTTAAACATTCATGTTGTAAATCTCCTCATCTGTACGATAAAAAAAATTGGCACGTGCATTTTCACGTGCTCTTTGTCGATTTAAGGAAATATCGACTCCAATCAATCCGCTATGAACATTGTCGATCATAACATCCCTTGCTTCTCGACTTATTTGAGAAGTCACATCCATCTCTGATCGCAGAGTTTCGACTTGAAACGGTAGACTCACCAATGGTGGCTCAGGGCGAGGCAACTCCACATCTCGCTTAGCACCCTTACGTTGATATAATCGACCTTTCCCCATGCCAAAAAATTCTGAAGGAAGGTCATTGTAGTTGGGTTTCATACCCAAAAAAAATTCCGCATAAAACATTTGTGAAAAATAAACAGGAGCCTCATCATTCCATGGAAGCCTTCCAAAGGCCGCAAGATGCCGATCATACAAATAATGAGCTTTGTCTGGGTGCTTGAAATACTGCACCTTCAACATTTTTCTTTTTGGCCCTTCCTTATAATTAAACATTGACTTGGCATCTGCTCTTGTAAATTTTTGTTTGACGTCCTCCCATTTATCAGGACCTATCACTATTTCTTTTCTCTTTCTCATCAGTTCTACAAATGAATCAGTCATTGGCCCAAGATTTCTGTACACATTTACCATTTCACCCAATGAATGTGTAACTATTTCAAGGCTTTCTCGACTCTCAGCAAGTAGAGACAAAGCCACGAGATCTCTTTGCAATTTTGCATGAAGGCTTTCACACCTTTGTAAGGTGCATTCCACCATGTTGGTTTCCCATGGTATATCAGTAATCTTAGCCGGATAAGTTGTGTTGGGTTGATAGCCTTCTTCTTGAATGTAGCGCGCTGCCCTATGTCTATTTTGACCACTGGCTTGAACATTTTCAGCCTTTACATCAATATATATAAAATTTCGTATATTAGAAAAAACGTGTAAAAAAAGTTGTACAAATTTAATGAAAAAATATTGAAATTGATGGCAACCTTGATGTTGTTGGTTAACATCTTCTCCAACATGACCCTGCTGAGAACCAACCCCAGAATGATGCTGCTAAGAACCAAACCCACAATGACCTTGTTGAGAACCAGCAGCGATTGATTGGCCTTCGGTCGAATAAATATCACCCCCTTCCCGCAACCTGCTACCACTCATACCTCGACCGGTTGAACCTTGGCCACGCTCCATGGATGGAGTTGAAACCCTTCTCCTCTTACCTCCTAAAAATTAAAATATGAAGCTTATTAACAACTAATTTAACTCACAAAGTTAGTAAAAAATCAATTCCATATGTACACACATGTATGGAGATTTAAGATTATATTTAAATACCGTGAACATCCCCCGATTCCTGAACCTCCATATGGGATTCGGTTGATCTTTTTGTTGGAAATATGATGCAGAGTGTTGTCCTTGATGGCAACCCACTGAATGAAGATGAAGACATGAGATTGATGGCATGTGTTGTCCTCGATGGCAATCCATCCGATGAAGTTATTCTTGACTTGATGGAATTGGTAAATGATGTAAATCTGATGTGCAATGACGTTTGTTAGCAATATGATGCTGAATGTTGTCCTTGAATGGCAACCCATTTGATGAAGATGATGGCAAGTTGTTCTTGATAGAATATTTTCTTGATGAAGTAAATCTGATGTATCTACAGTGAGTACAGAAGGGAATGAAGAAAGAAGTTCAGCATGTGCTAAATCTATGGTCAAAAGCGTATGTCTCAAGGCATACGCGGATATGTCTAGGGGAAGTCGCGTATGCACGCGGGAAACAACGTGCCAAGTCGCGTACGGGAAAAAGCGCTCAAAAAGTGAAAAACCAGGGGTAACCACCATTGTATTGACCCATTGTATTGGGTAATGATTCATCTAAATGACCCCGTCCAGGAATACCATCGGAAGTAATGTAGTTTTGGGCTCATGGTATTGTTTTGGCTCATGGTATTGAAAAAGGGTAAACCTATATAAAGAGAAGAAATTCATTGTGCAAATCATGAGTGTGGGTGCAATATGTCTGAGATTGAATGAATACTTCTCTCTGAAGTATATATGAATGGAAAGGGTTACAATTGAATGATAGATCTGAATGCATGATCCACCAATGATGAAGAGGGGTATCTAGATCTGAAATGTACTTGTATTTGCTAGATCTGCTTATGGAATGATTAGATCTGAGATGAGGCGAACATCCGTCCGAGATTAAGGGTAAATCTGAAGTGATGTATCCGTCAGGAAGAATTACATGAAGACAAAGTCTAAAGAACCACGCTAGCGATGCAGAGAAGCGTGTATATACGCAACAACACGAAAGCGTCGTATTCGCAATGAAATTAGCTTTGCAATTTGGTGCTTAAGCATACGCGGGTTTGTATGGTAGCATGCGCCGTACACACGTGACATCGTTGAAAGGAAGCGCGTATGCAAACCACGGTTTGCCGAAGTCCGTGGTTGAAGGATCCGAAGGTGAAAATTCGATGAAACGTGGTCCAAGGTGGTGCCGAGGGTTGTAGCTCTTACTGGGTGGGTTGTAGCTCCTTCCTGGTGTGAGGTCGGGTAACCATAGCCGTGGGGTCGTAGCTCCCTTCCAGGAGAGGCTGGTAAACGAGTCAGGGGGTTGGAGCTCCCTTCCAGGAGAGGTCGGTAAACGAGCGCAGGTGGGTGCCTGCGTGCTGGTAGGAGTCTGCACCAGCACATATGTTGTAAGAGACGTTTTCTTCATATTGGAAGACACAATGGCACTGCAGCCAGTGCACTTCTCCTCGACTCTGGGTTTGGAAACAAAAATCCTCGGTGTTCATGATGTTTCGTGTGATGGTTTATTCTCGTTGTTACCACACACAAGCCATCGTTAACTTAACATCGACATCGAATAGTGCAAAGAACCAAGTTAATAAGTTAATAAATATCTTCATATTTAGATCTCTGCTAATACGCGAGTTGTATGAAGGATATCCGCGTGTATATGCGAGTTTAATAAAGGAAAGTAGCGTATGGGTTTTAAAGAGTGAAAAAGTAAAAGTTTTGAATATGCAGTAAATACTGATTCACCCCCCCCCCCCCTCTCAGTATTTTTCCCAACAATTGGTATCAGAGCAGGTCCTTCTGCAGAAGCTTGATCGCTTGAAGGAGATCCGTCGTAATGGGAAGTCAAGAAGGAGTAATGTCTATAAAGCCACCTCTATTCAATGGAAGCAATCTGATATTCTGGAAGGTACGAACAAAAGCATATCTGCAAAGTCTTGGTGCAGATGTATGGGCAATTGTGGAAGAAGGTTATCAATATCCAGCAAGTATTCCTACTGATGCAGCAGAAAGGAAGAAGTATGAAATCAATGCCAAAGCAGTGAATGTCTTGTTAGGAAGCATGTCTGAATCAGAATTTGCTAAAGTGATGCAGCTACATTCAGCAAAAGAAATATGGGACAAGATCATTCTAAGCTATGAAGGAGACACAAAGGTAAAAAGTGCAAAACTCCAAACTCTTAGAATTGAATATGAAAATTTGAAGATGCATAGTGATGAAAGTGTTGCCAGTTTCTTTCTTCGTCTAGACGATATTGTAAATCGAATGAGAAATTTGGGTGAACCATAAGTGATACTACTCTGGTGGAAAAGGTCTTAAGATCCTTGACTTTGAAATTTGACTCTAAAGTTTCAGCTATTGAAGAAAGGCAAGATCTGCAAACTCTTACTATTGTTCAATTACATGGTATCCTGACTGCCTTTGAAATGAGACAAGGAGGTCCTTCTCAAATCAGAGAAGTTGCTTTTAAGGTATCTGCAAGAGGAAAAGAAAAGGAAGTTGTCAAAGAATCCGGCTATATATCCGATGAAGAAGAAGCGAATTTCGTGAGAAAGCTCCAACTAGGTACTGGAAGATTCAAAGGTAAGCTTCCCTTCAAATGTTTTGAGTGTGGAAAAGTTGGTCACTATGCTGCTAAATGTCCTAATAGAGAAAAACATGATAAAGGGAAACAATTTGAAAAGAGAAAGAGTTATTATGCAAAAGAAGATGGTGATGAAGTGTCCAGTGAAGAAGAAGAAGATTCTGACCATGATCTGAAAGTGCTCATGGCAAAGAAGCAAAAGAAGAAGCCTACTCGAAACAAGGAGATCTCTCAGAAAACATGGTTAGAAGAAATTGAAGAAGATGAATCAGATAGTGATTGGGGTCCTAATTATCTCATTGGTACAATGAATTGTGATGATAGTGAAGAAGTTATCAAAGATCAACAAAGAATATTTAATGAGAAGGAATCTGCCTCCAAAGCTTTGATGTTCGATGATGTATACAATCGAAGTAAAATACTTGAAGCAGATCTGGAAAAATCAAATAAGAAGAATGAAAGACTTGAAGCTGAAATCATCTCTCTACAAGAAAATCTTGAAGCATCAAGTAAGAAGAATGAGGAACATCTACCATCATTTGAAAAGGAAGGACTTGAAGCAGAAATCATTTCCCTCAAAGAAGACTTGGATAAATCAAATAAGAAGAATGCAGGACTTGAAGCAGAAAACATATCTCTAAAAGTAAATCTCGAAGTATCGAAGAAGAAGAATGAAGAGATGCAACAAACATGTGAAGAAAACGAAAATTGGTTGAAAGAATAGATTCTAAATCTGAAGGATCAAGTAGAAGATGGAAGAAGGAAAGAAGAAAGCATGACAAAGCAATGCCAAGCCTTGGAGGTTGAGGTAAACATTCTCAAAGGTAAATTAGAAGAAAAGGTAAAAATTTTGAGGTTTCAAGATAGTACTAATATTTTGGAGAATATTCTGAGTAATCAAAGGTCTCCTGCTATCAAACTTGGTCTTGGTTTCCATGAAACTGTTAAAGGAGAATCTAGCTCACAAGGAAGTGTTGAAATTTCAGAGGAAGTCAATGCAAAACCCGAAGTGTTGAAAGAGACAAAAGATCAACCAAAAATCATGAATTCTCAAAGGAATTCATTCAAGAACGTTGAATGTTTTAAATGTCATAATTATGGGCATGTTGCAGCAAATTGCAGAAGCAGAACAATTCGGCCACAAACAAACAGGTTCTACTCAGAAAGGTACTCTAGTAGCTTCAAGGGATATTGTTTTTCATGTAACAAGTATGGACATAAAGCAGCTGATTGCAAAAGGAGGAAGATTAGAAATACTCATTATGATTCTTATGCTTATCTTTCTGGACATATGAGATGTTATTCTTGTAACAAGTATGGACATATAGAAAAGGAATGCAGGTTGAACAGATCTGAGAAAGTGGACAATTTCCAGCATGCAAATAAAAAGTTCAAACAAATCTGGAAAAAGATGGAGGACCGATCAGAAACGTAGGGAATTCTGATCCTACTGCAGTCATCTGCTTCTGAAGCTTACTTCTCTTATTGACTACAGGAATGATGTGAGATACATTATCATATTTAGTAATGTATCGTCACAGGGAGAGAAATGTACAAGAAGTACAAGTTCAGGGGGAGATGAAGGAATGTGAAAAAATTTCTATGCTTCACTTTCCATACACGGGTTCTATTAGCAAAAGTCACGTATACACGCGAGTTCCAGCAGACACAGTCGCATATGCATTGATGATAAGAGAATTTTTTTTATAGATGAAGATCAGGAGCAGAGGTTCAGGGGGAGCATCAGTCTGACTGATAATAACTATATCATTGACTCTGTATCAGCTTAGTTTCTCAGTTTTAAATAATGATGATATGATACTTGGTTACTTTTGTTGAAGATTATGGATGAGTCATGTTTACTTGTTGATGAAGAGTATTCATTGCTAAGATGAAAGTCTTATGATTCATAGATAAGGTCAGACCATGCAGAGATTGTTGCTGATTACTTGATGATAAAGGTATACAGATTGCACAAGTTAAGGAGGAGCACTAGTTCAGGAGGAGCAGCAGGTTGAATACTAATGATTGCATTGTTGGCAATATGACTGATTATTCTTGGCTATTGTGATACTCATGCTTAAATGATGATGACTTGGTACATGATTTATTATGATGAGATGTTGATCCCTGTTTACTAAAAAGTATCTTTTATGCTCGTACATGGATGAGTTGGAAGTCGTTTGATTCAGAAATAAATCATGCAAAGTTTGTTACTATGGTGGAGATATTTTGCGTACATATGCTACTTCATGTTAAATCTTGAAGATCTTGATGATTCTGGACCACATGGATGATTGCTTGACACATATTTGAAGATGCTGTTTTGGTATGATAATCTCTCTTGGAAAGAATCTATTGATGCTGCACGAAATCTGAAGACTTGGTTACTAATGCGCTTATGCTACCACCATTGGATGACGCTTGAAGATACAACTACACTATTCTATCTATCTGTAGTCCAGGGAAGCTTTCAAATATCTCAGAAAGAAGCTGAACACTGTCTTTTTCTCACAGTGGATCAGATCTGGTTAAAATATAGAAGATGGTTTTGGATACGCGGGTTTCCTAAAACACAGTCGCGTATATACGCGAGTTCCTGCACAGAAAACCGCGTATGTCTGATTGCTGACAATTTTTTGGTTGGATTCAGCTCTCTTCAGCATAGCTGCAGTTCTGCTTGGTATCTCTGATACTGTTTGGTATATCTGGTGGTGTTCCAGTTCTCATAATTCTATTTCTAATGTTTTGATAAAGACGCCTTGATGATTTGTTGGTGAAAGTGTTCAGGATGCACAAACTAATGGGGAGCCTTAGTCATATGAAAAGGATGTGTGGATGCACAGATTCAGGGGGAGCATTAGCTTTGCTGATTATAATGCATTGTTGGCACTATGATGGTTCTGAAATATGTTCTCTTTCTTGAGGACTTTCTGGTATTGGTCATAAATGGTCATATTTGTAATTTGATGAAAAGGTCTTGTTGAGACCCATGATGTAAAATTGTAATTTTCAGTCATGTAAGGACTTGTCAAATTTGTAAACCCACTTGGTTGGGTAGCTGAGTCAAATTTTGTAAACCCACTTGGTTGGGTAGCTGAGTTGAAATGTGTAAACCCACTTGGTTGGGTACTTCAGTCTTATATGTAAATCCACTTGGTTGGATATTTGATGTAAGTATGAGTCATTGGTGATAGGAAAGTCATAGAGTCATGTACTTCATTGGAAAATATGTTTTGAAGATTCAGCATGAACTTAGGGGGAGCTTGGTCATGGTATCATCAGATCTGCAGAACGCTTCTTCTACATGAGGAGAAACGGGGAGAGTGTGTTGGTTTTGATCCGCCCTTTTCCCTTGATGTCAAAGGGGGAGAGTGACATGGTGTTTGATGAATGAAGAGAAAGAATGGTGTCAAAAATGGAGAGAGTGACATGGTGTCATTGTATTCTCAATGTACCTATCTGTTGTGGTAACCAAACACCATCGTGGTTGCCATCAAGTCCAAAGGGGGAGATTGTTGGCAATATGATGCAGAGTGTTGTCCTTGATGGCAACCCACTGAATGAAGATGAAGACATGAGATTGATGGCATGTGTTTTCCTCGATGGAAATCCATCTGATGAAGTTATTCTTGACTTGATGGACTTGGTAAATGATGTAAATCTGATGTGCAATGATGTTTGTTAGCAATATGATGCTGAATTTTGTCCTTGAATGGAAACCCATTTGATGAAGATGATGGCAAGTTGTTCTTGATAGAATATGTTCTTGATGAAGTAAATCTGATGTATCTACAGTGAGTACAGAAGGGAATGAAGAAAGAATTTCAGCATGTGCTAAATCTATGGTGAAAAGAGTATGTCTCAAGGCATACACGGATATGTCTAGGGGAAGTCACGTATGCACGCGGGAAACAACGTGCCAAGTCTCGTACGGGAAAAAGCGCTCAAAAAGTGCAAAACCAGGGGTAACCACCATTGTATTGACCCATTGTATTGGGTAATGATTCGTCTAAATGACCCCGTCCAGGAATACCATCGGAAGTAATGTAGTTTTGGGCTCATGGTATTTTTTTGGCTCATGGTATTGAAAAAGGGTAAACCTATATAAGGAGAAGAAATTCATTGTGCAAATCATGAGTGTGGGTGCAAGATGTCTGAGCTTGAATGAACTCTTCTCTCTGAAGTAGATCTGAATGGAAAGGGTTACAGTTGAATGATAGATCTGAATGTATGATGCACCAATGATGAAGAAGGGGATCTAGATCTGAAATGTACTTGTATCTGCTAGATCTGTTTATGGAATGATTAGATCTGTGATGAGGCGAACATCTGTCTGAGATTAAGGGTAAAATCTGAAGTGATGTATCTGTTGTGAAGAATTGCAATAACATTAAAGTCTGAAGAACCATACGCTAGTTTGCCGCAGAGGAAACACGTATATACGCGGCTTCGCTGAAGGGAAAGCGCGTATGCGCAATGAAATTAGCTCTGTAATTTGTACAGAATTATACGCGGGTTTGTATGGTAGAAGGCGCATATATATGCGACATCAGTGGAAGGAAAGCGCGTATGCAAACTAGGGTTTGCTGAAGTCTGTGGTTGTTGGATCTAGTGTGAAAATTGATGAAACGTGGTCCAAGGTGGTGCTGAGGGTTGTAGCCTTCAGTCAGGGGGTTGTAGCTTCCTTCCAGGTGAGGCTGGTAAATGAGAACAGGGGGTCGTAGCTCCCTTCCAGGAGAGGCTGGTAGACGAGTCAGGGGGTTGGAGCTCCCTTCCAGGAGAGGCTGGTAAACGAGCGCAGGTGGGTGCCTGCGTGCTGGTAGGAGTCTGCACCAGCACATATGTTGTAAGATGTTTTCTCTATAATAAAATATTGAAGGCTGAGCAACTGCAGCGGTGGTTTTCTCCCGACTTGGGTTTCCACCTAAAAATCCTGGTGTTCATGTGTGATGTTTTGTGTGATGGTTTATTCTGTTGTTACTACACATGTTTACGGTTAACTTAACATCAGATGATTGAATAGTGCAAAGAACCAAGTTAATAAATATCTGCATATTTAGATATCTGCTAATACGCGAGTTGCATGAAGGATACCCGCGTATATACGCGAGTTTACTAAAGGAAAGTAGCGTATGGGTTTTAAAGAGTGAAAAAGTAAAAAGTTTTGAATATGCTGTAAATACTGATTCACCCCCCCCTCTCAGTATTTTTCCCAACACTTTTTCGTTCATCCTCCATGATATATATCTATTGGTCAACATTTACACAAAATAGATTTCAAAAAATCATTTTGTAATTTAGTGTACACAAATTATGTAGAACACAACTTTCAAAGCAATAATTGATCATGTGTGAAACTAAATTTAATCGAAAAGGAAATTATAAAAATGATAAGTTCACCAAATTGCGCTTTACATGGTGGGAGCACACTTGGTATAAAATTTACCATTTATACACTTTAGTTTGTGGGAGAAATGACACATGTACATAGTTTACCTTAAAGTTGTTGTGTTTTATGGATATTAAAATGAAGAACTTCTATTTAGATCCATTCCAGAGATTGACTGTAGGGGCATTTACTAGATATGTCACCTTTTATAAAAGATGAGATCCAGAGGCTACCTGGCCCTTTACAGACTCTGCCTATAGAACTTGTAGAAGTAAACACTAGAGGCATTAACAATATCAAATAACGTTTTCATGCTCATACATGGGAATGTGTCTCTTTCCCTACGCAAAAAAATAGTTCAAGGTAGTTAATCTTCATAGACACGTCATCAAGCAGGTCAATGTGATCATCCCCAACTTACTTTTCATGAAATTAGGCTTGGAATCCTCTACAACCTGGTGGATGGAGTTGAATGGGAACTAGGACAAGGCCTTTACAAAATACATGCTAGTGAATAATGCTTACTAGGTTATGCCAACAAATAAAGTGGGAGAAATGTTTTCTCCTCGAGGTTGTCCAATTGGGTGTGTAATACCAACTTCACCCATTTCCGAATAGGTTTCTCTCTTAGGTTACAAATGTCTTCCACCTTATTAGTTATATATTTTTCAATTTCCCGTGGATTCCTTGATTCTTTTCTCCTACCATCTCCCTCTCTCACTCCCCAAATTATTGTCATCAAACATGCCCCATTGAGGATCTGGAGCAATGTTTGCACCATACTTAGAACTGTCATTGCTGATAATTGAAATTGGAGTCATGTATACTAGATTGCTTGCATAAGTGGCTCTTACTTGGACAATATCCTGAGATGAGTTTGACATGGTGGTCATATGAGGTTGGAAGCTACTTGGTGTAATTTTCCTTAAATCTTCAAAAAAACAGAGCAAAAATGTCATTTTCAATCATTTTTTATTAGCTTCTGCATACATCAAATGTTATCACAATTGCAACACAATCATGTTCCATGAGCATGAATTATGAATGTCGCAAGCCAAATGGCAAGGAAATTTGCATTCAATTAGGCAAAAGAAGGCTATGACATTAAGGAAATTTGCATTCTTGATACTCACCATGTGTTTCAAAGCCATAACGAAGGTTGGCTTTGAGAGTGTCCTCTCAAAGCCCTGTCTTGAGATGAAATTTAATTCAATGTCTCTTAGATTTTCAAGGTGGAATTGATATAACTATTTGATTTCTTTACCATAGATGGATCAAGACATGTAATTTAACTTTACGAGCAGATTGAAGAGGAGGAGATTTTAGATTTTGTTGTTCTCACTAAAGGTTTTTGTCTAGTTTTGTTTCTTAAACCATCATTTCCATAGGACATTTTTGGTGAATAGATTCTTGACCTTGATGAGAGGATATGATACCTTGAAGAGGCTACATCTTTTGGTGACGTCACTAATTGTTTCTCTATTATCATGTTTGTTAAACATCTTGCTTAGGGTGAGGCAACTCCACATATATTGTACAGTTTATGGGACAGAAAAAAATATGTAGAAACATTCACTTGGTTTTTATAATTGGACTAGAAGAGGTTGATAAAGAATATAGGAAGACAAAAAACTAACCAGTGGTGTACTAAATGTATTTCTTCGGAGGTAGATTGGCATATGTACTTTTGGTAGCTAGAAATTTTCCAAATAAGTGAATGTATTTGAAAACCAAACCTCTAGTTTATTTTGGTTTAGAAAAAGTCTAGAATTTGAAAATTGAATTCCCTCTTTCTTCCTCTTAAATGTCCAATGATTGGAATCTGGATTGAGGGAAAAAAAATTCCTAGATAAAAATTTTTCATTTTATTTGTACACATGAGTTTTTAAAAGATAATTAACTCATAAATTTCTCACAAAATACACTTAAATCTTGACACAAACCCCTTCCCAATTGGCTAACTTGAGACGATCCTAAACACATTTTTATTTAACTAATGAGGGAGATAGCCCAATAAAACTAGTTTGTCCATATTCAAATCAAGTTGGTATCAAAGTACAATTTAGCTCATTTTAGTCAAGGTTAGTTAGAAGAATTAGCTGTTGGTTTCTGTCTTCAATTTCCTCTCAAATGAATGTGTATGTGCTTTTGAAAGATGCACTAGAGGAATAAGGTCCAAATTTTTGATGAAAATGTGCTATGAAAGTAAAGGGTTGAAGGAAACCATGTACAAGGCATAGTTAATACAAGGCATAGTTGAGCCAAATGTTCTTGAGGAAGGGCCTAATATTTTGGGTCTTGGTTATGGAAAACATGGAGAATGCTCCAAAGCCAAGGAGACACATGAAGCTATTCCAAGAAGGAATTTTATTTCGTGTTCATTACCTCAAGCTTGTGAAGTTTGTGTTCATGATGAATGGAAAAGTTTGACACCCACTTTGCAAGAAGATGTTAATAAACATGCAGCTAATGAGAATGTAAAAGAAGAGGATGTTTAAAGCTCTATCTAGTCATTGAATTCATTGCTAGTATTCAAATGAGAGCCACTACCTCATCAAATTCACCTCCTCAAGAAGGCGACAATGGTGAATGTTCAAGGTATAAATTTGCCTTTAATCAAATTGCTTTTGATTATGATAAACATGGTAAATATTCACATAATATATATAAAAGAACTTGCACATGTTCCTTTTGTGGTTTGAATAATAATAATGTTTATAGATGTTGGAAGAAGATATCCATACGCATTGAAACTTTCTAAATAAATGAGGCAAAAAGTCAAAGGCCCATTGGACAAGGAAAATGATGTTGAAAATAAGATGCAATTGTTTATTACTCATTGCCATAAGAAAGGTCACCTTGTGGACAAGTGTTGGACTTTGTATCCAACAATTCATCCACAACATTTGAAGAAGGTGGAAAGAGATAATGACAAGAATGGAAAAGAGGATTCCATAATCGATGAGGGTCAAGATGATTCACATGATGAAGTGCAGCTAAAAGATGCGCCATTGAAATGGTTTGCTACCAGATGGTTAGATTTCTTATCTAATTAAGGCCTTGCATGTATTTTGATGTTTCATGAATTTCTTTTCAAATTCAAAGTATGGTGCATGTTGCATGAAGCAAGATGTTGAAAGTAGAGTTACGTTGACACACTTAAATGCAACAAATATGGAAATTTGTACCTGAGCTCTATTATTTGACTTGAGAGTCGGTTGTTTGAAGAGGCATGTTTTGTCGATTTTTGTTTGGTTGATGGTTTTGTACACCAATATGTAAGAGTACATGGAGATATTCACATGATGTGAATTTTTTTTCTTTGAAGGAGAAAAATGATATGTCAGCGAGCTATGTTTCTTGCATGATGTGTTTTCAGTTTGATGGTTTTGTTTGTGACAAGATGTCACAAGATTTTGGGAAGGTCCACTCTTGAGTGAGAGCCTCATGATTACAACCTAATCATGAGAATAAAATGGGAGTGCATCCTTATTTTCAAAAAAAATATGATTCTGAGCTACCTAGGACTCAAACCATTATTTTTAAATTTGAAATATCATGGTGTGTTGTTTCAATGCCTAAATCCACAACCCTAACATAAATTGTTTTATTCCTTTTTTGCAGGATTTAGTTGGTTATATTAAAATTCAGTTGAATTTAAAATTCTTGGCTTAGTGGCAGGAACCAAACATATTGTACATATTAAATTCAAGGAATTTCGCTCTCCCAATCATTTCTAAATCACCCATATCACCAAGAAAACATGTTTTAAAAGAACATACTTTGGTATGGGAAAGACCTTTGATTTCAAATATTATAAGAAGGTTTTTGATATGGTTGAGAGAATGTGGAAAATAGAATCCATAAACAAATTATTTTTCAAAAAGTATTACTTTCAAAGTATCAACAAGGAACATGTACAAGGGTGTTAAATGAATTAACGCTATTTATTTAAATTCCATTATGTATATCTTACTCATAATTTTAACAAATTATTAAATAATGATCTAGATTGGATAATTATATTATTTTTCATATATTTTGATGCTTATAGAGTGAAAAACTTAAAGAATCAACTTGTAGGGTCATTTTAATGGTGGGTGGAGAATTGGGGTCTAAAACCTTTTGGAGTCATTTTGAGGCATTAAATGACATTTCTGGGGGTCAAACGATTATCCCTTGTGCCGAAATCTTGACCATTATTCTACACTTAAATACATATCCAATGGTGCAAGAAAAACATCAAACGAAGTTCATTCAAAATTTATGCCTTTAGTAAGTTGACCTATCATGTTGACCACCATGGTACGAGAGAATGACATCTTAGCCCCATTACTCATACATGGCAAGCTAGCTACATGTGGAATTTTAACAAGACTCTAAAAGGTCTAAAATCACAAACCTCGTTAATGGTTGACAGAGTCAAATCTTACACCTAGTTGGCTATCACACTAGGTTAAATACTTGGCCACTAGGAGGAATAAGAGTTTCATTTTGTGTTATTGTATTTTTTTCCATAGTTGAAAATACAACTATGAGTGTGAGGTTAGAAAGAAAAATGTATGAAGTTAAGTTTTTATAGCAACCTTACACGCTAAAAGTCTTAAAGCTAACTCTAGAGATATTACCTCTTTCTTTGTACTCACATATTTTCCATACCAGGAAAGAGAGAGTAGAGCATATTTAAATTTTAGTGTTGTTTTTCTCCCATAAGGATTTCATAGGGAAAAAGGAGTCTAGAGCATCATTACTTTTTAGGGTTGCTTGTCTCCCATATGAGGATTTCCTAGGAAAATAATTGTGTTGATTGTCTAGATATATTTATGTCTGTGTTTCATTATGTTCTCTATTTCTTACGTTGTGTTTCATTATGTTTTATATTTCTTACATTTCTGCCCTCCTATTTTTCTTTCCAATCAAGGTTTATATTAAATTCAAGGAATTTCGCCCTCCTAATCATTTCTAAATCACCCATATCACCAAGAAAACATGTTTTAAAAGAACATACTTTGGTATGGGAAAGACCTTCGATTTCAAATATTATAAGAAGGTTTTTGACATGGTTGAGAGAATGTGGAAAATAGAATCCATAAACAAATTATTTTTTAAAAAGTATTACTTTCAAAGTATCAACAAGGAACATGTACAAGGGTGTTCAATGAATTAACGCTATTTATTTAAATTCCATGATGTATATCTTACTCATAATTTTAACAAATTATTAAATAATGATCTAGATTGGATAATTATATTATTTGTCATATAATTTGATGCTTATAGAGTGAAAAAACTTAAAGAATCAACTTGTAGGGTCATTTTAATGGTGGGTGGAGAATTGGGGTCTAAAACCTTTTGGAGTCATTTTGAGGCATTAAATGACATTTCTGGGGGTCAAACGATTATCCCTTGTGCCAAAATCTTGACCATTATTCTACACTTAAAGACATATCCAATGGTGCAAGAAAAACATCAAACGAAGTTCATTCAAAATGTATGCCTTTAGTAAGTTGACCTATCATGTTGACCACCATGGTACGAGAGAATGACATTTTAGCCCCATTACTCATGCATGGCAAGCTAGCTACATGTGGAATTTTAACAAGACTCTAAAAGTTCTAAAATCACAAACCTCGTTAATGGTTGACAGAGTCAAATCTTACACCTAGTTGGCTATCACACTAGGTTAAATACTTGGCCACTAGGAGAAATAAGAGTTCCATTTTGTTTTATTGTATTTTGTTCCATAGTTGAAAATACAACTAGGAGTGTGAAGTTAGAGAGAAAAATGTATGAAGTTAATTTTTTATAGAAACCTTACACACTAAGAGTCTTAGCTAACTCTAGAGAGATTACCTCTTTCTTTGTACTCACATATTTTCCATACTAGAAAAGAGAGAGTAGAGCATGTTTACATTTTAGTGTTGTTTTTCTCCCATAAGGATTTCCTAGGGAAAAAGGAGTCTAGAGCATCATTAATTTTTAGGGTTGCTTGTCTCCTATATAAGGATTTCCTAGGAAAATAATTGTGTTGATTGTCTAGAGATATTTATGTGTGTGTTTCATTATGTTCTCTATTTATTACGTTGTGTTTCATTATGTTTTATATTTCTTACATTTCTGGCCTCCTATTTTTCTTTCCAATCAAGGTTTATAAAATAACATGAGAAGAAACATGAGACTTGGAACAATCACTTTCATTATCTATATGGAAGGCAAGAAGGATTATATCCCCTTAAGCTTAAGCTTATGTAGTTTGTCAATTGTTATCATATATTTTTTGGTAAGGGTAAATGTTTTTTATCTATAGTACAAGTCATGAGTTCCCCAATTTTACCTCATGTAAAGCATGATTTTAGGATTACTACAATTTGTACTTGGTTTTTTATTGTGATGATTCCCTGTCTCAATCACTTGGCCATCTCTTGATGAGTAATTAAATATTTATAACGATACTTAATTAAAACTTATCTATTTGTATTATGTGAAATTATGTAAAAAATGGTATACTATTTTTCATAAAATTGGGTTGAGTTTATCATATATTTCAGTGAAAGTTGATTAAATATGTTTTCTTTAAAAGGATCTAAAAATTTTGTTGAGGTATGAATTTGCAATTTTGTGTGGCTCTCTATCAACCTTCACTTCCTCATTTCTAGAAAAAATCTACTTGCTCATTCGTATACCCACTTTCTATTCAAATGCATGAGTTTTGAACTCTCAATAACTATGTTTTTCCACGCAAGAAAATTATGTCACATTTTATACTAACTCTAAATATTATTTTGAAGTTTGAATTACTGTTATTCTTTTATATAATTTAACATTAGATATAAGTTTAAATTGAAAGCTACTTAGATGAAATATAGCTTAGATATGGCATTTGAAATTATTATCTATTTATTGAACTAAAGGACATAATTATTACACATGTTTAATTTACATTCAAATGCTTCTTTGATTTATCTCCTATAGTTTAATGTAATGCTAGATATATAATTTAAGTTAAGTACCATGAGATAAATATGACTTCCATGTGACATTTGTATTGAATCGTCTATTTGTTGTGTTATATGAACATAATTGGTACGCATATCTAATTTTCATTACTAATATGTCATGTCATGCTTCTTTAATTTATCTTTTATAGATGACCGGAGCATCCCTTTTTAATCTATCCCTTTTGACTTCGGATATGTGGGCAATACTCATCCAAATATTTTTCTAGATCATAAAGAAATGAGTAAAATTGTATTCCATTTGTGTCAATGTTAAGGTTAAGCACATGGATTAAAGTTTTATATAAGATACATTGCCACTGTGTACATTTATATCTAAAGAGTCCAAAACCTCATTCAAGACCATATGTTTTGTTGGTTTAGTTTTATTGGTTATATTGCATTGCTTTTGCAGTTGTTGATGTGGGCCTCACCATCTAGTGATTTTAGGTAAAAAAAATTATTTACATGGAATTTTTAAGTATCCTAGAATGTTTATTATTTATCACTACTAGCCTTGGTGATTTAGTTGTTTGTTTTGATGCTACTTGGTTACCCATATTTAATATTTTTTCATGTTCAATTCATTGTTAAGGCTTTTTATTGGCCTATCGAGATGTATTTTTCTCAAATCCATAATGGCTAAAAGAATGAAATTTATCTATGAAAAAGAGAGGTCATATGGAAAAAAAATTGTTTGCAAGTGTTCTTTTGAACCCATAGGACTTGCAACCCCAATATGGATACAGTACTAAGTAATACATTGCCTCCCCATCTAACTTAGCCAGGGATTTGCAATACTATTTTTGTGTTGGCTAGCTCCATTTCAAGATATTATAATGTTAGATTATTATTTCTATAGATTTTGATTATGGTAGTAAAATGTTACAAAAAAACCAGAAACTACAAATAATATTATTCTAGATACATGTAAAAAGGACATGGTAGAGAAAATCAAACAATATTAGACTTTTCATAAATAGTTTAGATATAAATACATTTTCTAATTTTGATTGTAAATTCCAAGGCTTAAAGCAATAATTTTTCTAATAATTTTTTTTAATTAATAAATAAAAAAGAATCATTTTCAATCAAAATCACATCCAACATATAATAAAAATAATAAAAACAATTTAAAACTTCATACACTATGACATTACTATATGGCAAAGGCATAAAAATATACAAGCAAAAAATCCTTTTATATAAAAATGGAGAGCTTCAAATATACAAGAAAAAAAATCTTTTAGCCTTCTTGTATCCCAGAGAAAGAGTTGCTCAAACAATCATATTTTAAACAATTAAAACTTGGAGAAAATCTCCTGTTTTTGAATTTCAATTATATAAAAAATTAGTCAAATATTTCAAATCTGTATTTTGGCTAGTTGCAGAGTGTAGGTGTAGTTCTAGCTAGAGAGAGACTCCAAGAAGGGGTTTCAAGATAGAGCAGGTTTCCAACATTCCAGTCAAGAAGGGAGGCAAATATTTCCAACAAAAGATGTTGTATGTGTTTTCTTTAGTACTCAATCGAGCATGTATTAACCTGCAAGCGAGCCTGATGTTTCTTATATAATCACAAGGATTATTAAAATGTCGGTTCCACTAGGGAATGGTCTGTTATTCCAACTGACTAGATGATACTGTTCAGAAGTGTTACTAGTACTTCTGACCTGCCAAGAAATGTTTCTATATCCCTATGCATATTTGAATGGATTATAATGTTTAGTTTATAATGGAGGGCAAATTTCTTCGCAGTGGACGATGGAACCACTATACTGCAAGGATCTTTTGAACGTTCTATCATCTGAGGGATATTGCTGTGAAAATTCCTGTTGGGAACAGGGGCTGGGATTTTGGAACTTCTGCCGCACTTGTGGAAAAGCTCTCACTGCGAGGATTTTGTCACAAGGATGTCAGATGAAAAGCAAGTATTGCAAATGAATGGATCATATAATAAAGGTGCCACCTGATTATTTAGTTCTACAGAAGTACTCATTCCTCAAGAGGGTTAGACCATTAGGAAGCTACTTTCAGAATGAACACCTCATCGGAAATCTTGCGAGGCATCTCATTTTTATTTGTATAAGTTCAAAAATCTCAATTTCTAATTGAGGAGGTTCACAATTGATCAAAATATATACAAAAATTATGGGAAGTTCTTTCACAACTCTTTTGAATATCCCTTATTCTCAAATTATTCAATTGACCGATACATTGTGACATTGACTGCAATCTCCCATGTCTAGAGGAAAGGAAAATTACAAGCACCAGACAGACTTAGCATAAATACAGGTGGAACCTTGATGTTTCACAAGGTTTTAGGAAGGCCATTGGAAATATGATATGACAGGGTTTTTTTTCCTGGAACCTTGCAAGGTATCAAGATTTAAAACATACATTTAAAACACATTTAAAATACATTCATTTAAAACACAAACATTTTAATACACAGAATTTTAATAAAATACAGACACCTTTTTTTATTTCAATGCACAAACATTATTTCGCGGGTGTATGGAGACTTACCCGACGAAGTCGACGAGCACGGACGGTAGGAGCACCAGCACGGCGGCAGCAGCAACAGCATGAACACATCGAAAATGATAAACCACAGTAAAACCGTGTGAACAATGAAACAGTAAACCATAAAATTTCGCGGGCGATTTATTTATAGAAAATAGTTCGGCCGAACTATTTTAAAAGTAAAAGTTAGGCCGAATTTTTGTTGCCGGTTTTCCAATATCTGGAAAAAATTCTGTTTGCCCGCGCCGTCAGTATGCCGTCAATCTAAACAGAATCACGAGTTCAGCCAAAATTTATAAGAAATTTCGGCTGAACTCTTACAAAGTTCGGCCGAAATTTGGAAAATGTTCGGCCGAACTATTGTTGAAAAAAAATTTCGGCCCCCTATTCTCACAAAAGTGTAACCGAGCTTCACGTATACGCCCATATATATATATATGAAATGCACTAAAATCATATGCTTTCAATTCAACAGCCTTTATAAAATTAATGTACCCCTAGAGGGCTCATACGTGTGCATAGATATTTTACATTACCCTTCTTGATACTCTAAGAGAATAGTTAAAATCACCAGAAGAAAATTGCAAATCAATCCTTAACCTAGCAAACTCTAGAGAGAACTTTTATTTACGCTATGGATATGCGTCCATCTAAACACTTTTAAAAATATTGCACCAACATGCTATAAGCTATTTAAACCTTCCAGGATCAAAACAATCGTGCCGAGCATGATCCCTGCGGCGGACCTACAAGGGACAAAGATTGGCCCAAGAATGCCCAAACAAGGTTTAAATGTATAAATAGATAATTATTTGATATCGGTCCATATAGAATATTCAAATAATATTGAAAAAAAAACTTTGGAAATAAATCTCATGTAACTTACGACCTTACAAAAGACTGAAATGTGCAACTAAATTTTCGGGTGTTACCATTGTTCATATCCAAGCTATAAGGGTACGACTGATGTCAAATTCCTCGTGAGATTACCTCTCTTCCTGATGGAGGCCTCTATTTATCGATACAAACAATTAAAGAACACTAGCATATGTAATCATATTAACATCAATTTTTCTTCCACAAACAAAACACTTTACTACTGGGAACTTTTCTCAACCATAGAAAAGAGAATAGTAATATCAGTTCTCACCAAGTGATTCTCTGGAAAATAGTGGCAATGATTTGCAACCATTTTATCAATCTATAAAATAATAAAGAACGCTTCCAAATCCCAAATTGACTATTCTATAAAATTACAAGAGAATGCATGAATACATTGAAATATATATTTACATGTATGATTCCCCAAGTACAAAAAACATGAAAAAAACCAGGAGAACACTTTGGATTCGTAAGAAAATTTGAGATTATCCTTCATGATACTCAAAATACAATGTAGGAACTGTACCTGTACCTAAAAAATGTGAGACCTTAACCCTTCGAAAGTTCAGATACAAGTTGAGAAAAAGTCAGAGACTTCACAACTACGTTACAAGGGAAAATCTCATGGCTTGGAGATGTGTTATTAAGAAATTATAAGAATATGGAGTTGTAAAGGAAAATGGTTGTCTTTTAGATATCTTGGCCATTTTCAATGCCTAAGTTCATGCAAAGGTGATTATCTGGCACCTGACAAGAATTTCTCAACACAGAGGTGCCATAGAAAGAAGTTAACATCTCATGGTGTGTTGTTGCTCCAAATTCACACCCTCCATATTACATAAATTCATAAATGCCCAGCTCCTTTGGAAACATGGAATCTGTAAAAAAACAGACAAAAGAATAATACTATTTATTTCTTAAATACAAGAGGTCTAAAAGACTTTACAGTATAATAGTCCAAGTTAATCTCTTTTTCCTTCTCTTAAAGAAAGGAGACTATCAAATGCAACACTAAAAATCTCTTTTCTTGAAGATAAAAAGGACATACAAAGGAAAGAGGAGAGTCAAAATACAAAAAATTCATGATCAGAACATAATTAAACAAAAATTATGACCATCAATAGCTCAAACAACAAAATCTTCAATCACTTATACCAATAGATTATAAAATGAGGTTTACAAAGTCTTAACTCAGAGTCTATGTTTAGATAACATGCCATTAGGCAGACACAAGTCACATAATGATATTATGGGCAATATATAAGCAACTTTTGTCCAGGAAATATTTTCTGCATCTCACTTAAAATGTGCACAGAACCGTTCACATAAACTTTAAAGTTTAAATGAATTAACATATAATAAAACCTTGTCATATTTCATGCTTTGCTTTAACCATAGAAGGCTGAGTATTTATCAGTTCTTAATTAAATAAGTTAACAAAAAATTCTAATGGATGTTTTGTGCTTTTAAATAGTTAACAAATAATATCTCAATCAAAATTTCAAAGACTAGATACAACCTTATAGCAGAAAAAACAGAGTCTAAAGACAAAAAGGTCATTTGTCCCTATCATTATGATTCATTAGTAGATCAAATAAAAGGATAAATATACATCAAACGACAAATTATGATTATAGAAACCTTATAAGCATGATTGAAGAAAAATATATCGTTAATTTTGAAGAAATTATTTCTTTATGGATATACTACAATCATTATGTTCATGACATTATTCAGGTTTGAATTAGTCCCAATGTGAAAGCTGAAAATTGGCACACTTACAGCAATTAACTGAAGCCATTAAACCACTTATTTATTGTTAGTGAATTAAGAAGGATCCATATTCATCAGTATGAAAAGGAACACATCCCATGTATGAAAGGGAACACATACCCTTATTTTCATTGGAGATAAGAAGACACCTAGAAAGCATCCCCAGTCATCCATTTATTGCCTAGGAACTGTCCCTATGACATTCCCTACAAAACGTAGGGCAGCCAGAATATCCCCATTCTCTGATTGCCCCCCTAAAGCAGTTTGGAACAGTAATTTTTGATGATCTAGTGCAGATCTTTGACATATCATCACCACAATTGTGGATCAAAGCTGAGTAGAGAGAAAAAGGTAAGCAACTCAGAAAAAAAATGTTATTAAGATTTAGCAGACTCAAAGAACCTGTTTTATATGCTAAATGGGAGGAGTGACTCCAAAGAAACCTGTCACTAACTTACCAAAATTGAATAGCCTATTTTATATGATAAATGAGATCCATCAAAAGGCCATTGATGGGACTGTACAAGACATTAAAAAAAAGGGTCAGAAATGGTATTAACTGGTAGTTAATCTGAGAGGAAAGGATACTAAGGAGATATGAAAATTCTCAAGATAAAGCAATCCCAAAGATTCCAGGGTCAGGGGAACATTGATTTGGTTATAACAAGTACAGGTAAAAGGTTCATAAAGCCATAGCAGGGCTAAGCGAACGAATGATTCATTATTAGGCTTATTAAAGAATTTTCTAGAATGTTTTCCTTGGACCTGTTGCTAACCTTACAAATACCACACAAAATAATAAGCTTCTAATGATGAGAGAAAAATCATGTGCTCCAAATCTGTGACACTTCCTTTCAAATATCCTGCTACACATGCTTTCTAGACAATCTCGGCAGAGTATCTCTTCTTGTTTTTTGATAATGGAAACTATGCCCATCCTAAACATTTTCTTGTCATTCAACACATATTCAACACTCAGTTATTGTTGTGCACTTATTTTTTGATCTTCAAGCATATAATAAGAGTGTTTTCCTGATGCATATATGGAAATGTGACCAACTACATTAGTCCCAAGGTCAAATGAATGGGTTCAATGATCCATCTGTTCTTGATTTTAGTGTTATCTTCCATATTGTTGAATTTTCCTTATATCCCAGATCTGGTCTATGTCTATACCAGATCAGAAACACACTGAAGTTACTCAATTACAAGCACTTTGCATAGTGGAAATATAACAATGTTAAATAAATTATGCACACAGATCCATTTGGCCCAAATATTGAATTTTAGTATTCCATTAACACCTTGGACCTATTGCTAACCTTACAAAGACCACCGAAAATAATCGTATTAAAAGTATAATTCTACTTCAGTAGTTTTGAGTGTTGACATTTCAGACTGTTTTAGATACAGAAAGATTATCCCTCTTCCATATGAATTCTTGAACTTTTAGATGGTTATTCCACAATAACTTATCAGGGTTACAATGGACATGCTTAGAAATGTTATTTGATTTGGATTGATGAGATTGTGTGAGCTTATATGAATTGGTGGGGATAGAAAGGATAAAAAGGAAAGATTATCATTGATTGCCATAATTTCTAGGGTTTAGCAGTTAGGTTTCTCATTTAGGGTTTAGGAGTTAGACTTTTACGACATGATCGGTTCAAGATGGAACTGATCGGTTTAGACCAGATTGGAGTAGTTTGTACTAGTTTGGTACCAAACTAGTCCACCAGTCAAGGTTGGTGGCCAATTTGACCGCTAGCCCTATCCAACTAGCCAGTTTGATCGGTTCCAGTTTAGTCTGAGCCAATTTTTAAAACTATGGTACTTGAAAAATGGTTTAACCATCTAAGAATTCCCCAGTTGATTCTGTGCTGCTCTGTTTTCCCTTCTCTACAATTTGCAAATATAATATCCCTATTTTCCATTACACAATGCCTTCTAATATTAACGATTTTTATACAAACATTTCTTCTCTTCTTTCATGTTTTCATTTACCAATTACAAAATTAACAGTTCATTTTTTTTTATCACAGAAAGCTTCTTCTTGTAGATGACGAGGATAGAGGAAGATGGTTGAAGACACTAGAGTGTAGACAAAGAGTAAGACCATAGACAGCCAGAGCCCAGCTCATTAATTTGTATATTCCATTGACTTAGAGAGTTAGAAACCTTAACTACCCTCAAATGTGAATATAGAGTATGGCAGAGTCCAAGTAGCAGTTGCAGATCAATTAAAAAATCTAGGCTTTATGACCTATCCAAAAATCTGGACTTTGGAGCATGGACAACTCTTCCCTGAGCAAGCAGACCCAAGTAGGTTTAATTTTGTTATTTTTGTTGTTTGATACGATTATCAGCTCTATTTTGATCTTTCATAGCACTGGTTAGCCAAAGTGCTATCTGATAATCCTGTTTTAAATTTGAGTGTAATGCTTAACTATGGCTGGACAGAAGTGACTTGCATCTTGTCATCATATGACGTAATAGAAATATATTTCAGTGGAGGAAAGCACGTATCCCAAATCTTCTAGGAGAATGTGCCAGTTTACACATTAAAACATCTGTAGATATGCTTTACACCAAACAACAAAAAGCATATATGGGCATAATGCACAAGGGGATGACCATGCCTAGCTACTCCTGCAACATCCTAGGCTAGGATATGGCTGAAGCTATCCAAAAAAAGTTCCACTTCTAGTCCAGAAGCATTTGAAATAAGTCTATCTAATTTTTTGCATGTGCTCAGAGGGGATTGGAAATGATCATATACAAAAAGATAGCCACATATGATTTCCAGTTTCCAGTGCCAATTGGAAAAGCAGCCCTCATCTGGCACGAAACTTGTATTACTAGCTTCTTATTGGCAACATCAAATGTTAGAACTTCTACCAAGTACTTCCAATTTCCTCTGACGATCACATAGCTAGGCCATCTCAGCCCTGGGTACTCCCCCAATGACATTGTCAGGTAGTGAAATTGCACCTCAACAAGTGAAATGGCAGTACAACCTTCTTCCATCTCCTCTAATTCTAATTTATTACCTAATGATGAATAGTAATTTCTCTTTTTGTTATTAAATTGTACTTTCTTGCTGATATCTTTATTCTTTAGTTTTTAGCATGGCATTCCCACAATATATTGTTACCAGTTGTACATTTCAGTCCCACTGACCCACTTTTTCCATCATTTGTGGACATGGGCAAAATTATCTATCTATTCTTATCTTATCTTATATGATAAAAACAAAACACAAAACATAAATTGATTTATGAAACCTCAATTATTAGAGAGCTTTGAGTTTCCTATAAAAAGATGTGAACATTGATTTTCCTATATGATCATTATGCAATTTGTGCATAGTTTGTATATGCTCTGAGAGGTTTGAGTTTCCTATAAAAAGATGTTAACATTGATTTTGCAGTATAACCATTATGCAGTTTGTGCATAGTATATATATGATCTGAGAGGATTGAGAATGACCATACATAACGCATTTCTTAAACAAAATAACCAAAGGCATCCAACAGCTGAGTTATTCAATGTCTAATTATTAAAGATGTGTATCAATAGATGCAAACTCTATAGTATGTTGCATATTTTACTTATGACTGCAAATCACAAATGTTGTTTTATATTTTCTATGGACATAATGATAAAGATGATTAGATATGATAGATTTTAGGCTGACTAATGCCAAAATATTTTGATTATATTTATTACATAAACACCACACTGAAATTAGCTGTACAATTATTACATTGTGTTTGATCCAGTGGTATCCAAAATCGATTCCTGCCATTAATGTAAAAAAATTGATTATATCTACAAGTACATATATCATAGGAATTTACATTAAATGATAGGGACATGTCCTATGAAGCAATTGCGATGAGGTGAGGTAAGTTGTGAGTTGCAACATAAAAGATATATAATAAGAATTTACATTAAGTGATAGGGACATGTCCTCTGAAGCGTAAACCAACTTGGAAGATGTAGAGGATTTGATTTTATGGTAGCTGAAATATTTTCTCTTAGCTCCAATTTTCTTTACCAGAAATGGACAGCATGTAAATGTTTTCCCATACCATGTTGGAAAAATTGAAGTTGGTATCAAATCATGAAACTGGCAAGGTAGCTTTCATACTAAAGTCAATTTTCTTTTGCAGAAATACAATCATGCCAAAATCAATCCCTTATGTTATTATGATATGGAACTCACTGGTCCATTCTAAGAAATGTTTTCAGTCAGTTTGGATCGATATGTAGTTTTTTCACTCTCAGATAATAGGGAGTTGGACTTAATAGAGATGCAAATTATTGAAACATATCATTACTTATAAATGTTGGGGAATCAGAGTCCATCATTTGCTCAAAGTGAACACGAACTTAGCAATTAGAAGAACAAGGGCATGTAACCATTAGTTCCCACTATACACAAGAACACATGCAATCAACACCAAATGGAAACTACAAAAGGTAAGCAATCATGTAAACCACACAGAAGGCCATGATCACAAACAAATATTGATGTGAACAAGTAAACAATTTTGTTCATGTGGATTTAGAGAAAAATGTCAGTGTTTAGGGTCCCGATGTCAGGAGAAACCCTTCACCCATTTGAAGACAAAAATCTATTAGACAAAGACCCAGATCTACTTAGTAAAATTTTTGAAATCTCATGTTACACCCAGTGCTTTGGGCTACTGAATAGAGGGGAGTATTGTTAGATGTGGAACAAATTCTCTACCATAGGATAATGTCACTGCAGTAAACAATCATGTTCATGTGGATTTCAGAGAAAACTAATTATGTATTTAGAGTTTAATATCAGGATAAACCCATCACTTATCTGAAAGAAAACAATCTATTAGACTAAGAACTAGGTCTATTTAGTAAATTTTTCAAAATCTTGCCTCACACCCTGTGCTTTGGGCTAAGTAAATAGAGGAGTTGTTAGATTTGGGAACAAAATATCTAACATAATATGTCACTGCAGTAAATTAGGATAACAACAAGCAGTAATATAGGAACACCTCTAGTTTCATCAAATACATAGTGAAACCAATTCTAGCCAAACATGCCATTTCAGACAAAGGTAACAAATCCCTACAAGAACATAATCAGACAATGGTACACAACGACCTATCCCGACAGAAGATATAAGGTTGATAGCTTGATTTGAAAACCTCTCTTCATGTGTTGGTAAATTTAGCAATCGCAGTTGTCGGTTGCAATAAGGTGAGGTAAGTTGTGAGTTGCAACATAAAAGCAAAAGAAAAGATGAAGTCAGGGGAAAAAGAATGGTATTCGAGCTCTTAAAAGGAATACTACCATATTCCATTTTGGAATTCCGTTATAGAGAAAGCGATTAAACCTTCCAACTAGAAAACACCATCATATTTTTTTGCATTTGGATAGACAAAAGGAAAAAGGAAACTTTAGTTGACAAAGGAAAAGAATATATAAATGAAAATTAAAATACACCGTTTCAATAGGATGTAACAAGAAAAGTTTATAAACTTCAAACCTGTTACTGTGTTCATACCATGTCTGAATCAAAGTAGGAGAACCAGAATCCGCAGCAGCGAGGTTATTAGAATATAAAGGGCAAGATCTAACTGTCAACACAGCTACTGTCTGAATCAGAGTAGCAGAACCAGAATCAGTAGCAGCGGGGTTATTAGAAGCAATGGTGGCAGCTACAACGGCCCAGGGTCTTGAAACCCATGGTCCAGGCCCCCATCCGGTCGGAGGAGGAGGAAAGAAAGATCCATGAGCCATGGGCCAAGATAAACGGGGCCAACCAAGGGAAAACCAGGAGCAAGAGTAGCAACAGCGGCATTCCATGTTGGGTTTGGAAAATTCCACCCATATGACCAAGCACCTCCAAAAAAACGAAGCCCCAGCAGCCCTATTCACCAGACGCGTCTTATCCAGACCTAGAAGAAGACTCCATTGTCGACTCCTGTCCAGATGCAAGCTTTACCTTGCAGCCATACTGGATATTGGGGGCGAAAGAAGTTCCAAAACCCTCCAACCTAGAAAATCGAGGAGAATACCAACCAAAACTGTCTAGACCAGTAAATGTAGAGGCGAATCCAGAATTTTATGTTTTATGCGCTCTTTCTTTTTTTGGGCTAAAGCATAATAATTATTTATTTTTAAAATAATGCTGGGGCTAATTATACAAACTTTACAAAAGACGGTTTATATAAAAAATTCGCCCCTCTAAAATATAAAACCCCTTAAATTTCGCGTTTGGGCTAAAATTCGCCCCTAAAATTTTCCCTGGGTATGAGGTGGCAGGGTGGAGGTGGGACCACCCATAGATCACATGTCGCAAGTTTTATATGGGAGAAGCGGAGGGTAAACGATAAGATTTGTGAAGTGCAATATGTGATGGAACCTATGGCCGACACATGGCTCTTCTTAACAATCTCCGATCGATTAATCATCTTGCATCCTTATTTGGGATATCCATTCTTGACCGCTTATCTCTAATTTAGATCTCACGATCTAATCCTGTCTATCCATATGACTTGCTTTCCTATGCTATGATCTCTTTCGTCCATCTCTCCGCTTCAATTATGTGGTTTGATCCTGACCGTATATTTTCCCCTTTGCAACTCCTCCAAAACCCTTATTTTCTTTTAAGGTAAATACACTACTTTCTACTTTCTCTGATTTGAAAGTAAAGGGTGTGGGCTCCAGCTATCACCTAGTAATGTCACTTATTGAAACCTGAAACCACTTGCAGGGGCACTTAAGCAGTTTTTTGGAATTTGAAGAGAGTGTTCCCACAGTTAATGTCAACCGTTAATTTGTAGGTGAGTGGATTTAACGAGACTGCTAGTGGGGGTACTCCTTGGTATAAATATCATGCAATTTTTTTTCCTAGGTTGTCATTGGATATGGGTGCAGTAAATATGAACCTTTGTTGTACTCGAACTTGGAAGAATGATAATATTTTTTAATTTTAACTTCAAGAAATCTTATCATTGAGTAGTATTCTGTAGTGTTAGTCTCTCCTAAGCTTGCGAATGAGCTTGACTCAACCTTGACCAGTGTGTAATGTTCTGAGCATGCCCATCGGTCTGGCTCTCGAACTGTTTCGCATGTGAATGAGCTTTACTTGAGCCACCTTCACATCTCATCACATAATGTTAATGTACCAACATATAAATCAAAATTCTTCTTTGACATACAAAATTTTACCTTTACTAACATATATGCTTTTTTGGTGTTTTGAAAAATATTTCAAAGGTAAATGAAAATGAGCCACAACATCTAGCTCCACTTGGGGATAGTTCTTTTTTCCACAGAAGAACTAAGAACCATAGATTAGTGCCTTACCATTTTGCAGGGTGTCGAATATTTCTTGGTGACATATGAACAATGAGCAATATGGTATTTACAATGGTGGAATGCTAAATTTTAATGCTAGAAATAATGCTTCAAATACTACTCGTTCACAGGCAGCTGTACTAAATCTCCATCTAGATCTCCCAAAATGAATGTGTTATTTGACCTTGCCTCAGAGATTCTGTATGGACCATACCAGAGAGGGTCAAATTTACCATGTTTCCCCTTTTCTTCTCATCTGGTGTCCCATATTAATACCAAATCTCCTGCTTGAAAGAGAACTTCTTTTACTTTTATGTCAAATATAGACTTCATCTTTTCTTGATAAGTAATCAAGTTGTCCCTAAAATTTGTTATGTTTTCACTCGATTCAATTATTTTTTTCAATCTTCTTACCAGAGCATTAGGTTCTTCCTGAGCTTCTTGAAGGAAAGAAATCACTGGTTTGGCCAGCTGAGTGGAAATAGTGCTTCAGTTCAATAAACCAATGCATAGGGAGAATTTCTAGTAGATCTCCTAGCATTGACTCGAACTTCCCAGAGGGAAAACTTCAACTTCATATCCCAATCCTTCTAATTCTCGGTGATCATCTTCTTCAATATTCTGACCAATGTCTTATTGGAAGACTCTCCCAATCCATTCCCTTGGGGATGATATGTTGTTGAATGTGATAAAATTATGTTATATGTTTGACAGAAATTAATGAAATGAGCAGAGTTGAATGCCCGAGAATTATTAGTCACAATTTTGACTCGACATCTGAATCTGCTGAAAATGTTTTCCTCTAGAAACTTCCTCACTATTTGGTCATTCACCTTCTCTGTGGGTATTTCTTCAACCCATTTGTAAAATAATCAATGGCAGTAAAAATCGACTTGAACTATCCACTTGATGGTGGGTTGATATCTCCAATAAAATCAAACCCCCATTACTTGAAATTTTCTTCAATAAATACTAGGATGAGAGGTATTGGAGCAATTTTTTTATTTTCAGCAAAATCCTAACATTTCTGATAAATCCAAACTAGTCTATAAACATCTACAAATAGGGTTGGCCAATAGAATCCCGACTTGAGAATTTTATGAGCAATGACCTTCCAGCTATAATGTCCTCCACATAGAATTTCATGATATTGTTTTACGAATTCAATAGATTCTCCTTTAGTCAAACATAACAACAAAATACCAGTAGGACCTTTCCATAATAGGTTTGCTTCTACGATAAAATATGGCTGAGACTTGAGCTTGAGAGCTCTGTATTTTGTTCTATTTAGTGAAGTTTGACATGAAAATAAACACAAGTAATACACAATATCTTTATACCAATCAGAGCACAAAAATTTGTATTCAATACATGTTTTGGACTAGCTTTGACCTTCTTCATTAATAGCTCCATCCACTCGTGCCAAAAGATTAATTCCCAAGGCTTGAAAATTTGTCTCTGTAAAAAAATTTGCTAACCCCTGTCCCTTGACCATCTTGGTGGGTTTGAAGTGCAAATCATACTCTTGGATCTTTGCTATGCACTTCCCCCTTTTCCTTCAACATCACTTTGGCATATCATGTTTTTCACAGAGCAAAATTAGGAACATAAGCAATTATTTGGGACCGTAACACATAATTTTTGAAGGCTTTCGATTCTTTAACCAAAGAATATACGTGTTTCTCCAGAATATTGTATTTGAGCTTAGAATCTTTGAGAACTTTATTGAAAAATGAAACTAGTTGCTCCTTACTATCTTCATTTTTCTACAACAACACAACAACAATAGTAGTGGGGGATGCAAATGAGAATATCTGAAAGGATTTTTGATATTCTAGACTAATTAGAATTGGAGCTTCCTACAGTGCTTCTTTTATTCTAGAAAATGCTTCTCTTGCTCCCTTATCCCATTTCACTTCTGCATTTTTATTCAACATATCTATTATACTTCTCACAAACTCAGCATAATTGGGCACAAATATCCTCAAAAAGTTTATTTTTCCCAGGAATATTTGAATATATTTCTTTCTTCTGGGTAAAGGAATCCTCTGAATGGCTTCCACCCTTGTCGGGTCAATCTTTACTCCTTGTCTAGAAACCATGTAACCCAATAATTTTCCTTCTTCTAAGGCAAATAAATATTTCTTGGGATTTAATGATAGACCAAACTTTCTACACTTTTGAAAATTTTTCTGTAAATACTCCAAGTGTTCATCATTTGACTCTGATAAAATGGTTACATCATCCAGATATATAACTATAAACTTGTCACCAACAAAGGCTATGTCCATGGCGCTCTGAAATGTTGCACTTGCATTTGTAAGGCCAAATGGCATCCTTGCATACATTGAGGTGCCCCAGGGCATCTTGAAATCAATCTTCTTCTGACCCTATTTTTCTATTGCTACCTAATTATACCCAGAAAATATGTCAACCATATACTACCAGTAAGCTCATGTTACCTTTTGTAAGACATAATCTATTTTCGGCAAAGGATAATTATATTTTAGAGATTATCAGTTCAAATTCATGAAGTCTACACACAATATTGTCTCTCCATTCTTATTTCTTATAGGAACCAGATTAGGAACCTAGTATGAATATCTGAGAGGGACTATAATTTTTGCTTGCAACAATTTCTTCACTTCTTTTTTGATTGGATCTAGCAACAACGGATTTATCTGTCTGAACTTCTGTCTATCTTGTTTGATTCCTTCTTTTAATGGGATCTTATGTTGGATTATTTGTTTTTCATATGTTTTCAAGTCTTCATATGACTAGGTAAACACATCCATATATTTCTTAAAATGATCAATGTATCTTTTCTTTGTATTTTTCAGGAACATCTTTGAATAATTTCACTATTTTTTGTTCCTGCTGAGTTCCCAAATTAAAATCTTCCATATCTTCTTATTGATGTGTTTTCTTTGAATCAACAACAACATCATTAGAATCAAATAATCTTTCAAGGGGAACCAACCCCTTAGTGAGCACATTATATTTTAATTGGATAATCTTCTATTCACCTATCAACTGCTTAAGGTTTCTTATTTATGATTTTTACTTTGTTTGTTCTTCCTCTTGGTCTATCTCAACATCTTCAAAGTTGCGAATCATTTTCAAGAACTAATTTATTTTTTCATCATCTTCAAACACCTGCCAATGTTTCACATTGTCAGGGATAGAAGGTCTATGTCTGATTTCAATTTCATACCTTAGCATTGGATTTATGGGAGGTTTGAATGTGGTGGCTACAACTGCTAAAGAATCCACCAATATATTCTTCTCCCTCTGAATATACTAAAGATTGAAGACTTCAAAATAGTTTTCTATTGGATCCCAAACTTCTTTCTTATATGATATTAATCTCAGATGCTTGGTTTGACAAGGATTTTTAATTTTCCTTATTATCAATTCAGAGTCACCAAAAATTGAAATACATTGAACTCCCATATGTTTTGCAACTTGAAATATTGATATTAAGGCCTCATACTTAGCCACATTATTTTTTGAATAAAATTATAGTTTAAAAGGGAAAGACATGAGGTTACCTTATGGTGATATTAGCAAGAATCCAACACCTGCACCTTCATTGGAGTAGGCACCATCAAAGTAGCACTTCCAAATATTTCTTGAGTGTAGCTCATTATTTACAACTGCTAAAGAGAGCTTCTTCCCTGTGTATTTAGAAAATTCTGCGTTTTCATGCAGCATGAAACATGAAAGATATTTTGTTTCTTGACTGTAAATGGGGGAGTTTCCTACATATTTTTTAGAGGTGGTCTTCACAAACCTTGTTTCGCTGTACAATCTCCTTTCTTCCCCATTAAAAACCGAAATGATAGCATAAGTGAAATATAATTTTATAACAACTCCCAATTTTTCTCCCAAAGATACTGACAAGAGCATTCCAAACCTGGCTGGGATGTTAGCAACCACTACATCCATGGCTATACTCTTTATTGGGATTGGTGCCAGCTAAACTGCTACATATTTAATTAATCCAACACATTTCACCCTTTTGGAATCAAATGAATACATATCTCTATAAGGTTTGGTAATCTTCAAATTAAGTTCCATCATAACAGAGAATGACATGAGATTATGGGACGCTCTTGAGTAGAGCATGCAATTATCTAGAGTAGAATCATGAAGCAATGGAGAAATATAGAAGGGTTGATATGAAAGGAGTGTATTAGTTTTTTTGTGCTAAGTGTCCTTTCAGTAATATAAACATGTATTTTTTCTTCATGTGTTTGCTCAAGGAATGTAAGAAAACCGTTACCGTTGAACAAACTGCTGAACTTTATTTTCAACATGTATGGGTTCATTTTGGTTTGCAAACTTCTATTGTTAGTGACATGGATTCTAGGTTCGTAGGGAATTTTTTGTCCAATAATTGGAATATGATGGACACAAAGTTGGAAAAGAGTACTACTTTTCATCCACGAACTGATGGCCAAACCGAGGTGGTGAACATGACTGTTGTGCATCTATTGAGAGGATATTGCAGAAAACATCCCAATTTTAGGGATGAACACTGCATTAAATTCAGTACGCATACAATTGAGCCAAGCACTCTTATACAAATACTTCACCTCTTGAAGCCTGCTTTGGGTATTTTCTGAAATCACCATTAGACGTCATCTATGAGAAGGATGTTGCAATTTATGGGCATAATGATATTGACAAGGCTCGAAAGTTCATTGAGAAAATTTAGATTATTCATCAGCAAGTTCAAGAATAGCTTGAGAAGATTCAAAGCAAAAACAAGGAAAGACATGACAAACATAGAGTTGATCACAAGTTTCAAGAAGGAGATGAAGTATGGTTGCACATAACCAAAGAAAGGATGAAAGAAGAAGGTAAAAACACCAAGCCGATTAGTTATGGTCCATTCAATATTATTAAAAAAGTTGGTAATAATGCATTTCAACTTGACTTGCCTCCATATATGAAAAAGTATTCCGCTGCCAATGTGGAGAATTTATGTTTGTATGAGCCTCCGTTGATTTATGATCAAGGGAGTGACATTCAACTGCCATCAATAGAATATTTATCACTAGAATTTCTAGACAAGCTCAAGGAGGATGTCATCCTTGATAAGGGGACATGCACTTCTAAAAGGGGAAGTGTTGATTATCTTCGGATTGGGCTCAAGGGCAGCAAACCAAGTGAGGCAAGAAGGATGGAAGTGGAAAAGGTGAGGGAGTTGTTCCCTCATCTTCTAAACATGTGATTAAAGCCTTTTGAGGTCCAAAAGCTTCCCAATGGGGAGGTGTGACCAGGTGATCATGTCTTATGTTAAAAAATGAAAGTGTTCAAAATAGGTATGAACTTGAGTGACCAGAAAGGTGTCGTCATTGTGATTCTCCCTCCTTGAATAGTTCGAAAAACTGATGTCGTATGGGGAAGATATCACATTTTGTTCTTTTTCCCAAACAATAAAATTTTGGTGACTAGATGCCTAGTTAGCATGAAAGTACAGTAAGTAGGTATATAATTGGAATTTTCATTTTTATTCATCCAACAAAATCGTCCCATGTGGCTCAGTCTGGGTTGTTAGGCCTTGATGGTACGAAGGAATTTTGACTGTTGATGAGTTTTGGATTGGCCAATGGTAGAGTGACACATGGCAAACCTGGAGGCCCCCATGTGTCCTAAGGATGTTCTATTAAAAATTTGTTTGAGTCTACATGAATCAAACCTGAAACCTCAAGCATGGGCACAAACGGCTTGACCAGTCCTCCTGTGGGGTGTTTCTTACCCATATAGGGCGCCACTACTATTTGAACGTTATATGTTCTGGAATTGGGGCCTAGGGAGGCCAGCCTCGAAGGGCTAGCCCCTCTCTCATGTAGCCTTGCGCCCAGAACCTTGGCCTCCACTCTAACTGTAGCATAAAATGCAAACTTCGCGACAATTCTAGTTCACATGACGGTGTTGCAGAAAATTTTCAATTAACGGTTGTGATAACTGTAACCTCCAGCAGGTGTTTACAATGATAGTCACATGGCAGGGTTGAAGTGTTTAATGAAATTGTTAAAGGTTTGTGGAACCACTACTCTGGGTTCCAAGATTGTATGGCAGAGTTTCAAACCATAAAAAGTGGAGGTTACGGCAGGGTTGGCATGTGACCAGCCTGCCACTAACACTTTAAGGTCATGTTAACCGTCCAACTATATTTGGAGATCACCCCTATTTTTAGGGAATTTTATTAAATTTAACTTTAGTTAAATTCCTATCTCCACACTTAGTGGAGCCTTTCTAGCTGACATTGGGAAAAATGCATTGGGAGGTCAATTTTCGACCAATTTTGGTGAAAAAAGAGTCTACCTAGACTAATTTGAGCATTCTAGAGCCATTGGTGTAGAGAAAATATCCAAGAGGCCTAAAAACATATGTAATTTACAATTTTGAGCATAATGACAAAGAGGGACATGTCATTGGGAGCTGGACCAGTAGATGTATCCCAGGAGGGGTGAACTGCTTCATCATGCCTACTATGTAAAACTTATGTGTGAATGTTTTTCTCTATTATGCACTATTGTTCAATTCTTTTAAGGCTTGTTTACATGCTTAAACTTCATTAATTCATCTATAATTCATGGTTAAATCTCACATTCCTTAAGTAAACATATGGAGACAAATTGGACATGTTTATATTACTGAAATGACAGTTAGCACAATGGAACTAATACACTCCTTTCAGATCTAGTTGCTATTAGAGCTATAGTTTTATCTCTGGTGTTTTCACGTGCAAGGATTTGTTAACTATTTTCAAGCATTTTCATGCTTACTAGGCTCAAGCTTAAGAGAGGATAAGGTAAGTTGGTGGAAGAAAGAGGTTATCAAAGTGAGCCACAATAGAGGAGGGAAAGATTTCCACATTCTCCACCACCCAGTTCACCTCCAAGAGAAGGAGAAGCAAAATCAAGCATGCATGCAGGAGAAGAAGAAACCCATGAAGAGGTGGATCCCAAAGAGGAAGAAAGAGTGTTCACGAAAGCATTCCTTAACATGACTGAAATGGTGAGAGCCCTTTATCAAGAAAGGAATGAAGGAAGAGGAGGAGAAGGATCCAAAATTCACAATGAAGGTCAAGGATCATCAGGGAGTCACAATGATGAGGACAAATCAAAGAAGGGAAATGGAGGAAATGGAGGTAGTGGAAAGTCACCATCCTCGCCCTCGTCATCATCATCCTCTACTTGATCTTCAATATACTAGTTACACAAGTCAAAGAAAATGGTAAAATTAATTTTATAAAACTTGATGTTAAGTTTGAATTGGCAATTTCTAATGGTGAAGTCAATGCAGAAAATCTTGATAATTGGATTAGGCAATTGGAGGTGTATTTGAGAAGTCAGAACCTTCATGATGATGACACAAAAATCCAACTAGCTTCATTGAGGATGGAAGGTGCATCTTAGGTTTAGTGGGAAGTGAAGACAAAGGAGGAGATCAAAAAACATGGTAAGATTATTCTATCATCGACTAATTTCATTACTACAATAAAACAACAGTTTTACCCTTTAGCTGACATGCAGAAAGCCATAATGAACTGGAAAAATTTTAGACAATTGAAAGGACAAAATGTACAAGACTGCACCCAAGAATTTAGCAGAAGAGCTCTCTTATTAGGGGTATATTTGAAAATTCAAGATAATTTTCTCAATTAAATAGGGGGCTTACATAGCTACCTTAGACATACTATCCTCATGTGTAATCCTACAAGCCTAGATGAGGTATGTGTTCAAGCCACACATCTAGAAGCTAGAGGGAAAAATAATTTTGAAGAGGGTAGAAACAAACCTTTTAAGGGGAAAAAAAGAGAAGACATGAAAATAAAAAGGAAAAAATAATGCATCTTTCAAGAAAGAGGGAGAGAAAGTAGTTTGTAAACATTGTTCAAGAGAAGGCCATCAAGAGAAAAATTGTTGGAAACTACATCCTGAGAAAAGACCCAAATTTAACAATAACAAAGGGAAGCAGAAAAATGTAGCTACTACTCAGCATGAATTAGGAGAGAACTCAAGTGATGAAACTAAAATTATAGCCATGGGATTGAATAACATAAAGGGGAAATAAATTGAGAAAAAACCAAGTACTAGTACTTCAAACTATCACATAGAAGCTCCAAATGAAGAAGAGAGAATTGAACTATTTCATGTGAGGGTCATATCCAAACATACCAAGATTGATATACTGTTTGATAGTGGTTCAAAAGAAAACTCAATCTCTAAAGACTTGGTCAAAAAACTTAATCTTGAGACCATTCCACATCGAAAATGATATCCACTTGGGTGGATTTGTAAGGATGTAAATTTACAATTTTCAAAGAAGTGCATATTGTGCTTTGCAATAACTACACATTTTGTTGACACGGTCGAATTAGAGGTGGTTCAGCGTGATATTATAGGTTTTTTGTTGGTCAGTCCTTACTTGTATGATAGGAAAGCTATCTTCCATCGCCATGAGAACAAATACAATTTATTCAAAGATGGAAAGGAGTACATTGTTAGAGCACATCGCAAGAGGACACATTGCAATGGTAAATGGTGGATAGGTAGAAAGGCTGGTGAACTCAAGTAAGAATTTTTTTCTTCTAATGATAAGCCTAAAGATGATGTTAATCATGAATCATTTGAATATTTTGATGCTAAGTTGAAATAAGATTTATATGATGTAGTTGGTGCACATCATGAGATGTTTCAGGAGCCAACAGGATTGCCTCCTAAAAGGGAGATTCAACATGAGATTTAGTTTCAACAAGATTGTCCTGTTCCAAACGTTGGCATGTATCACATGTAAATAATGGAGAATGCTGAAATAAAGAAGCAAATCAAGGACTTGTTGGACAAGGGACTCATAAGGCCAAGAACTTCGCCATGTGGTTCACCTATAGTCCTAATTCCGAAGGAATATGGGACTTCATGCATGTGTGTCGACTTCATAGCTTTGAAAAAGATAACAGTAAAGAATCGATACCCACTCTCAAGGATAGATAATTTGTTAGATCTGCTGAAAGAATCAAATTATTTCACAAAGTTATATTTATGAAGTGCATATCATCAAGTAAGAATTGCAGAAAGTGACATATGGAAGACTGCATTCAAAACCAAACAAGGATTGTTTGAGTGGTTGGTTATGTCATTTGGTTTGTATAATGCACCAGAGACTTTCATACATGTTATGGATAATTTTTTGTGTCCAGTTCTTGATGACTTTGTGATTTTCTATTTATATGATATACTCATTTTCAGCAAAACAAGAAAAGAGCATGTCTTGCATGTTAAAAGGGTACTTGATGTTTTGAAGAAAGAGAAATTATTTCGTAAGATGTCTAAGTACGAATTTGGAAAGACTTCTCTGGTATATTTGGGACACATTATAAGAGGAGACGCATTGATAATTGATCCTTCCAAAGTGGAAGCCATTGTGAATTGGCCCACCAAAATCAGTAACCAAGGCAATAATTTTCTTAGGCATAACACAACATTGGAGAAATTTTATTGCTAACTTTTCTACAATAGCATCTCCTATGCATGCAGTGAAAAGTGTGAAGAAAGGCTTCCAATGCGGTGGCAAACAACAACAAGCTTTTGAAGCTTTAAAAAACAACACTAGTTTATCTCTGGTCCTTGTACTACCAGATTTGAGACAACCATTCGAGATATAGACCAATGCTAGTGATTATGCTATGGACGCAGTAATTTTGAAACATGGTAAGCCTATCTCTTTTCATTCTGAAACATTCAATGGTGCTGCAATCAATTATCCAACATATGACAAGGATTTGTATGCATTGGTACAAAGCGTCAAGAAGTGGAAACACTACTTGATGGGTAAAGAGACAATTATTCATACCGATCACCAACCGCAAGAGTACTTTCAGTCACAAACAAAATTGCAGCAATCACAACATTTCAGGTGGATGGGGCTTATTCAAAAATTTCATTTGGTTATAAGGTAAAAGAAAGGTATTTTCAAGAAAGTTGTTGATATGCTTTCAAGACCAATTATAAGTGCTTCTACTTTGCTTAAAAATGATTCTATTGTACATAAGAGTTACATAGAATAGTATGCATTTGATGTTGAGTTTAAAGATGTGTGTATTAGCTTGAGTGAAGGGAATAAAGTTGAGGAAAATGATTATCACATGCATAAAAATTTTTTGTTTCATTTGGGAAAGTTGTGTATACCACAAGGAGAGAGAATTAGTGTAAAGATAGAGGCTCATTCATCTCTTATCACTAGTGACTTTGGGGTAAGAGAAATAGTGGCGCATCTACAGAGGTATTGTTATTGGCCTCGCATGATAGTGTGTCATGTTTTATAAGAGGATTTTCTATGTGTGTAACAAGAAAGCCTAGCAATTGGAATCTTGGGTTTTATATGCCACTACCGGTACCATCAAGTCCATGGGAGAGTGTCTCCATGGAATTTTTTGGAGGTCTACCTATCTCAAGAAAACAACATGATTATATTTATCTAGTTGTGGATAGATTTAGTAAAATGTGTATACTTATGCCATTTAAGAAAACCATTACTGCTGAACAAAATGCTGAACTTTATTTTCAACATGTATGGGTTCATTTTGGTTTTCCAACTTCTATTGTTAGTGATAGGGATTCTAGGTTCGTTGGGAATTTTTGGTCTAATATTTGGAAGATGATGGACACAAAGTTGAAAAAGAGTATTAATTTTCATTTGAAAAATAATGGAAAAATCAAGGTGGTGAATAGGACCATTGTGCATCTATTGAGAGGTTATTGCAACAAATATCCCAAGTTGTGGGATGAACAACTACATTACATTCAGCACACATACAACCAGTCCAAGCAGTCTTCTACAAATACTTCACATTTTGAAGCCTACTTTGGGTATTTGCCGAAATCACCATTAGAATTCATCTATGATAAGTATGTTGCAATTGATGGGCATAGTGATATTGATAAGGCTCAAAATTTCATTGAGAAAATTCATATTATTCATCAACAAGTTCAAGAATAACTTGAGAAAAATCAAAGCAAGTACAAGGAGAGGCATGAAAAACATAGAGTTGATCACAAGCTTCAACAAGGAGATGAAGTATTGTTGCACATAAGCAAAGAAATGATTCAAGGAGAAGGTAAAAATTTCAAGCCCATTTGTTATGGTCCATTCAAGATTATTAAACAAGTTGGCAATAATGAATTTCAACTTGGCTTTCCTTCATATGTGAAAATGTATTCCATTTTCAATGTAGAGAATTTACGTTTGTATGAGCCTTCATTGATTGATGATCAAGGGAGTGACATTCAGCTGCCATTAATAGAATATTCCTCGCCATAATTTCTTTACGAGCTCAAGCAGGATGCTATCCTTGATAGGAGGACATGCACTTCTGAAGGGGGAAGTGTCGATTATCTTCAAATTGGGCTCAAGGGCAGCAAACAATGTAAGGAAAGATGGATGGAAGTGGAAAAGGTGAGGGAGTTGTTCCCTCATGTTCTGAACAGGTGATTAAAGTATTTTGGGGTCCAAAATCATCCCAATGGGGAGGTGTGATTAGGATATCATGTCTTATGCTCAAAAATGAAAGTGCTTGAAACAGGTGCTAACCTGAGTGACCAAAAAAGTCTCGTTGTTGTGATTCCAACGCCGTGAATGGTTCGAAAAACCAATGTTGTATGAGGAATATATCGCGTTCTGTTCATTTTACCAAATAGAAAAAATTTGGTGACTGGATGCCAAGTCAGCATATAGGTATAGTTATCAAGTATATACTTGGAATATTCCATTTTTATTCAGCAAACAGAATCATGCCACGTGGCTCAATCTAGGTTGTTGGATGTTGATGGTACGGAATAATTTGGACCATTGATGAGATTTTGATTAGCCAATTATAGAGTGACACTTGCCAAGCCTGCATGCCACCACATGTCCTTAGGATGGTCTATGAAAAATTTGTTTCAGGCTACAAGAATCAAGCCCGAAACCTCGGGCATGGGTGCGAACAGTTTGACTAGTTCACCTGCGAGGTGTTTCTTACCACTATAGGGCGCCACTACTATTTGAATGTTATATGTTTTGGCATTGGGGGTTGGGGAGTTCAGCCCCAAAGGGACATCACCCCCTCTCATTTAGCCTTGTGCCCGGAACCCTAGCCTCCACTCTAACCAGAGCATAAAATGAAAACTTTGCAACGATTCCAGTTCACATGACAGTGTTGCAGAACAATTTTGGTTAATAGTTGTGATAATTGTAATCTTCGGCGGGTGTTTACAATGGAAATCACATGGTGGGGTTGAAATGTTTAATGCGACGGTTAAAGGTTTGCACAACCACTACTCTGGGTTCCAAGACTAAATGGCAGAGTTTCAAACCATAACAAGTAGAGGTTACGGTGGGGCTAGCATGTGAGCAACCAGCCACTAACACTTTAATGTCATGTTAACCGTCCAACTATATTTGGAGCATGCCTCTATTTTTAGGGCATTGTATTAAATTTAACTTAATTTAACTACCTATCTCCACATTTAGTGGAGCCTTTCTACCTGACATTAGGAAAAATGCACTGGAAGGTCAATTTTCGACCAATTTTGGTGAAATAAGAGTCTACCTAGACTAATTTGAGCATTCTGGAGCCATTGGTGCAAAGAAAATAGCCATTAGAGGTCTGAAAAACATATGTAATTTAAAATTTTGAGCATAATGACAAATAGGGACATGCCACTGGGAGCAGGACCAACAGATGTAGCCCAGGAGGGGTGAACTACTTCATCATGCCTACTGTGTAAAAATTATGTGTGAATGTTTTTATCTATTATGCACTGATGTTCAATGTTTTTAAGGGTTATTTACATGCTTAAAGTTCACTAATTCATATATAATTCATGGTTAAATCTCTCATTCCTTAAGAAAACATATGGAGACAAATTGTACATGTTTATATTACTGAAAGGATACTTGGAACAATAGAATGAATACACTCCTTTCAGATAAAGGGTGGAACAGAAAGATCTACTTGTTTTACATGAGGACCAAAGGTGACCACTAGCTTTTCTTCTTGTAAGTTCACAGTGTCTCTTATATCTTCCACCTATGTGAGATTAATAAATTATGAAATTTCTTTCTTGTAAGAAAGTATTTTAGCTAATTCTAGAAGAGCTACCTGAATTCTAACCTTATCCAACTATTTTTCCAAAATAAAAGCATTAGTTTTCTTAACGTTATTTTCAGGTTCTTCTTCACTCCTTCTAGAATTTTCCGCTTGTTCGGGTACAGGAACAACTCTCTCGAAAAATATTAGTGTCAACTAATTTGTTCTGCGAAGATTCACCCTGCTGTACATTTGTTCTATTAAGTGAGTTTATAGGTTTTTTCCCCTTATTGACCTGTTTCATAGGGTCATTTTGTTTTGGAGTCGCCATTGGAGGAGGAATGGAACCTTGTTGTTCACCTTCATTATCCTACACTCTGGATCTCTTTCTAGACCTTAAATCATAATTTTCTATGTAACTCATCTTGCATGAAATATGTGAATTGCCTACAGTATTCATCCATTTCATCTTGATCAAAAGATACTTCATCTTCAGCATATTCTCCCTCACAATATTCCTCTTCATCCTCTTCTATTGTATACATACTAGATACTTGATCCTCGACCTCCCTTTCGTGATATTCTGCTGGCTCTCTGCGTGCCACTTCTATATACAATGGTGCTTGAACCTGGTCTTGATCTCTTCTTTCCCTTTGCAAAATTTGTAGGGGATGTCTTCGGAATTGAGGATCAAACCCCCCTCGGTTTTGTTGTACCTATATTTGGGAGTTTTTATTTTTCCAATTCCATATTACCTAGCTTAATTGTCAAAGTCTTTATCACCTTTGTCATATATTCATTTCTTAGAACTTGTGATGATTATTCTTTTTCTTTCCCCTTCTCTAGGACTGGTTGTTTCTCTTTCTCCTTCCCAGTTGCAGTCATATTATCTTCAATGCTTAAAGCATTTGTATGTATCTTCTCAAGAGTAGGGGATCTTCTCTCTCTCAATTTAAAGCTAAAATCAGCTTCAAAATTCCCTACAGAAAAAAACTACCTTTGCTCCTACAAGGTGGGGATTCATTTATATAGGTAAACTGTTGTACAATTTGTTGAATCTTTCAACAGACTCATAAATGTTTTCATTAGGCTTTCTTTCAATTGAACTAAACTCTGTAAATGAGTAACCATGATCTCTCTTTTCTCCCCATCTTTGAGTGAATTGAATTTCTAACTGTTCCTAGTTATTTATTGAACCATTTTATAAACCTTTGAACCACTTTATAGCCTCTCCATTTAGAGATTGCACAAATAGTCTCATCAAAACATTAATATGTTCAATATTTAAATTCTCAGCAGAAGTGCAAAAAAAGGGTAAATGATTTTTTGCAATTACTTCATCTTCTCCAGTGAAACGAGGAAGTAATTTGATGTATTCTTGAGGCATGGAATTCATTGGTTGTGTAAGATTTATTGGTGCATATCTATTCATTAAGAAAGTTGGTGCTGCCATATTTACACCTTTGTTAATTTTTCCTTGGGTAGTTGAGGTTGATGAACCTGTTGTGAAAGTGAATGAAGGTGGTTAAAAGACTGATATGGGAGTGGGTTGATGAACAATGGCAAAAGAACCAACAACTATATTTGGTTTAGTTTGCGTGAAGGTAAAAGAAACAAACTCGAAAGAATGTTCTTCTAACTTAGGTTCTTGAACATGAATGGGTGTGGAAGGAGAATCTTGTTCCAAGAAAGAGATTTCCTTGGGAATATCTTCAAAGAAAGGGTTATGAGAACTGGTGCCAGGAGTAGAACATGTAGGATCAGGTGTTGAAGGAGTTTGAGGGTTTTGAGCCTTTTTAGAAACCAATCTTTCTGGATCTAGAAAATTAGGGACTATCTGCTATGATGTATCTGACCTCGTGTGAGGCCTCTTGAAAGCGAGAATTTTTAAAATAACAAACACAACCCAATATTTCCTCCTCACTAAACAACCTAAGGAAATAATGTGAAAAACCCAGGGAGAAATCAACTTTGTTTCTTCATCCTCGGCAACAGTGCTAGAAAATGTTGTATCTCAAGAAACAATCCCTTGGTTTTGGTAAGGAATCATTGCTTAAGACATTTAAGTATATGTCAAAATTACGATATCAAATAGCCTCTTTTTAACACCTTTGGAATTTAATTACTCAATACCCTCAATAATTTGATATAATGAAAGCCTTAACAATGCCATAAACTCCCGATATTTGAATGAAATGAAAAGAAGAACTATAAGGGAAAATCAAAATTATATGCTCAGAACACAGAATCTACCACTTTTAAGATTTAGAGGAAATTCATGGAGAGAGAGGAAACTTGAAATAATATGTTGCGAACATGGAATCTATTACTTTCAAGTTTCAGAGAGAATTTGTGAATGGAGAACAGATGGAGTGAAGGATTGCACATTAAGGATTGTTTAAATATTACTTAGATATGTAAAAAGTGACCCGCAACTACATTACTTCATTGCATTCAAAGAGGAATAAACACAGGGAAAAATTGGAAAGGCATACAAACATGAACATGTGTAGGAAACTTGACCTTCTTTCATTGATTTCTCAGAAAATTCAGTACCAAATTAACAGTCATCCAAAGGTCTGAAACTCGGAACCCCATTTCTTTATTTATCCCTACTTAAATACATCAAAGTAGTTTGTAATTGTTGAACTTCTTGAAACTAATCGACTACGTAAACTGTTAAGATTACGTATGCAATCATAACAAGAAAAAAAATTAAAATTGGCAATACTGTTCATTTTGTTGAATGTTATGTTGCTGATTCATCCTCCCAAAGTGATGAGGTGTCCTTTCTGGTTATGATGTGGTAGCTGCACAGTTTTGTAAAAATGCCTCACTAAGTGACTTGACCCGGCTGTCATGCTTCCCATAGTGCCACTATATGTTCTTCTGCCTGACTTTGCCTATGCCTCTGTCTGTGCCTGCAATGTTCCATCTTCTCTTCTTCAACTGCTGCAATACTTGGAATTGAACCATATTCCACTCACCTTTGAAGAATGCATCATATTTGATTTCTATCGCATTTTTGAATTTCACCAGCTTTACGTTATAATCATATTTTCTTTTTCTGATGCGATTTAACACAAGAAATGCCTTACCTTCAAATTTGAAAACCTTTGGAGTTCACTTTTGAAACCACATCACATCTGCCCTCAAATCGCAAATCAGGGATTTTGTTATGAAATACGAGAGGTAAGTGTTAAACATTGCAATGTGCGAAGTGCGATGGGTGGAAGCTGACTTGGCAAGCAAAGGTGGGGATGATCGTAATCGCAAATCAGTAGATTCGTTATGAGACATGCAAGGTAAGTGTTAGAATGTGCAATGTGCCAAGTGTGATGGGTGTAAGGTGACATGGAAAACAGAGGTGGGGCCAATCACAATCACAAATCAGTATATTTCTTATGAGACATGGAAGGTAAGTGGTAAAATGTGTGATGTGTGAAGTGCGACAGACGAAAGGTGATGTGGCAGGACAAATGTGGAACCGCCCGTAGGTTGCATATCACAAGTTTTACATGGGAGAAAGTGGAGGTTAAACATTATGTTTTGTGAATTGTGAAGTACAGGGGCGAGGAAGGTGACATGGCATGGATGGAGGTGGGACCGTGCCTGCAGATTGCATATCGCAAGGTTTATATGTAAGCAGAGGGTGGTAAATGCTAAAAAGTGCGATGTGCAAAGTGTGATGTATGATAGGGATGATGTGGAAGGCTGGAGGTGGGACTGCCCATAGATGAGATGTCGCACGTTCTATATGGGATCGAGTAGAGGGTAAAAAATAAGATTTGTGAAGTGTGATATGTGATGGAACCTATGGCCGACACGTGGCTCTTATTCACAATCTCTGATCCATTAATTCTCTTGCATATTTATTTGCGATATCCATTCTTGATTGGTTATCTCTAACTTAGATCTTGCGATCTAATCTTGTCCATCCATCTGACTTGCGTTCCTATGCTATGTTCTCCATCTCCCATCTCTCTGCTTCAATTTTTTTCTTTGATTATGACCGTCTATTTTCCCCTTTGTGCCTCCTCCAAAACCCTGAAGCTAATTTAAGGTAAATACGCTATTTATCTACTTCCTCTGATTTAAATGTAAAGGGCGTGGGCTCCAACTGTCACAATGAAATTTCCTTTATTGAAACTTGAAACCACTTGCGGGCATAGTTAAGAGGTTTTTTGGAATTTTAAGAGATTTTTCCTGCAGTTAATATCAACCATTGATTTGCAGGTGAGCGGATTTAATGAGATTGTTTTCGGGGACACTCCTTGGTATAAATCTCATGCAATTTGTGCTCCCAGGTTTCCCTTGGATCTGGGCGTAATGAAAACGAGCCTTCATTGTACTCAAACTTGGAAGAATGATAATATTGTTTAATTTTAACTTCAAGACATCTTATCATTAAACAATATTTGGTAGTGCTAGTCTCTCCTAAGCTTGCGAATGAGCCTAACTCAACCTTGACCGGTGTGTAATGTTCTGAACGTACCCATTGGTCCATCTCTTGAACTTTTCTACATGTGAATGAGGCTGACTTGACCCACCTTCACATCGTATCACATAATTTTAATGTAACAACATATAAATGAAAATTATTCTTTTAAATTTGAATTAAAACCCTAATAAAACCTTAATTTTTAATTTATGATAATTGTTTATTCACCTTGTTCACTTTCCTTAAACATATATCAATCACTAGCAGGGTAAATGTCCTTGACATAGGGTTTCATTGAACTAGTTTGACCATTCATTTCATTCCTCTCACACATTCCCTTTACCTATTCAAGCTAGCCATCTCATCCCTTTCCCCTTCATCTCATTCGATGTGTACCCTAGGGTTTCGTAAGTCAAAGTTTAAAAATGTCTGAAGAAGAGGATAGTGGTGTTGGTGAGGCATAAATTCCAAGAATAAATGATCAAAAAGGAGGGAACATTAACAAGTTTAAACCCATAACCACAAGAGAACTCATGGCCTCTCCTCTGAATGTGCCTTGTTTCAAGCATGTGGGCTATTTTGAGTTTTATGAGAGAGTGCAGCAAATCCAAAATCACCCATAGTTAACAAGACTGTTCATCACTAATTTACAAGAAAAATAAGTTACTCTTGCTGGGATCACCTTTGATATGTTGACCAATGCTATTATAGCTACTACAGGGATTCCTAGTGTGGGAGAGATGTGGTTTGAACAAGAAAACTTGGATATGAGCTATTATGAACTGTACCTCAAACCTAGGTACAAGGATCACAAGGAATCAATTTTCCCTTTCTCTCATCTCCTTGACTGTTATGTTCCCATGATGTGGATAATAATGAAATAATTCACTTGTGAGGGGGGGTTTTCTCAACTCTACTCATATCATATACGACTCCTCATGCATTTCACTAGAGTTATAATACTACACATACCTTATAGTCGTTTCTGCAACATTGACAAGACGGCTTACATTGTGCAAAAGAGGGATTAAAATCATTAAATTTAGAGTTTATTTCATCATTCACTCATCAAAATGGTGGTCATGCATCAACTTCAACAAAAAAACATCTCATGGGATGCATTCTTTGTAAATGAGGTTTTCACTACCCCACTTAGCCATCATGATATGTATATCCCTTCATCATCTTATCCTCTTGTATCCAATTCTCCGTCACATCCCATTGTTCATACATCACCACCCACTCTAATCTATTCACCTCATGTTGATCCTACCTCATCACCTTTCTGTAACCCTTCACCATCCCATCATGATACCAGAGCATCAAGCAGTGAAAGGGACATTGAGGCAACTTTCATTAAAATGATTGATATTGAGCCATTTCCCTTGACATATCAAAGATGCCACATGAATGTTTTTTCTTCACATGGTGTGAGAGGGGCCATGCTTTCTTCATCAGCAAAACAGGTAGACAAGGGCAAGGTAAAGGCTACAGAGCTTATCATTGTTGAGAAGGAGGACAAACATGAAACTGTGCAGGAGTTTCAGTTGATTGAGATTGATGAAGGGGATGAGGATAGAGCCACTAGTGCAATGATCAGAGGCAAGGAGGCCAATATTAGTGAGCTTCAAGCTAATATTGATAAAGCACAATACGTGATTGACTTTCTTGAGCTAGAAAATTAGCAGTTGAAGGCTATGCAAACCATTAGTGAAGTGAAGACAATGAGAGCTCAAAGAGAGGCAGGAAATGCCAGGGCCTTGCTAGAGGAGACCTTGGGAAGATTTTATGAGATTGATGCTGAAGAATATCAGCTTCTAAGATGGAGACCGAGGACAACTGGGCTAAAGAGTGATTTAGCACGAGAAAGGAAAAATGAGGCCGAATTGGCAGAGCAACTTACTCAAGGTGAGCTGCTTGCCATAGAGATTAGCAGAGACAGAGAGTCTTGGCTTGAGAGAACTAATTTTCATCTAGAGGGCCTACTAGAGAGGTCAAATAAAGACATTGACATTCACAGAAATATGGTGAAACACTATGCCATGAGAAACAAGATTGCAAGGGCCAAGCTCAAATGAGCCAATTCAAATATTTGGGCTTTGACCGAGCAAAAGGAGAAGGAGAAGTTTAAAATTATTGTTGAGGTGTCTCTCCATGCCTCTTACCCATAAATCAGCAAGGAAATCCTCAATTTTGGCCCATGGGGCATTCTTGTGCAAATTTTGTTTTTTGGACAGTTTAGTATATAGAAAATTTGCTAAACATGCAGTGCCACTGGCGCTGCACTCTTTTTTGAGGCATCCAATTGAAGAATTTCCACCACCACCATGTTTATAATTATGAGGAAATCAAATCCAACAAGTTTCAAGCTATTTGGAGGAGAAATGGTCCCTGAAGGAGGAAAAATCCACCAAAAAATCATGTTTCTGCCCTCTTTTTGACCCTAGCATTGCAAGTTTACTAGTCTTGGGAGAGGAGGGTTTTGATAGGGAATATCGACTCCATTTTGGAAATTAGAAGCATATATAGAAACTAGAATCAAATAGATTTCCAGTTAGCTATCATGGAGCTGATTTGGACAAGGGGAAGGCCTCCAAAGGTTGCTTGAAAAACAGGTCAATTAATCTGTCATGGCACTGCGCTTTTACCAGGATATTTACATTTTCACCAGTTTCATCAAATTTTGAAGTTTCACTTTTGTTTCACATTTTACTTGGGTAAATGAAAATTTTACCAATTTAAATGTTATATTTTACTTTTACCTAAGGTAGAGATATTAAATAAATCATTAGTTGAAGTCAAATGTATTTGTTCTTAAAGGTAGGAATGAGTCACTTTCCTCATCCTAGACTCTAGTTTTCAGTTCATCTTTTGATGTAATAACTCCCTCACCCCATGGATTAAACCCCTGAGGATGCGAGGAAGTGGTTTTGAGGTATATAAGGTGTATTTTTTAGCAAATATAATGGTTGGCATCAGTTTGAGAGATTGTATTGATCAAGTATAATCTTGGCTTGGACATTAATGGAAAATTGCAGCTATTTTCTTGGGATGCATGTGGTATGAGTTTTAGACATAGTTTCCTCTCTTTTATCAATTTGTTAGAATGTATTTTTAATTCATAAAACATTTAATATCTATATTATTCTTGATTTCAAGTTGAAATATAGAATCCATATTCATTTATCACCTATTTGGGAAATTTAGTATAATGTGTTGATTCTCCTCAATTTAGGGAAAATACATTTCGGATGCTTTCCCTAGCTCCTCACGAGTCTATTCATATCATTCAATTCACTTTTGAATGTTTAAACCTTATACCTACCTTACCCCTTGAAACCCCTGCAAATTTTGACCTAATTTCCTTGCCCTAGTTGTTTGGCTTCTCATGATGTAGCAAACCCTACAAAAATCAAGATCAAAACCTTGAGGTACTATACCTAGGCTAAAATATTCTTCCCACAGTCATCTTGACTATGCTATATAAATAGAGATCCCTATTCTGGACTAGTAGGGCTAGCTACTTGGGTAAGTGTGGTTTGACGCTACCTGAAGATTGCCTCTCTCAACAAGTTCAATTTGAGTGATAACATTTTTGGTGACTCCATTGGGGAAGAAAAATTAAGATCAGATCTTCCCTAGGAAAGAACGATAAATTTTAGATCTATTTTCTAATGGTGGACAACAATCAGGTGCATATGAAGGATGAAATCTTCACCTGGTGACTCCAAATTAATGTAAAGAATCCACTAGAGGATCGACCTTACTAGCAGGAAAATGGAAGGATCTTACACAAAGGTCAGGTATTCAAAGTTGAATTGTATTCAAGATCTAATCTTCTTTCTTGTAAATTACTTCTTTTATTTTCAAGAAACTTTCCTTAAATTTTTTTGGAGTTTGTTGTATGATAATGATCAAAATCTTGATTCTACCTATTCGAAAAGTATAAATAAAGAAATTTTCTTTGATGTTGGTCCACATCCTTTTTCTGAATCTTATGATGACCATCTTCAAATTGATGAGCCTAAAGAGATAAGATTGATCCTATAGCTTATGTACATACTCCTACACCTTCTTTAGTCCCGGATCGATACGAACCACTCATCTTAATCCTATACTCCATGCTTTCCCTGAAAATTATTACCTCTGTCTTCCGAGGTTTGATGGTGAATATGACAGCATCACTACTGAGAGGCATATCCATAATTTTGAGACTTTCATAGACCTTTTTGAAGTTTATGAAGGGCATGTGAGTATCAGGCTATTTTATCTTTCTTTGCAAGGCAGAGTCAAGAGTTGGTTCAAAAAATTTCCTACCGTGAGCATCTGAGTTTTCCCATAGTTTGTCAAAGTTTTCTCGACAGGTGGGTGGTCAAACAAAACCCTTTCCTAATTCTAGAAGAGTATGCCCAGCTAAAAAGACATATATGGGATACAGTACAATAGTTTTTTTCCAGATTCAATCAAGTATATTATTCGATACCTGCTGATATAAGACCCCCTCCTGGCTCAACTCTTTTACATTACTTGGATGCCTTTGATCTGGAAATGGAGTTTCAGCCAAGAGAAAGGAAACTTGCAACACTTGAAGAGATGCAAAAAAATTCAGTAGATTTAGAGGTTAATCTACTGAGTAGAAGGGAAAAGTTGAAGGAAGAAGAGAAGAAGAGCATTGTAGAGAACCTAACATCTTTAGAGGTAAAGCTCGACATTTTGGTAACTACAATAGAGGAAATGATGCAAAATATCACCATGAGAGATGTATTTTCCATTCAAGATCACCATGAATCACTTATCCTAGAAAAAGAAAAGATTGTAAACCCTAAATATTTTCCTGCTAAATGCAGCCACCATAGATCAGAAAATGGATTTGTAGATCAATTCGAGGAAAAACAATATGATAATGTAATGTGTATGATTGGTGACATTACTTATATTTATGATTTTCCAAAGTTTGATCAGTATGATGATGATCATGTTCTCCAAATAGAAGCTAATCTTGCAAAGCAATCAACAGTTGGTTTGTGGGACGAAGTACAATTCTAGTAGCTCGAAAATAATGATCAACCGATGAATATCAGCTAGGACAGTGATGAGGAAAGTCTAGAAAATGTGGAAATAAGTGAAGGATCTTTGCCTTTATGATTTGCTTCATTTCAATTTTAGAAAGAAATTTTTTCAAAAATTAGAAATCAACAATATTTCATTTTTGATATTGAGGTCGAGGTAGATATTGAATTTCTTGAGCAAGTTGTTAATGAGAAAAAATCTCCTACATTTTTTGAGAAGATCATTTGTGACATAGAATCCTCCTTAGCTCCAGATTCGCAGCCAAAAAATTCCATTGAATTTCAAGTTGCAGATGAAGGCTTGGAAATTGAAACACATGATCAAATGATGTAAGATGATTCTGTGCCATTATGTTTTGAATCATTTCAATTTATAAAGAAAATTTTTCATAATATCTCTAAAGAAAAGGATGAGCACCCTGTAGAGTGTCATGCAGTCTCATAAAAACTGATGGATAGGTTTAAACAGTATTTTCATGTTCTTCATGACCCTATAGCTAATGTGTTAGATAATATCTACAGCAAAAGTCCTTCTCCATTAGCTAATTGTGAGCCTGAAAAGAGTGTTTATATAAATTTGATCTGACAACTAACTTCATTGACTTGTTTAGTAGGTGTTTCATTACAACGTTCATACCAAGATTTGCAGTCATATCAGAAGAGTAATGAAGAAGATTTTTGTTTTGTTTTTTATCATCAAGGAAATATATTCATTCACAAGTTTTAGGATCCCTTTGTCAACTTTCTGCAGTAATCAAAGAAAGAAAGCACAGATTTTAGGAAAATTTTAAACCAAGGTACGAAGACTATCTAGAGAAAAGTAGTAATGTATTCGATGGGCTAGAAATCAATATGTATTCCCATGAAGATCCTATTGTAGCATTATTTAGGTCAGTTAGTGGGCTTGTGCTTTGAAATTTCATCAATATTTGATCTATTGAGAAGTTTTCATGGGAGTTTTCTTTTAGTAGTTCTCTATTCTTGCTCATAAGAAAGCACTTTCGGAGAATTCAAACAGCAGCCAGAATGCCTAGACGGTTGCATTGGTTGTTCCATTTCACTTGATCAGGTGATATGCATAAATTTGAGTAGGTTTTGTCGAATAAACTCAATTCAGAGCATCTTTATCAATTTTTCAGTTGTGTTTTAGTTTGAGTCAGTCTTAAGTCAGTTTTTTGAATCAAGTTTCTTTTAGTATTCAGTGTGGTTTTTAGCTATTGACTCCATTTCCCAATGAAATAGGCACTTTTTCTACTGTGTTCTTAGCACATCCAAGTAGCTACCATCCCCAGCTGGAGCCAATGTTAGTGTCAGTATTTGCATACTTCTACCAGGGATAAAAAAATTTTACATGTGCATATTAGGTGTCCCATTCTGAATAAATTTTTCATCATTCCATTAGGTCGTGACTTAAAATTGTTCCGCTGATGGTTGTCCTTATCAATAAGCTCCACTTTCCCTTCAAGATTCACACTTATGACTCATTTCAATATCCCCTTGAGCATAATAACACTTATGGAGATGCTATTTTCACTTGAAATTATTTAAGTCAAAATCTCATGAAAAATTCAGGTAAAAAAGCAGTCCCATTAGGTCATTAGGGTTTTTCATTTCTCAAGGTCACTCCTTCATTTAGATGACATCAGAATACATATGAGAGGGATTGAATAAGATCATTATGATGTATTTATTATGCTTTCAGAGTTGTATTTTTAGTTTAATGACTTTTATATAAAAATAAATATTTTGATAGAAAAGTAAAATATGTAATTTATTTTTATTTTTCAAATGTAATTTTATGTCATTATATGTAATAATTTTATCCTAAAGCTGTCAAATGTAATTATGTCCAGTCAAAGTGGAGCAAAAGAACCAAACTCCATGTTTATCAAGCCCGCAATTCCAAAAGGTCAAAACAAGCATCAGTGACAAAGAAAAATACATCAAACATTAGAAAAAGTTTGTATTTCAAGTTAAATCAAAATCAACTTGGCTATAAGGCCTTTCAAGCATTTCAAACAAGCTATTTTTTCTGTTTTAATCATCAAGAAGTATTCAACAAGGATAATTTTTGAGTTTTTGAGCAGTTCTAGAAAAAATCCACAGACGTTGCATGTATAGAAGGTTGGTATTGCGTGCCTGCCCAGTGGCATTATTCCCTTGAGAGGAGATCTCAATGTGAATTGCACAGGTGCTGCGCACACAGACAGTGGTGTTGCGTGCTCAGACAATGGCGTTGCACACCTACAAAGTCAAGTTTGTTGGGTGTTGTGTCACTTCAAACAACTTCCAAACTTCTCCTATAATCCTCCAAGGATATTCTAAACAGTAAGTACACCCTCATTGCCATATTTCTAAGCTATTTTTTGACTCTTTAATTTTTTGAAGTGAAACCCTAATGAAACCCTAATTTTAATTTATGATCACTATTTATACACCTTGTTCACTTTCCTTAAACATATATCAGTCATAGGCAGGGTAAACATCATTGACCTAGGGTTTTAGTTGACCAAGTTTAACCATTCATTTAATTCCTCTCACTCATTCCCTTTACCTGTTCAAGCTAGCCATCCCATCCATTTCCCCTTCATCTCATTCGATTTGTACCATAGGGTTTCATAAGTCAAAGTTTAAAAATGACTGAAGAAGAATATAGTGGTGTCGATGAGGCACAAATGCCAAGAATAAATTATCAAAAAGGATGGAACATTGACAGGTTTGAACCCATAACCACAAGGGAACTCATGGCCTCTCCTCTCACTTTGTCTTGTTTCAAGCATGTGGGTTGTTTTGAGTTTTGTGAGAGAGTGCAGCAAATCCAAAATCACCCAGAGTTAAAATGAATGTTCATTAATAATTTATATGAAAAATAGGTTACTCTTGTTAGGCTCACCTTGGATATGTCCACCAATGCTATTGTAGCTGCTACAGGGATCCCTAGTGTGGGCGAGAGGTGGTTTAAACAAGCAAACTTGGATATGAGCTATTATGAACCATACCTCAAACGTAGGTACAAGGATCACAAGAAATCAATTTTCCCTTTCTCTCATATCCTTGACTGGTATGTTCCCATGATGAGGATAATCATGAAATACTTCACTTGTGATGGGAGGTTTTCTCGACTCTACTCAAATCATATTCGACTCATGATTTTCACTAGAGTTAGAATGCTACACATACCTTACTATCTTTTTCGCAACATTGACAAGATGGCTTACATTATGCAAAAGAGGAATTACAATCATCAAATGTAGAGTCTATTTCATCATTCACTATTCAAAATTGTGTTCATGCATCAACTTCAGTAGAAAAACATTTCATGGGAGGCATTCATTGCAAATGAGGTTTTCACTACTGCACCTTGCCATCATGAGTAGGATATCCCTTCATCATCTCATCCTCCCATATCCAATTATCTATCACACCCCTTTGTTCATTAATCACCACTCACTCACATCCATTCAGCTCATGTTGATCCTACCTCATCACCTTTCTATATCCCTTCACCATCACATCATGGTATCGGAGCATTAAGCAGTGAAAGTGAAATTGAGGTAGCTTTTATTAAAATGACTGATATTGAGTCATTTCCCTTGACATATCAAATAGGCCATAGGCATGTGTTTGCTTCACATGCTGTGAAAGGGGCCATGTCTTCTTCATAAAAAAAATGGGTAAACAAGGGAAATTGAAAGGCTACAAAGCCTATCATTGCTGAGCAAGAGGACAAACATGAAACTGAGCAGGAGTTTCAGCTGATTGAGATTGATGAGGAGGATGAGGATAGAGGCAATAGTGTAGTGATTAGAGGCATGGAGGCAAAGATTAGTGAGCTTCAAGGTAATATTCATAAATCACAGTATGTGATTGACCTTCTTGAGCTAGAAAATCCACAACTGAAGACTAAGCAAACCATGAGTGAAGTCAAGACAAGCAGAGCTTAGAGAGAGGAAGGAAAGGCTAAGGCCTTGCTGGAGGAGAACTTGGGTAGATTTGATGAGAGGATGATGAAGAATATCAACTTCCAAGATAGAGAGAAAGGAAAATTGGGCTAAAGAGGGCTTTAGCTCGGGAAAGGCAGAAGGAAGAAGAATTGGCAGACGAGCTTACTCCAAGTGTGTTTCTTGCCATAGAGATTAGAAGAAACTGTTAGGTCCCTATATTACTAGTATAGTCCCTTATTGTTGTTAGTGTAACCTCCTTATTGTCATTATTGTACCCCTGTAACCTCCATATTGTTATTATTGTGCCCTTAAATTATTATTGTTAGGTCGGCTAGGATTACATTGTGGCCCCACTAAGATTACATTATGGCCCCATGGACTCCTATATATAGAAAGGAGGTTTTGTAATTTGTATCATACAAGAATTGTTCATTCATGTAATGTATTGGAGGTTTCCCCCTCGAAGTGGCTTATTTCTAAGGCGTTGATATCTATTTTCTTCTATTTTTGTAGTTGGTTTCACAACATTTGGTATCAGAGGTTTGGATTCTAGGGTTTCGCTGCTCCAAACAGGTCATCGTGGAATTTTTGCTATAAATTTATTTCTATGAAGATTCAAAATATGAAATGCTTAGAGTTCGAAGCCAAAATCCTAAGGAACATATTCACAAAATTTTAGATCTTGGTTCGTAATATTTTAGGAGATATGATCTGTTGAAGTTTGGCATTTTTACAGGCTTGTGAATTTCACTTAAAAAGGTCATCGCGGCCATTTCACTATAAAAAAAATTCTACGAAGGTTCAAAAGTTTAAATGTTTAGAGAGTGAATCCAAAATCTTGAGAAACATCTTCAAAAAAATTCAGAGATTGGTTCACAATATTTGCGGAGATATGATCTGTGGAAGTTAGGTCATTTTCAGGCTCCTGAATTTCATCTAAAAGAGGTGATCATGGGAAAATATTCATAACTCTCTCTCTGAGCATCGGATTGGAATTCTATAAAAATTGAATGGAATTAAACAGACTTTAGTTTCTTGTCTATAAATTTTAGAGCCAAAGGAGAAAACAGTGACACGTGGAAAGTCTTACAAGTTCACTCTACTGAACCAGTCCATAATTAGGTCATTGTGGGAGATTGGACATAATTTTGCCTTGAAGAATCCAAATGAAGTCAAACCTATGGCATTTGAAAGAATCTTTAGAGCACTACTAGATGGCCACATTTCAGATATTTAGGATCTGGAAGTATAGAGATAAGTCAATTTCAATATCGAGCTCTTCAAAAGCAAGTAAAAGGTGTGTATTATTTTTTCCGAATTACATAAGTCTTGTTTGAAGAATCAAGTTGAATTGATTCCAAGGGAATATTCTAGAATATATTTCAGTATTGGGTTCTGAAATGCCTCATAAAAATAATTCAACACCCATCAAGCCTTTATAAGGCTCCACTATGACTCATGAAGATGAATAATGGCAACATGACATATAAAATTTACAAGAGCAACTGCAACAAATTTCGCTCTTGCAAAGAGCAACAAAAAATGACATGAAACTTTTGAAGAAAGGCGTGGAAACTAAGATGGATGGTTTGAAGAAAGGTGTGGAATATAAGATGGATGGTTTGAAGAATGGCATGGAAGGTGGCATGGAATCTAAGATGGATGACATGGAAGCTACGATCGATGAAAAATGGAAAACATGAAGAATGATCTAAAAGAAGAAATGGAAGGTTTGACAAAGTTGATACAACAAATGTTTCCTAATGGTGAAAAGATAGTAGAGGAAACTCATGATGAGAACAAAATAAATGTTAATCATGATTTCATAAACTCTAATTCTAGCGGGAAGAACCATAATATTCCAAAAATGGATATGAGGAAGTTTGATGGAAAGGATACTGTAACATGGATACTACATATGGAGCAATATTTTTATCTCAATAATGTGAAAAACACACAAAAGATATGCATTGAAAATTTACATTTGGAACAAAGTATATTTGTATGGTATTGATGGCTTTTCTCCCATAAAAAAATTGTCACTTGGTCAATTTTTACGGAGGAAATGATAGCACATTATGAGGATACAAAGAGCAACACCTTCTTTAGCCAATTGATAAATCTCAAACAAAAGGGTTTAGTGGGGGAGCACATTGAGGACTTCCAAAAAATTGAATATAAGGGTAACTTATATTGTAGAGGAACAGAAGATTGATCTCCTCATAGGTAATTTAGAGGATAACATCCAACATGAAGTTCGCGTTTTGGAACATGATTCATTGGAGAAGGCATTCAGGTTGGCAAGGAAAATTGAATGTAAAATTACGGCAACAAAGAATCCTACCACTCACTTTTATAGAGAGGGGACTGTTGCTACTCCTAGATTTCCACAACTTACAGGGTTGACACCAGAAAAATTGGAGGAAAAAGGAGAAAAAGGGCTTTGCTAAAGTTGTGATAGGAAATACACTAAAGGTCATAAGTGTGCTGAGAAGAAATTATTTTACATATATTATGAAGAGGAAGAAGAAAATGAACAAGAAGAGGATATACACTAGGAACCAACCCTAGAAGAGGAAGAAATGAGTCTGACCATATCGTGTAATGCATTGGCAGGAATTACCACTCCTCAAACTCTCAATATAGAAGGACATATCAAGAATAAAAAGGCAATAGTGTTGATTGATTCAGGTAGTACCCACAATTGTATTCATTGTAAGGTAGCCAAGGAATTGAATTGTTTCCTATACCCAGCACCAGAATCTCAAGTGATGGTTGCAAATGGAGGAACTATAAATTTCTCTAGAAAATGCCATAATATCAAGCTAATCATGGGGGAATATGTATTGAATAGTCCAATGCTTTCCATTCCTATGGGAGGTGCTGATGTTCTACTAGGAGTACAATAGTTACAATCTTTGGGGACGGTAGCTTTTAATTTTCAAGAACTTTTCTTGAAAAATTTTGCAGAAGGAAAGGAAGTCAAATTACGGGGTATTGCAGGGAATCCGAGAAAGATAATAAGCTCTAATGTCATGAAAAATCTTCTAAAGAAATAACAAAGAGGCGTAATTGAAAAATTATGCTCACTAGAAGTTTCAACATCAAAACCATCTATTTCTGCAGATCTTCAAAAAGTCTTGGACAATCATTCCAAGGTTTTTGAAACTCCCAAAGGACTCCCACCTATCATTGATCGTGATCATGCTATTCATTTGATTCTAGGAAGTGTTCCTCCAAACATCAAGCCTTATAGATATCCTTATGTCCAAAAGAGAGAAATTCAACGTATGATTGCAGAAATGTTAGAGGCCGGTATAATTCCACCTAGTCAAAGTTATTTCTCTGCTCCTGCAATATTGGTACATAAGAAGGATGGATCATGGCGCATGTGTCCAGATTATAGGGAGCTCAATAAGCTGACCATTAAAGATAAATTTCCCTTTCCTGTGATTGATGAATTATTGGATGAATTACATTGAGCAATTTATTTTACCAGGTTGGAACTTCGTTCAGGATATCATCAAATTAGAATGAAGACTGAAAATATTCCGAAAACAACATTTCAAACTCATGAGGGTTATTATGAATTTTTGGTCATGCCTTTTGGCCTTACCAATGCACCTTCTACATTTCAAGGCTTGATGAATTCCATTTTCAAACCCTTAGAAAAAATTTTCTAATATTTTTTGATGATATACTAATCTACAACAGGTCTTGGAAGGATGATGTTCAACATGCTGACAGGGTTCTCAAACTATTGCAGGAGAAACAATTATATGAAAAAACATCCAAATGTTTCTTTGGAGTATAAGAGGTGGAATATCTGGGTCATATTGTATCTCACGAGGGTGTTAAGGTAGACCCTAACAAAATTAAAGCCATTAAAGAATGGAAATTCCCCATAGCCATAAATCAGTTGCGGGGATTTCTTGGGTTAACAGGGTATTATCACAAGTTTGTTAAGAGTTATGGGAGAATAGCAGCACCTCTAACAACATTATTGAAGAAAGATGGATTTTCATGGACTCCTGAAGCAACTAAGGCCTTTGAACATCTTAAAGAGTCAATGTGCCTAGCAATAGTCTTAGATACACCAGACTTCAAGAAAACCTTTATTGTGGAATGTGATGCCTCAGGAAATGGAATTGGTGTTGTTTTAAGCAAGAAGGAAGACCAATTGCTTTTGAAAGTCATCCAATCAAAGGAAAGTATTTACAAAAATCAATTTATGAGAAATAAATTTTAGCAATACTTCATGCACTAAAGAAATGGCGAACTTACCTAATGGGAAGACACTTCAAGGTAAAAACTGATCATGGTAGTCTTAATTTTTTTTTGGAACAAAGATCATCTTTAGAAGAGTAGCAAAAATGGGTCACAAAGATGTTGGGTTATGACATTGAAATAATCTACAAAAAATGGAAGCTAAATGTTGTTGCAGATGCACTCTCAAGAAAGAATGAAGAGGTGGAAGAATTTCTTTGTGTCATTTCTATTATCCAACTAGAATGGATAACCGAAGCAACGGATGAATGGAAGAAGGACAAAGAAGCGTGGAAACTCATTCAAAATTTGCAGCAAGATCCTGGTACATATGATATATTTAGTTGGAAAAATAATTCCTTATGGTACAAATATCGCTTATAGATTTGTAAGAATTCCCAACTAAAACAAAAGATTATTTTGGAATTACACACTTCTCCTTTAGGAGGACACTCAAGATTTTTAAAAACATACCATAGGGTGAAGAGAGAATTTTTTTTGGGATGGCCTTAAATCTAATATTCAAAATTTTGTGGCGAAATGCTTGATTTTCCATCAGAATAAAGTTGAGACAATTAAGACCCTGGGTCTTCTACAACCTTTATCCATTCAAGGTCAATGTTGGGAGGAGATTTCAATGGGTTTTATCACAGGTTTACCTAAGTCCGAAGGAAAGAGTTTCATCATGGTGGTAGTTGATAGACTTACCAAGTATGCACACTTTTGTGCATTATCTCATCCATTTAAAGAAAGTACAGTTGCTAGTACATTTATGGACACAAGTCAAAAGCTACATGGAAACCCAGGGGTTATTGTGAGTGACAGAGATCCCATTTTACTGGAAATTTTTGGACGGAGTAATTTTATTGTTTGGGTACTCAATTAGCTCATAGCTCATCTTATCATCCTCAATTCGATGGTCAAACTGAGATAGTAAATAAATTTTTGGAAGGATATCTTCGTTGTTTTGTATCTGATAAAAAAACACAATGGGTAAAGTGGTTACCTCTTGCTTAATGGTGGTATAACACTTCCTTCCATACAATAGCAAAAATGACCCCATTTATGACACTTTATGGATATCATCCACCATCCGTCACATCATCTTTAAGATAAAATTCAAAGGTTCAAGTAGTGGAAGATCACATCGAGCATCAACAAGAAGTTCTCCAGCTCTTAAAGGACAACATGAATTTGGCACAAAATCAAATGAAACAACAGGCAGATCAACATCACAGTGAAAGAAGTTTTGATGTAGGAGACTAGGTATTTTTACGGCTACAACCATACAAATAAATGTCCCTCAAGCAAGCTAAGAAGGATCATAAATTATCGCCAAAGTACTATGGTCCTTACAAGGTGTTGCAAAAGATTGGTACTATTGCATACAAATTGGAGCTTCCTGCTTCTTCACAAGTGCATCCGTTTTTCCATGTTTCATGCTTAAAGAAGGTTATAAGTTAAAATATTCCAGTTCAAACAATATTTCTAGAACTTGATGAGGGAGAAAAAATCATATTGGAAACTGAAGCAGTCACGGAAACAAGAATTCGACAGCTACGAAATCGATCAATTTCAAAGTATCTCATAAAGTGGAATAACTTACCCACTAAGTTTTCTACATGGGAGGATCAGAATTTTATATAGAAGCACCCAGAGCTATGAAACATTGAGGACAACACTTTTTTTAAGGAGATGGGCATATTAGGTCAATATATTACTAGTATAGTCCCTTATTGTTGTTAGTGTAACCCCCTTATTGTTATTACTGTACCCCTGTAACCCCCATATTGTTATGATTGTGCCCTTAAATTATTATTGCTAGGTTGGGTAGGATTACATTGTGGTCCCATGGACTCCTATATATAGAAATGAGGTATTTTAATTTGTATCATCCAAGAATTTTTCATTCATGTAATGTATTGGAGGTTGACCCCTCAAAGTGGCTTATTTCTAAGGCATTGATATCTCTTTTCTTCTATTTTTGGAGCTGGTTTCACAACAGAAACAGAGATTCTTGGCTTGAGAGAGCCAATTTTCATCTGGAGGTCCTGGTAGAGAGGGCAAAGAAATACATTGACATTCAGAGGAATATGGTGAAACACTATGCCATGAGAAACAAGATTGCAAGGGCTAAGCTCAAATAAACCCATGCAAATATGTGGGCTTTGACCAAGCCAAAGGAGAAGGAGAAGTTGAAAATTATTGTTGAGGTGTCTCTTCATGCCTCTAACCCCTAAATCAACAAGAAAATTCACAGTGTTTTCACATCTTGCATTCTTGTCCAAATTTTGATTTTTGGATAGTTTAGCACACAGAAAATTTGCTAAACGCACAGCGCCACTAGCATTTTGCTCTTTTTTGAGGAATAAAATTGATGAATGGCCACCACCATCATGTTAAAAATGATGACGACATCAACTCCAACAATTTTCATAAGATTTGGAGGAGAAATGGTCCCTCAAAAAGGCACAAAACCACCAAAACATCATGTTTCTGCCCTCTTTTTGACCTTGGCACTGCACGCTTACCAATCTCGGGTGAATAGGTTTTTGATAGGGAATATTGGCACCATTTTGGAAACTAGAGATATATCTAGAAGCTAGACTCAAATACCTTTCCAATAAGCTATCATGGAGCCGATTTGGACAAGGTTGAGGTCTCGAAATGTGGCTTAAAAAACAGGTCAATTTTTCTGTCATGGTGTTGCACTTTTACCAGGAAATTTATATTTTCACGAGTTTCATCAAATTTTGAAGTTTCACTTCTTTTTCACTTTTTACTTGGGTGAATGAAAAATATACCAATTTAAATGCCATATTTTACTTTTACCTAAGGTATATACATTAATTAATTCATTAGTTGAAGTCAAATGTATCTATTATTAAAGATAGGAATGAGTCACTTTCCTCATCCTAGACTCTAGCTTTTAGTTTAGCTTTTGATGTAACAACTCCCTCACCTCATGATGAGGTCTATAAGGTGTATTTTTTCAGTAATTGTAATGGGTAGCATCACTTTGAGAGATTTTATTGATCAAGTATTATTTTGGCTTGGAAACTAATGGAAAATTGCAACTATTTTCTTGGTATCCATGTGGTATGAGTTTTATACATATTTTCCTCTCTGTTATCAATATTTTAGAATGTATTGTTAATTCATAAACCATTTCATATCTATAATATACTTCATTTCAAGTTCAAAGATAGAATCCATCTTCATTTATACTCTGTTTTGGGAAGTTTAGTATAATGTGTTCATTCTCCTCAGTTTAGGGAAAATTCATGTTGGATACTTTCCCTAGCTCCTCACCAGTCTATTCGTGTCATTTAATCCTCTTTTGAATTTTAAATATTTTATCTAACTTTCCCCATCAAACAAATTTCAATTTCATCCTCTTTGTCCTGATCTATTCCCTTGACCTAATCCCTGTTCAGTGAGCCCAACCCTAAAAATCAAAATCAAAACCCCCTGTATTCCTTAGCTAGCCTAAAATAGTCTTCATCCAACCCTCTTCGCTATGATATTTTGTGGAGAGATACCTCTCTGACTTAGTAGGGCTATATACCAAGTCTAAGGTTTGGTTTGAGGTTACCTTGGGATTTCCTCTCTTAGGGTGCTTCTATATAAAATTCTCATCCTCCCATGTAGAATCTTGAGTGGGTAAGTTCTTCCATTTGATGAGATACTCTGAAATTCATTGATTTCGTAGCTGTCAAATTCTTGTTTCAGTGACTTCTTCAAGTTCCCATATGGTTTTTCCTTCCTCATAAGTTCTGGAAATATTGTTTGAACTAGAATTTTGTCCCCTATAACCTTCTTTAAGCATGAACCATGGAAAGCTAGATGCACTCACGAAGTAGGAGGAAGCTCCAATTTCTATGCCATAGTACCAATGTTTTGCAACAACTTGTAAGGACCATAGTACTCTGGCAATAATTTATTATCCTTCTTAGATTTCTTGAGGGAAATTTGTTGTATGGTTGTAGCCGTAAAAATACCCAGTCTCCTACATCAAAACTTCTCTCACTGAAATGTTGATCTCCCTATTGTTTCATTCGATTTTGTGCCAAATTTAGGTTATCCTTTAAGAGTTGGAGAAATTATTTTTGATGTTCAATGTGATCTTCCACTGCTTGAACCCTAGTATTTTCCCCTAAAGAAGATGTGATGGACAGTGTATGATGTCCAAAAAGTGCCATAAATGGGGTCATTTTTGCTACAGTATGGAAGGAAGAGTTATACCACCATTCAATGAGAGCTAACCACTTGACCCATTGTGCTTTCTTATCAGATACAAAACAACGAAGATATCCCTCAAAACATTTATTCACTATCTCTATTTGACCATCAGATCGAGGATGATAAGATGAGCTAAAAGCTAATTGAGTACCCAAACAAGAAAATAATTCTGTCCAAAAATTTCCTGTAAAAATGGGATCTCTGTCACTTACAATAATATTCCGGTTTCCATGTAGATTTTGAATTGTTTCAATAAATGCAGTAGCAACTGTACTTTATTTAAATGGATGAGATAATGCACAAAATTGTGCATACTTGGTAATTCTATCAACTGCCACCATGATGACACTCCTTCCTTCAGACTTAGGTAAACCTATGATAAAATCCATTGAAATATCCTCCCGACGTTGACTTGGAATGGATAAAGGTTGTAGAAGACCTGGGGTCTTAATTGACTCAACTTTATTTTGCTAGAAAACAAAACATTTCACCAAAAACTTTTGAATATCAGATTTAAGGCTATCCCAAAAAATTCTTTCTTCGCCCTGTGGTAAGTTTTTAAAAATCTTGAGTATCCTCCTAAAGGAGAACTATGAAATTCCAAAACAATTTTTTGTTTTAGTAGGTGATTCTCGCAAATATATAAGCAATTTTTGTACCATAAGGAATAATTTTTCCAACTAAATGTATCAGATGTACTAGGATCCTGCTGCAACTTTTGAATGAGTGTCCACACTTCTTCATCCTTCTTCCATTCATCCCTTGTTTTGGTTATCAAATCTGTTTGGATAATAGAAATGGCACAAAGAAATGCTTCCACCTCTTCATCCTTTCTTGAGAGTGCATATGCAACAACATTTAGCTTCCCTTTTTTGTAGATGATTTCAAAGTCATAACCCAACATCTTTCTGACCCAATTTTTGCTTCTCTTTTGAATATAGTCTTTGTTCCAAAAAGTGTTTAAGACTATCATGATCATTTTTTACCTTGAAGTATCTTCCCAATAGGTAAGGTCTCCATTTCTTTAGTGCATGTAGTATTGCCAACATGTTCTTCTCATAAATAGCCTTTTGGAAATACTTTCCATTGATTATACAACTTTCAAAAGAAATGGGTTTTCCTTCTTGCATTTAAAAAACACCAATTCCATTTCCTGAAGCATAAAATTCCAAAATAAAGGTTTTTGTGAAGTTTGGCATAGCTAAGATTGGTGCTAGGTACATTGACTCTTTAAGATGTTCAAAGGCCTTAGTTTCTTTAGGAATCCATGAAAAAAAAAAATTCTTCAATAATGTTGTTAGAGGTGTTGCTATTCTCCCATAATTCTTAACAAACTTGCGATAATACCCTGTTAACCTGAGAAATCTGTGCAACTGCTTTATGGTTGTGGGGACTTTCCATTCCTTAATGGCTTTAATTTTGTTAGGGTATACCTTAACACCCTCGTGAGATACAATATGACCCAGATATTCCACCTCTTGTACTCCAAGGAAACATTTGTATGTTTGTACATATAATTGTTTCTCCTCCAATAATTTGAGCACCTTGTCAACATGTTGAACATGATCTTTCCAAGACGTGCTATAGATTAGTATATCATCAAAAAATACTAGCGCAAATTTTCTAAGGAAGGGTTTGAAAATGGAATTCATCAACTCTTGAAATGTAGAAGGGGAATTGGTAAGGCCAAAAGGCATGACCAAAAATTCATAATGACCCTCATGAGTTCCACATGGCATTTTCGGAATATCTTCAGTCTTTATTCTAATTTGATGATATCCTTAATGAAGATCCAACTTGGTAAAATAAATTTCTCCATGTAATTCATCCAATAATTCATCAATCACAGGAATGGGAAATTTATCTTTAATAGTAAGCTTATTGATCTCCCTATAATTTGGACAAATGCGCCATTATCCATCCTTATTATGCACCAATACTAAAGGAGCAGAGAAAGAACTTTGACTAGGTTGAATTATACCAACCTCTAACATTTCTGCAATCATACATTTAATTTCACTCTTTTAGAAATAAGGATATCTGTAAGGCCTGATGTTTCGAGGAAAAATTCCTGGAATCAAGTGAATAGCATGATCATGATCACGAATAGGTGGGAATCATTTGGGAGTTTCAAACACCTTGGAATGATTGTCCAAGAATTTTTGAGGATTTGTAGAGATAGATGATTTTGATATTGGAACTTCTAGTGAGCATAATTATGCAATTACACCTCGTTATTCTTTTTGCAGAAGATTTTTCATGACATTAGAGCTTATTATATTTCCTACCTTCCCTGTAATACTCTGTAATTCGATTTCCTTTCCTTCCGAAAAAAAAATCAAGAAAAGTTCTTGAAAATTAAAAGTTACTATCCCCAAAGATTGTAACCATTGTACTCCTAGTACAACAACAGTACCTCCCATTGGGATGGAAAGCATTGGACTATTCAATAAATATTCCCCCATGGCTAGCCTGATATTATGGCATTTTCTAGAGAAATTTATAGTTCGTCCATTTGCAACCATCACTTGACATTCTAGTGCTGGGTATAGGAAAAAATTCAATTCCTTGGCTACCTTACAGTGAATAAAATTATGGGTACTACCCGAATCAATCAACACTATTACCTTTTTCTTGTTGATATGTCCTTCTATCTTGAGATTTTGAGAAGTGGTAATTCCTACCAATGCATTACATGATATGGTGAGACTCATTTCTTCTTCCTCTAGGGTTGGTTCTTGTTGTATATTCTCTTCTTTTGAATTTTCTTGTTCATTTTCTTCCTCCTCTTCACACTCTATGTAAAATAATTTCTTCTCAATAAACTTATGACCTTTACTGTATTTGCTATCACAACTATAGCAAAGCCCTTTTTCTCTTTTTTCTTCCATTTTTTGTGGTGTCAAACTTGTAGGTTTCAGAAGTCTAGGAGTAGCAACACTTCCATATTTATAGATGTGAGTGGTAGGCTTCCTTGTCGACATAGTTTTACATTCAATTTTTCTTGCCAACCTGAATGCCTTCTCCAATGAATCAAGTTCCCAAACGCAAAGTTCATGTTGTATTTTATCCTTTAAATTCCCTATGAAGACATAAATCATGTGTTCCTTTGGAATATGAGTTACCCTTATATTCAATTTTTGGAAGTCCTCAATCTGCTCCACCACTGAACCCTTTTGTTTGAGATTTATCAATTGGCTAAAGAAGGTGTTTCTCTTTTAATCCTTGTAATGTGGTATCATTTCCTTCGTAAAAATTGACCAGGTGAAATTTTTTTATGGGAGAAAATCCATCAATACCATACAAATGTATTTTGTTCTAAATGTAAAGTTGCAATGTGTAGCTTTTGTGTGTTTTGCACATTATTGAGATCAAAATATTCCTCTATTTGTAGTATTCATGTTACAGGATCTTTGCCATCAAACTAACTCATATCCATGTTTTGAATATGGTGGTTCTTCAATCCAACACTAGATTTTATGAAATCGCAATTAACATTTATTTTGTTCTCATCATGATTTTCCTATACTATCTTTTCTCCCTTAGGAATCATTTCTTGTATCAACTTTGACAAACCTTCCCTCAAACCTTCCATGTATTCCTTCAAACATTTCATTTTTTCTTCCATAACATTCTTCAAACCATACATTTTTTCTTCCATACCATTCTTCAAACCATCCATCGTAGCTTCCACGCCTTCCTTCAAAACATCCATTTCATTTTTTGTTACTCTTTGCGAGAGATAAATTTGGTGCACTTGCTCTTGTAATTTTGATATGTCATGTTGCATTTCTTCATATTCATGAGCCATAGTAGAGCCTTCTGAAGGCTTAATGGGTGTTGAATTATTTTTAGAAGGCATTTTAGGACCCAATACTGATATCTATTCTACAATATTCCCTTGGAATCAATTCAAATTGATTCTTCAAACAAGACTTATGCAATTCGGAAAAAAGTACACACATTTTTCTTTATTTTGAGAAGCTAAATATTGAAATTGGATTATCTCTATAATTTTTAATCTTCAATATTTAAAATTCAGCCTTGTAGTAGCAATCTAAATATTCTATTGAATGCCACAAGTCTAACCTGATTTGGATTCTTCAAGGCAAAGTTATGCCCAATCTCCCATAATGACCTAATTATGGATTGGTTCAGTAGAGCGAAGTTGTATGACGTGCCATGTGTCATTGTTTCCTTCTTCGACTCTAAAATTGATAAACAAGAAACTACATTCCATGTGCTTATGGCAAATTTTTACAAAATTCCAATCCGATGCTGAGAGAGAGAGTTATGATGATTTTCCCACGGTCACCTCTTTGAGATGAAATTCGAAAGCCTAAAACAACCCTAACTTCCACAGATCATATCTCTGAAAATGTTGTGAACCAAGATCTAAAATTTATGCAGGAGTTTCCATAGGAATTTTTATTCACTCTGTAAAAATTTCCTCTTCTGAAACTTTGCAAAAAAAACGTTATAGATAAAATGCCACAATTAATTGTTTTAGGTGAAATTCGGGAGCCTGAAAAAATCCTAACTTCCCCATATCATATTGCCGAAAATATTGTGAACCAAGATCTAAAATTTTTACATGAACTTCCTTATGATTTCAGCTTTGTTCTATAAAAAATTCAGCTTTTGAACCTTTGTAGAAAAAAATTTATCAGGGAAAATTTTAAGGATGGAAAATTATTTTGATGTTTAAAAAATTGGCGAATCTCACTAGTCCCTAATATGAAAAATATAAAATGTTTATTGATGTATTTGTAAAATTATTCAAATTTATAATGATATTATATTTATTGTTTATATAATGTTGGTGATTTTTAAGGTAAAATAATTTTATATTGTAAAATTTGGGCGAATCACTTTTATAAAAAAATGGAAATTGGTAAATATTTTTTTTGGAAAAACCATGGAAAATTAGCCCACTTGCGAATATTAGCCCCTAAAATTTTCCATGAACTTTATATCAAAAATTCCATGATGACCTATTTGGAGCAGCAAAACCCTAGAATCCAAAGCTCTAATACCAAATGTTATGAAACCAGCTCCAAAATAGAAGAAAAGAGAGGTAAACACCTTAGAAATAAGCCAATTCTAGGGGGAAACCTCCAATATATTACATAAATGAAAAATTCTTGGATGATACAAATGACAAAACCTCCCTTCTATATATAGGAGACCATGGGGCCACAATGTAATCCTAGCTAACCTAACAATAATAATGTAAGGGCACCATAATAGCAATATGGGGGTTACAGGGGTACAACAATAACAATAAGAGGGTTACACTAACAAAAATAAGGGACTATACTAGTAATATAGGGACCTAACATATATGGGTAGAAGAAATCCCAAAGGGCTTGTTATGAGAGGATCGACAACTATATGATGAAGTTGGGTTGTGAAGTTGATTTGAACATTTACGTAAAGGCTGAAAATGATAAACCTCTAATTTTGATAATTTATGATCCAGGTGGATATCACTGGCGACCCACCTATTCCATTTGGACCCATGCCATCAATTCTTGCAGCATTTCACTTTTAGCGCAACTTACTATTTTTAGTAGGTTTTCGGGTCCTGCACTCCTTGAGCCATTATGGGGCCGTAATGATCCAGGTGGATATCGGTGGACACCCAGCTATTTCATTTGGACTGACACCATCAATTCTTGAAACTTTTTAGTTTGATCAAAACTTACTATTTTTAGCATTATTTCAGGTCCTGATGTTTTAGAGTCGTTTTGAAGCCCTAAACAATGTTTTTTCGGAAACCCGTGAGCAACATGAGTCCATGTACCAATGATTCTCACACCAAAAATTTTATTCCTCAAATAGATATTTCTAACGAGGTATTGAGTGCATCAATTGTAGATCAGATTCCAAAGTTACATCCCCAGGAAGTTAAAACACAAATTTACCCAAACGGGACCCATAGTTTTTCCGCTTCATCTCCTAGGGTTAGGTTTTTGGATGTTTCCTATTTTAGATTGTTTCTCAACAATAAATAGGCCTTAGAGCCTCATTGTAACATAGTGGAGGGGTCTGTAGCCATCACATATCCTCTCATAGATACGCTACCAGTTCCCTTGCTAATCTATTTCCATTATGTCTGTAATAGGAATTCGAGCCTCAATGTAACACAGTTCAGAGGCATGTAGCTGCCACATCTGTTATTAGAGATATGCTACCAATGCCTTAGCTAGTTTCCATTCTGTTTTTAAGCATATTTCAGTCATTTTTTATTAATAAAATGAAGCATTATTTCTGCTACATCTCTGTGCTAATTTTTATTTCTATGTATTATTGTGTTCCTACATAAATATGGATGAGTGGTATCAAAGCAGTCTACTCTTTCTCTATTTTTCTTTGCATTTCCCTAATGTGGCTATGGTATAAGGCATTCCAGCTTGATCTGGTTGAAGCATTACAAGATAAGCCTCGCAAACCCCAACAACCCCCCCATGTCGGAAAGAAAGAAAGACAAGGGAGCAGGAGATCCTATAAAAATCTTGCGCGAGGAGGCCCTTCAGAACGAGAGGAACACAATGATGGATAACTATGTCTAGATCCTTCAAAGGCTGCCCACTGATGGCACATCTACATCCAACATGTCTGCTAACAGGTGCACGACATCCTGGACAAATTAATTACCAAGTTCATCAGAATTTGCTCCTCATGGAGGAACTCAACGCAATGGGGACCATTTCTTCCTAAGGAGGGAGGGATGATCGAAGTGGATATCAGTGGCCACCTACGTATTCCATTTGGACTTGCACCATCAATTCTTGTATATTTTCACTTTCACCACAACTTACTATTTTTAGCAGGTTTTCGGGTCCTACACTCCCGAAGCTGTATTAGGGTTGTAGACCCAGGAGGATATTGGTGGCCACCCACCTATTCCATTTGGACTTGTGCCATCAATTCTTGCAGCTTTTCACTTTCAGTACAACTTACTATTTTTAGTATTTTTTCGACTGTTGAACTTCCGGAGCATTTTTGAGGCCCTAAACGATGTTTTTTTGGGAAAATCGATAGAAATATAGGTCCATGGACCGATGTTGCTCACACCAAAAACTGTATTCCTCAGATATATATTTCTAACGAGCTATTGGGCCCGTCAAACGAAGATTGAGTGCCAAAGTTACGCCCCTCGGAAGTTGAAACACCAGTTTACACAAACACCACCCATAGTTTTGGCACTTCATTTCCTAGGGTTAGGTTTTTGGATGTTTCGGATTTTACATTGTTTCTCAACAATAAATAGGTCTTCGAGCTTCATTGTGACATAGTGGAGGGGCCTGTAACTGTCACATCACTTCTCAAAGATATGTTATCAATGCCCTCACTCATATATTTCCATTATGTCTGTAATAGGCCTTCGAGTGTCAATGTAACACAATTCAAAGGCCTTTAGCCGTGACATCTCTTCTCAAAGATATGATACCAAAATCATAGCTAATTTCCATTATGTTTGTAAGCTTATTTCAGTCATTTGTTTTTAATAAAATGAAGCATTATTTCCACTGCATCTTTGTGTTTATGTTTATTCCTTTGTATTAATGCATTCATGCATAAATATGGATTAGTGGTGTCAGAACAGTATGGTCTTTATCTGTTTTTTCTTTGCATGACCCCAATGTGGTCAGGGTATAAGGAGTTCAGGTTCGATCTGGTTGAACCATTGCAAGATTAGCCTCGGAAACCCCAAAGACCCCCCATGACGGAAGGAAAGAAAGACAAGGGATTAGGAGATTCTATCAATATCTTGTGCGAGGAGGCCCTAGAGAAATAGAGGAACACGATGATGGCTAACTTTGCACAAATCCTTCAACAAATTCCCACTGGTGGCACATCTACATCCAGCATGTGCGCCAACATATCCATGACAGCCTAGACAAATCCAATTCCAAGTACAATAGAATTTTCCCCTCAAGGAGGAACTCAATGCAATGGGGAGCATTGATTCCAAAGGAGGGAAGAATTATCTAGGTGGATATCGGTGGCCATCCACCTATTCCATTTGGACCCGCACCATCAATGCTTGTAGCTTTTCACTTTCACCACAAATTACTATTTTTAGTAGGTTTCTAGGTCCTGCACTCCCAAATATGTTTTGGCGTCGTAATGATATAGGTGGATATAAGTGGCCTCACACCTATTCCATTTCAACCCGCACCATCAATTCTTACAGATTTTCACTTTCCACACAACTTACTATTTTTAGCAGTTTTTTGGGTCCTAAAATTATGGAGCCATTTTTAGTTGCTAAACATTGTTTTATGGGAAAAAGGTGAGAAACATGGGTCAATGTATCAATTTTTATCACACAAAAAGTTTTATTCCTCAGATATATATTTCTAACGAGCTATTGAGTGCATTAAACGTAGATCGGATGCCAAAGTTACATCCCAGGGAAGTTGAAACACCAAGTTACCCAAATGGGACCCATAGTTTTGGTGCTTCATCTCCCAAGGTTAGGTTTTTGGATGTTTCAGGTTTTACATTATTTCTCAACAATAAATAGGCCTTCTAGCCTCATTGTAACACAATGGAGGGCCCTGTAGCCATCACATCTCTTCTGAGAGATACGCTACCAGTGTCGTCGCTCATTTATTTCCATTATGTCTGTAATAGGCCTTCAAGCCTCAATGTAACATAGTTCAGAGGCCTGTAGTCACCACATCTCTTCTCAGAGATATGCTACCAATGCCATAACTATTTTCCTTTATGTGTGTAAGACTATTTCAGTCATTTTTTATTAATAAAATGAGGCATTATTTCCATTGGATCTTTGTGTTTATGTTTATTTCTATGTATTATTACCTTCCTTCATAAATCCTTATCAATGGTATCAAAGTGGTCTGCTCTCTCTCTGTTTTTCTTTACATGTCCCCAATGCGGTCAATTTATAATGATTTTGGGATCGATCTGGTTGAACTGTTGCAAGATCAGCCTCGCAAACCCCAATGACCCCCCATTGTAGAAGGAAAGAAAGAAGAGGGAGCAGGAGATCCTATCAAAATATTGCGTGAGGATGCCCTCGAGAAACAATGAAACATGATGATGGATATATTTTCCTAGATCCTTCAATGGCAACCCATCAACAACACATCTACATCCAGCACGTCCGCCAATAGGTCCATGACATCCTGGACAAATCTAATACCAAGTTCAGCATAATTTTCCCCTCATGGAGGAACTCAACGCAATGTGAAGCAATTATTCCTAAGGAGGGAGGAATGATACAAGTGGATATCAGTGGCCACCCACTTATTCCATTTGGACCCGCACCATCAATTCTTGCAACTTTTCACTTTCAACACAACTTAATTTTTTTAGAAGGTTTTCAAGCGCTGCACTTCTGGAGCTGTTTATGGGTTGTAATGATCCAGGTGGATATCAGTGGCTACCCACCTATTCCATTTTGACCTGCACCATCAATTCTTGCAGCTTTTCACTTTTAGCAAAACTTTCTATTTTCAGCAGTTTTTCAGGTCCTGAACTTTCGGAGCCATTTTGAGGCCCTAAACGATTTTTTTTCTGGAAAATTGGGAGCAACATGGGTCCATGGATTTATGTTTCTCACACCAAAATTTTTAGTCCATGGATAGATCTTTCTAACGAGTTATTTAGGGAATAAAAAGAAGATCGGATGCCAAAGTTACGTCCCTGGGAAGTTGAAATACTAATTTACCCAAACAAGACCCATAATTTTGGCGCTTCATCTCCTAGGGTTAGGTTTTTCGATGTTTTGTGTTTTACATTTTTTCTAAACAATAAATAGGCCTTCGAGCCTCATTGTAACATAGTGGACGAGCTTGTAGCTATCACATCTCTTCTTATATATATGCTACCAATGCCCTCGCTCCTATTTTTCCATTGTGTCTATAATAGGCCTTCGAGCCTCAATGTAACACAATTCAGAGCCCTATAGCCACCACATCTCTTCTCCGAGATATGCTACCAGCGCCCTAGCTAGTTTCCATTATGTCTATAATTCTATTTCATTCATTTTTTTTTAATGAAATGAAGCATTATTTCCACTGCATCTCTATGTTTATGTTTATTTCTCTCTATTTTTGTGTTCCTGCATAAATCTGGATCAGTGGTATCAGATCAGTCTGCTCTTTACCTTTTTCTCTTTGCATGTCCCCAACGTAGTTAGGATATAAATATTTTGGGCTTAATCTGGTTTAGTTGTTGCAAGATAAGCCTTTCAAACCCTAACGACCCCCATGGAGGAAGAAAGACAAGGGAGTAGGATATTCTATCAAAATTTTGCGTGAGGAGGCCCTCAAGAAACAGATAAATGCGATGATGGCTAATTTTACCCAGATCCAGCTGCGACACATCTACATCTAGCTACATCCTGGGGAAATTGAAACACCAATTTACCCAAATGGGACCCATAGTTTTGGCACTTCATCTCCTAAGGTTAGGTTTTTGGATGTTTCAGGTTTACATTGTTTCTTAACAATAAATAGGCCTTCTAGCCTCATTTTAACACAATGGAGGGCCCTGTAGCTGTCACATCTCTTCCGAGGGTACACTACCAGTGCCCTCACTCATTTATTTCCATTATGCCTGTAATAGGCCTGCAAGCCTCAATTTAACATAGTTCAAAGGCCTGTAGCCGCCACATCTCTTCTCACAGATATGCTACCAATGCTCTAACCAGTTTCCATTATGTATGTAAGCCTATTTCAGTAATTTTTTATTAATAAAATGAAGCATTATTTCCATTACATCTCTATGTTTATGTTTATTTCTGTGTACTATTGCCTTCCTTCATAAATCCTTCTCAATGGTACCAAAGCGGTCTACTCTTTATTTGTTTTTATTTGCATGTCCCTAATGCAGTCAGGGTATAAGGAGTTTGGGCTCGATCTGGTTGAAATGTTGCAAGATCATCCTTGCAAACCCCAACGAACCCACATTGTGGAAGGAAGGAAAGATGAGGGAGTAGGAGATCCTATCAAAATATTGTGTGAGGAGGCCCTCGAGAAAACAAAGGAACGCGATGATGGATAAATTTTCCCATGTCATTGAATGGTAGCCCACGGGCGACACATCTACATCCAGCACATCCACCAATAGGTCTGCGACATCCTAGACAAATCTAATACCAAGTTTAGCATAATTTTCCCCTCATGGAGGAACTCAATGTAATGGGGACCATTACTTCCTAAGGAGGGAGGAATGATCCAAGTGGATATCGGTGGCCACCCACCTATTCCATTTGGACCTGCACCATCAATTCTTGAAGCTTTTCACTTTCAGCACAACTTACTATTTTTAGGCGGTTTTCAGGTGCTCCACTCCCAGAGCCATTTATGGGGTGTAATTATCCAGGTGGGTATCAGTGTCCACCCACTTATTCCATTTTCACCTACACCATCAATTCTTGCAGCTTTTCACTTTCATCACAACTTACTATTTTTAGCAGTTTTTCATGTCTTGAATTTCTTGAGCCATTTTGAGGCCCTAAACGATGTTTTTCTGGAAAATTGAGAGAAACATGGGTGCATGAATTTATGTTTCTCACACCAAAATTTGTATCCTCGGATAGATCTTTCTAACGAGCTATTGAGGGCATCAAACAGAGATCAGATGCCAAAGTTACGTCCCCGAGAAATTGAAATACCAATTTACCCAAACAGGACCAACAATTTTGGTGCTTCATCTCCTAGGGTTAGGTTTTTTGATGTTTCGGGTCTTACATTTTTTCTAAACAATAAATAGGCGTTTGAGCCTCATTGTAACACAGTAGAGGGGCCTATAGCCGTCACACCATTTCTTAGAGATACGCTACCAATGCCCTTGCTCATCTATTTCCATTATGTCTGTAATAGGCCTTCTAGCCTCAATGTAACACAATTCAGAGCCCTGTAGCCACCACATCTCTTATCTGAGATATGCTACCAATGCCCTAGCTAGATTCCATTGTGTCTGTAATCCTATTTCATTCATTTTTTTTAATAAAATGAAGCATTATTTCCACTCCATCTCTATGTTTATGTTTATTTCTCTATATTATTGCATTCCTGCATAAATCTGAATCAGTGGTATCAGAGTAGTCTGCTCTTTATCTTTTTTTCCGTGCATGTCCCCAATTCGGTCAGGGTATAAGGAGTTTGGGCTCGATCTGGTTGAACTATTGCAAGATCATCCTTGCAAACCCCAACGACCCCCATGGCAGAAGAAACAAATACAAGGGAGCAGGATATTATATCAAAATTTTGCACGAGGAGGCCCTCAAGAAATAGAGAAACACGATGATGGCTAACTTTACCCATGTTGAGGAGGTAAATCCCCTCTATGGACAGAGACGATCCCTACTAGCACAGATTGGGTCTAGCAACAATCAAACACGCTGGTGGAGTTCACAATGGTGGTGTGGAAACCATGAAAGCCCCTAAGTCCAACGCGTGGAAACCTTTGCTTAGAAGGAGTGGTGCTCCCATTCCTGCAACACGGTAGATCACAATCCTCAGTCTCCATGATTTGACACACATGCAAAGAACAACAAAACACAAGCAAAAAACCAGAATATACAACTATATGTCGATCGAAGAGGACATAACTCATGAACATGATCGAGAACAAGAGTGGAACCATAACCAATAGTCGCTTATCATTAAAGAATAAAGAAAGACCAACCACTGTGGGCAGGCACTCTCCTTTAGCGAGTCATCGGCTGGCTCATCTCGATAAATCCTATCGAGGATGGGACAAACCTCTCTCTCCGGATATTTGGCAATAGTCTCCTTTCTTGGATTTGGCCTTAGGGAATCAAGAAGGCTCTTGCAGCATAAGGATATGAAAGCTCTTGGGAATTTGGAGATTCTGGAACTAGCTTGCAAGGGAAATGGGAAAGATTTTATAGAAGGAGGTAGGGAAGTTGGGATCCCTATAATTATGGGATTGGCCCTATCATCAAGGAAGCTTCCATGAGAGGTGGCAAACCACTTCCTCTCTATGGAAATCCGTAGCCAAACCACCCAACTCAAGATAGATATCAATCCAGGAATTTGTTAGGACGAAACTTCCGCCATTTATTTTTAAAAAAAACTCCTTAAATTGGCTGACGCGAGTGCGACTCTGGGACAGAGCGCCAATTGGCGCGACCTCTTTAAATGATTTTCCCCATTGGCACGGGTACTGAACTGGCTGCCCGCGCCAATGCAAAAAGGGGTGTTTTTAGGGTTTTTCAGCAGGAGATGTCTTCAGGGGGATGAAAGTATATGTTCAGGGGAATGCCATGAAAGTATTTTCAAGTTATATCACTGCTCACAGGTCACAAAATGAGCTCTCCAATGTGCAAGATGGGGAATGGTAGGGACAGTGACAAATTGCTGTGTAACAGATGCCCCCTAAAGCATGAGGCCCGAACGAGAGAGAGGGGTGAAATGCTTTATGAGAACGTGTCCAACTGAAACTCCACTATCAGAAAACCTGCGTGAAGAAGTACAACTGATGTCTCAAATACATGATATATATGTGGTATGGGTGCAGCCATCCATAACAGAGTATACAATAATCTAGATCCAAGGCATGGACGCAGCCATCCAGTGAGGATCGATAAATAGACTCAGGTATGGTCGCAGCCATCCAGTAAGTGAGTCATGTAAATAATCATAATAATCCACAAAATCACAGCTTGGATTACAACAGACACAATCCAGGGTCTTGCACTCCATCTCAACCCGAACAAAGTACAAGTTCAAGCATGTGAATATGTGAGCTGAAGTCGAACATGCAAGAACATCGCCTGATTACCAGCCAATGATGAAAGCTGTTAACAGACGCGAGATGTACCACCATTAATGCCAATGGTCCTCAAGGTACTACAGGTACAATCTACAGCATGTGAACAATGAGCTGACGTCGAACACCCGCAGAATCACTCGATCGGAGGCCAATAATGAAAACCTCACGTCGAATGCAAAGAACTTGCCATTGAGGCATGCAGGCTCCAAGGTACCAGAAGGGAGTCTCTAGATCAACTTCCTGGATAATAAGTTGAAGTCGACAGGGAGTGACCTTGATCGATGGTGGGCCATAATGTTTCCCACATCACTGACACGAGACAGAGGAACATAATGTTTTTGTGAATCAGGATCAGATGAGAATCAGAGGAAGGTTGGTACTTGCAGAGGTCAACTTCTCTTGAACATATTGGCGGCACGACAGTGGATTTGGCAGTATTAGACATCAAAAGATCAGAGGTCATAGTGACGAGGCAAAGAGAAGATGAGAGGTCAAAAGGGATTACCCAAACCCACGGAGGCAAGTGAAAAACGAGATGATATGTCCCCAACCCGACACGAATGCGGACAAGTGCCATGTTTAAGAGCGACATACTGCCGACACGACAATGATGCTGGTTCCATTTTTCCCACCATCTTGGTGAGTACCTCTTTATTTTTACACAAGCTTGAAGAGGATACCATATGCTTGTCATATAAATCCGTCCTTCGGACGAATCCATCCTAGTGCATTTAACGAGTCCTAGGAAGGAGAAACTCGAGAACGTCATTTTTACTGAATCCAATGTCATCAGGGTTTAACGAGTCTTTTCATATTTAGAGAGTTTGAAAAGACAACAGAAAAGTAAACTCCAACGGTCCCTTTTCGTAGATAGTTCCTTGGACCCGAAAAGGTAGAAAACAATATCCGAGAAAACCTCCTAGTCGCAATAGGCTAGGAGTATTCCTTTTCGTAAATAATCCATCCCGGCCCAGAAAAAGGGGAGTAAACGTATCTTGCCCAGGTAGGTGTCGTTTTGTGGCCACTGAGTTCAAAACGACAAGCATCTCGGCAATCTCTTCAATTTTAGAGAGTCAGAAAAGAGCTAAAAGGTGACTCCTCCTGGAGGAACGAGTGGTATAAAGGATAGTAACTGGTTCCGATGATGGTGGAACTACTCAGAACAATTAAAGGTTAAGAGGTTGGCTAACAAGACCACTCATTACAGTGGTTCCTCAGGAATGGGTGAAACAACCAAGTGAAGGCATATGATCAACCAAGAAAATAGTGACGATGGAGTGAGAAAACCAAGGCTCATTGACAAAATCAGGCTGATAAAATGGCAATCAAAAGAGGTACAATGGGAAAGGTTTCATTTTTACTTAAGCTTGAAATCAGGAAACTCTACTTGAAGTTGGTTTCATTTTTACACAAGCTTGAAACAAAGATAAACTATGCTTGAAATCGGTTTCATTTCTACACAAGCTTGAAACATAAACAAACTATGCTTGAAAAAGTAAGCATGCCCCTAGCATGGTGACTCAATTCGAGGTAAATGCCCCCCAAGCTTCAGTCCATGCACCTGAGTAAACAGATGGAGGGAGTGAAGGTTCAAGTTACGAGATCTAAGAAAGACTTGACTGGGATTTTACAAGATCTGATCAAAGACTCGAATTGAACAAGAACATGTTTCATTATTTTAATGAGGTTGAGACATTAAAATAACTATCCTCAGGACACCTTATTTCATGGTTTAAGGAGCTTGGCACAAGACAAGGAACTCTGCTCCGACAACCTTGTTTCATTTTTTAAGTAGCTTTACACAAGACAAGGAACTCTGCTCCAATGGACCTTGTTTCATTTTTCTAAGGAGCTTGACACAAGGAAACGAACTCTGCTCCGACCAGACCCGGTTTCATTTTTTAAGGAGCTTGACACAGGAAAAGAACCATGCTCCAAACGACCTCATAATAATGAACAAGAAGTCATTTCTTCCAAGAGTTCCACTCTCGATGGAAGGAAAACATCCTGGAAGTTAGGACCCAATGCCCCCAAGACTTGAATGCGATGGCATCGTCCCAGCGATGCGAGCACGGGGTAGGTAGCCACATAGTTAACGTGGTGGGGCGGATGTAGTGGATAAAAACTAGGAAGGGATGATGGTGGGCCGGCCGCCATCGAGGACCAGAGCAGGCGATCAATGGTCGCGGTCCAATCTTCATCAGGAAAAACAAACCTGCAAAAGGAGGAGGTAGGCATTCTGGTGGCGTGTCGTGGTGTGGAAGCGATTAAAATCAGGGGCCTGAAGCCGAAGCATCATGTCCATATGGATGGTTTTACCTCCCAAAGTAACGGGTAACCTTGGAAGGATCCCCAATGGTTGACTCGTCCTTCTATTAAAAGTCAACAGATTTTGCGTAACAGGCGCAAGCAGCGGCGAACCGAAAGCTTGCCAAGTAGTTGAGGATAGAATACTAACAGAGGCGCCTTCGTCTATAATGGTGCTGGGTACGACCAGACCAATAGCCTGTATTGTGATCTCGAAAGGCACATAAGACGGAAGGCGATATCCTGCAAATCGATTCCAATCAAAGGAAGCGACCAGACTACTCGAAGGGGCTACCATCGAACGGAGAAGGTCTTCCCCTGATGTTACGGAAGTAGGAGCCTCCTCCATGACCTCCATCTCGAAGGCGGTGGGAATGAGACCTCCGCCAGGAGAAGAGAAACAGAAAGAAGATACAGGGACGGAGAGTCTTTCTCCAAGTACGAAGAACCTCCGAAAATTTTGAGGAGGTGTGAGTCCACTCATAGGGCGGCCTGGTGCACCGAGAAGCGGAGCCGACTCCAACTGCAGTCCACGACATTGGTGGTGAGGGCAAGTCCTGGGGCCCAGATTTGAAGGGGAGCAAGATCCCGACCAAGGATGACTCTTGACCATTCCAGCCTGGCGAGGAGACTGCAGAAGAAAGCCCAGCTGTAACCAAAAGCCGAGGGTGCTGGCTGTCCAGGTGCGGCCGCAACAGTAGCGCGACCTATCCATATAAGGACAAAGGTGAATGGCATGGTGCCCTTCACACAACCTACAGGGATTGGTAATCTTACCCTGCTTCTTAGGAGCTTTACGAGCACCAGTTGAAGACGTGCCCCCAACCTGAATCCTGGAAGCCAAAGGCAATGGCGGACGACCATTGGACCATTCTTCAAGTACCTTGGGAATTCCAGGGCAGTCTCGAAGAAGATGGTCTCTCGTGCACAACATGCAAGGGAACTTGAATTTCTGTGGAGGGTTGGAAGGTTTATCAAGAGGATACTCCTTAGGCACAATAGCTGCAGAGCTAGCCTCTCCCTTATCGGACTTCTTCTTCTTCTTCTTCTTAGCCACCAGGTTACTCGAATCCAGACTTTCACCAGGCAAAGTAGAGGAGGAGGACACAGAAACAGGCGAAGAAGGGGAGAGGTCCACCTTAGAATCAACATGATGTTGTTCAGAGGGAGGAACTGATTGAACAGAAGCCGAGACATTCGAGACCACAGAGGTTGAGAACAACCAAACAGGCAACCCAACAGTTAACCCAGGAAGGGACAACGTTGCCATATAAGGAGCACCAACATTTCCAAAAGGAGGAAAAAGACCAGGATTCCCATCGGAGGGGATTCCTTGGTTGGTGAACTCCGGAAAAGTTGCCATCAGAAATGATCTTTAGAACAACACCCTAAGGAAACTAACTTTAACCAGGAATATTTCGTGGGCAATTAATTTTTAAAACATTGAAACAAAACTCCACCGTTTCATATTTTAAGAGTTAAGAAACAGGAAAAAGGTGACTCTATCGCAATTAATTTTTAAAACATTGAAACAAAACTCCACCGTTTCATGATCTTAGTTGGAAAGTGATCACCTAAACTAGTTGGGGACCACACATGTGATTTTTGTCGAAAAATCTATTTTTAGACTATGTCTATTTTTAGACATATGGATCATGGACCAGGGGTTGCAGTATGTTATTCTTGGAGTATTGGTCATGTTGGTAAAAATAGATGGGACTCTATTTTTTGGACCTATAGGTCAAAGTCTATTTTTAGACTGCCTCTCCTTAAAATAAGGAAGTCAAATATTATTTACCCTTAATAATATTTGGACTATAAACTTCAGTTTACTCTCTTGGAGCACTTCAGTTTGACCCCCAAGGGTGAGACGCAAGGCAGGTTGGCTGTAAAATTCCCGTCAGTGACAGTCAGGGTGGGTTGAAGTCAAGCGAGTTAATGGAGATTGTGTTCCGGTTAACTAGTTGAACTAGTTGTATTTAGTTTAACTGGCTAATACACTAGAGATGAGTTGTGTGAATTAAATATTATTTAATTCACAAATTATTAACTCATTATTCAACTAAAGAACACATCGGTTTAACTCAGTGCATGGACAGTTCAGTGGCGACAAGTGAAAGAGGTAGATGAAAGGGTTGAGTTAGCTATCAGTTGCGACATTAGTTGTGCATGAGATTTGCACTACACTTGGAGGAAATTACCAATGAAAATTGCGCAGTTAGAGCCAGTGAGATTCAAACTTGGATCTCTATTTAGACCAGCCTTGACTGCGCAATAGAGGCGGGGAAATTAGTGGGTGTGTTTTGAACCTGTGACTTGTTCAAAACCAAGCTAGTTTTTGTGTAGCTTTGGGAGATAGTACTGAGTACTTGTGAGGAGTTTGTACTATGTATTGCTGCATGTTCTCTCCATTATAATATACAGAATAGCTGAGGGGTTTTCAGCTATAAGCTTTCCCCATACATACTGTGTTAATGTGTGTGATGATTTGATGTGCTATCGCTTCTATTCTTTCCGCATGTGACAATTAATTGTAGAAGAGATTATGTGTTATGCATGCAATTCGAAATTTATGTGTGATCAGGTTAATCTCCATTGAATAAGTGATTTATTCAGCAAATTTCTACATGGTATCGGAGCTATATTAATTGTCGAGATCTATTACGGTGATTGCAAACTTATTTCCTCGGACAGAGCCTGCATTTAGACCAGATAGCCTCCGGATTCATCTTTCGTTGGAAAGTGAAAGGTCTTGTAAAAGCCCATGCAGTCAATCTATGATTTGGAAATAATTTGTTCTCAAGTGTAGATCGGAAGCAATTGAGCTATCAGCTGGTGGTGAAATTCGAATTTGTAGATTTGTGTTCTTGGTGTCGCGGCGAAAATGTCTTTCATCGGTTTGCGACTCGAATATGCCTTGGAAGGAAGTTCGAATTATGTTGCATGGAAGGACCACATGGAGGTTGTATTAGATGATAATGGGCTGTTGGAATTTGTGGAGAAAGAGATTCCAAAGCCTACTTCTAATGATGCTACTGTTGTGGAGGCCTGGCAAAAGAAACAAGAAAAATGTCGAAGGATTCTATTGGAGGGCGCAAAGGATCACATTGTATCCAGCCTACATGGAAAGGCTTCTCCATATTTGATGTGGAAAGCCTTCAAAGATCTGTACCAAAGCAAGAGTGACCAAAGGAAGCTGGCGCTCAAGGATAGACCAAGAAACATTAAGATGGAGAAAGGCGACAACATCGCAAAATACCTCACGAAGTTCACTCAGTGCAGAGATGAGCTGGGAAGTGTGGGGGTGACTGTCGAAGATGAGGATATGGTGGACCTGGCTCTCCTTGGTCTTCTTAAGGCTTGGCATTCATATCAAGATAATGTCAATGGTCGGGAGAAGTTGCCGGGATGGGAGCGACTGTGGTCGGATCTCATGCAAGAGGAGATCAGGAGGACTACCAGGGATGGATCTTCATCAAAGGCATCTGATGAAGAAGACTGTGCTTTGGCTGCCAAAGCAAGGAAGGGGAAGGGCAAGGACAAGGCTTCTCAATCCGGTGTGGATGGTAAAGAGCGTGACATGTCCAAAGTGAAGTGTTTTCACTGTCACGATCATGGACATTACGCCACGAATTGTCCACAAAAGAAGAAGAACAAGCAGGCTGCTGGAGCTGCAGCTGGTGAGGCTCTTACCTCGCAATTTGAGCTAGACTTCTCATTGATCACATGCATGTTGTCTAGTGAATTGGGATCGGGGTGGTATACTGATAGTGGCGCTTCCTTTCACATGACGAAAGATGTGAATATTTTCAGTAACTTGGTGGAGAAAGGTCTCCAAATGCATGTTGAGTTAGGCGACGGTGGACGATACAATGCGACCGGCATTGGTACCATAACCTTTCAGAGGGAGTCAGGTAAACTCATTATTTTACAAGATGTATTGCATGTACCAGGTCTAACAAAGAATCTGATCTCAGTCGCAATGTTAGAGGATAAAGGGTATGAAGTTGTCTTTAGAGAAGGAAAAGTTTTCCTTCGGCACAAGGCAACGGGACAGGTCAAGAAGGTTGGGATTCGAGCAAAGAATCTCTACAGACTTGAAGTAGATGGGATGTCTATGGAGCTTCCTATTGTTGGGAAGCGGGAGAAAGACATGCAACTGAAGCTTGAGAGGGAGCAAGTGTTGCATGTAGGCGAGAAAGACATGCAATTGAAGCTTGAGAGGGAGCAAGTTTTGCATGCAGGTGAAAGTGAACCTTGAGATGTGGAGTAGCCACAAGAGGATCATGGAGTGGGAAAAACCACTCATGAAGAGAAATTTCGTGCCAGACGGGCAGACGGAGTGCATGCAGCTATACCACCAGGTGAGAGGTGGGGCGACATGCATGATTAATCCTATGAGGAGATTTCTAGGAAGATTCATGAGATGGTGTAGATATCATGGATTGAACCTGTCTACAAGGTGCCCACAGCACAGCAGTAGCAAGATCAGTTGGAGTGATGCAGGCAGATCAAAGTGACAGTGTCGGATACTGGAGCGCGGATTAGAGTTGACAGCAAGTGCAAGAGTGCATGGGTGCAAGAGTTCAACAGCGCAGTGGTTCCTGATGACATGTGCAGTTGGCCAAGTAGAAGTCGAAGAATTTGATGATAGATGCTAGATGCATCAAGACTGATTGAGTTGTTTGGAGCCTATTCAGTTTCAGAGGAGTTGCAGAGCAGATGCATGGAGTTGCATGGTGCTTGTGAAGGTTGCAGGGCGAATGCATGGAGTTGCATGTCGCATGCAATGACAGACCTTTCTTGTTGAGAGGGAGTGTTGAAAATGGAAACAAGAAACAGTGAAGGAGGCCTCCTGAAACATCTTTCATGATCCTAGTTGGAAAGTGATCACCTAAACTAGGTGGGGACCACACATGTGATTTTTGTCGAAAAATCTATTTTTAGACTATGTCTATTTTTAGACATATGGATCATGGACCAGGGGTTGCAGTATGTTATTCTTGGAGTATTGGTCATGTTGGTAAAAATATATGGACATATATTTTTAGACATTTAGGTCGAAGTCTATTTTTAGACTGCCTATCCTAGAAATAGGAAAGTCAAATATTATTTACCCTTAATAATATTTGGACTCTAAACTTCAGTTTACTCTCTTGGAGAACTTCAGTTTGACCCCTAGAGGTGGGGCATGTAGATGCCAGAAGGAAATATGATTTTCCTATGGGTTAGGTGAGCTAATGCATGGCTGACTTCAGTTACAGCTCAAGTGGCGGAGTTCGGTGGAGTTGATGCGACAGTTAATGGAGGTGGTGTTCTGCTTAACTAGTTGAACTAGTTGTATTTAGTTTAACTGGATAATACACTAGAGATGAGTTGTGTGAATTAAATATTATTTAATTCACTAATTATTAACTCATTATTCAACTAAAGAACACATCAGTTTAACTCAGTGCATGGAGAGTTCAGTGGCGACAAGTGAAAGAGGTAGATGAAAGGGTTGAGTTAGCTATCAGTTGCGACATTAGTTGTGCATGAGACTTGCACTACACTTGGAGGAAATTACCAATGAAAATTGCGCAGTTGGAGCCAGTGAGATTCGAACTTGGATCTCTATTTAGACCAGCCTTGATTGTGCAATAGAGGCAGGGAAATTAGTGGGTGTGTTTTGAACCTGTGACTTGTTAAAAAACAAGCTAGTTTTTGTGTAGCTTTGGGAGATAGTACTGAGTACTTGTGAGGAGTTTGTACTATGTATTTGCTGCATGTTCTCTCCATTATAATATAAAATAGCTGAGGGGTTTTCAGCTATAATCTTTCCCCATACATACTGTGTTAATGTGTGTGATGATTTGATGTGCTATTGCTTCTATTCTTTCCACATGTGACAATTAATTGTAGAAGAGATTATGTGTTATGCATGCAATTCGAAATTGATGTGTGATCAGGCTAATCTCCATTGAATAAGTGATTTATTCAGAAATTTTCTACAACTTTCACTATCCAAAAGTATTCAAACACTCAATGATGCGAATAATGCAATGTAACCTATGCAAAATCCTCTTTTTCGAAAACTATGCAATTGTAATCTATGCACAATTTCCTTTTTCCTTTTCAAATAATAAGAATGCACTCAATGCATTTTTCGATGAAATGAGAGTCTACTTAATGCACGCTTTCAATGAAAGAGAATGCACTCAAAGCAATTTCTAGCTTTCAATCACTAAACAATGTGATCTAAGTTCAATGACAAATCTCAAAAAACACTTTTCAATGCAATGTGATCTAATGCATGAAAAGAAAACTATGAGACAAAAACTAAAAAATGAAAATCTTCTTAATGAAGGATGAACACAAAAGAGATGTAAACAAACACTAAGAATGAAATCGTTGTTTCAAACACATTGTAACGAAATCCCTCAAAAAGCGACAAGACATAGGAGGTCAAACAAAAAGAGGACTTCCAAAGCAAGAGATAAAAACAAGTCATTCATTCCCTTTTACATCAAGAAATCATAGCAAGAAGACATCCCAAACAATGAGCAATGTAAGCTATGCTCATATGAGGAAAAGACCAGAAGGGAAAGACACACTGGTGAAGGACTTAGGGAAAAAATCTCAATTTTCACACACCCTGAAATTGGTTCGACTTGTACATTGACAACTAGCGCCAACTGGTGTGACTTACACATTGACAACAAGCGCCAATGCCTAAAAATGAAAAAACAAAGAATTTCTCCCAACCAATACCAGACTCTCCACTTCCAGCAGAATCTCCAAGACTCAAATGAACCATGTGATCTAGGCTCAAAGCGCGACACACAGATCAAGCTCAGAAAGCTCAAAACAGAGTAAACCCTAGTACCTTACAGGATTGGCGCGACTGTAAAGCTGAAACTAGCACCAGAATAGAATTGGCGCAGGTAATACACTAGCAAACTATGCCAATGGGCATGACTGTCAAGCTGAAAAGCGCGCGAGTCGATTTTACCAGTCAAAAATAAAAAAGAGCAATCCAGCAAGCAGACCAGTGATAATCAAGCTATCGTAAAGCTAAATTCACAAAAAGAGCCAGCCCAAAGAGCTGATCAAGCAAGCAGAATCAAGAATCAACCAAAAAGACAAGACAAAGCTCCAAGTGTTCAGTTTACAAACTAAACCAGAGATTGACTGAAGTAGCTTTGATCTACTTCGCAATTGCAGAGCAAAAGCATTTCGAAGGCTATCTGGCTAACTTCAGGCTCCGTCTGTAACTTACAAATCAGAACAACAACAAGCTAGACGTCCCCAGTGGAGTCGCTAAATTGTTGAGGAGGTAAATCCCCTCTGCGGACAGAGGTGATCCCTACTAGCCCAGATCGGGTCTAGCAACAATCAAACACGCTACAGTGCAGGTTCCTAATCGTAAATAAACCAACTTGCGAGGAAGGCTTACCTGGAATCCAACGCTATCATTTGTAGAAGAGGTGGTGCTCCCATTCCTTTGCCCTGGCAGATCACAATCCTCACGATCTCCATGATTGGACACCTACACATGCAAGAAACAACACAAACGCAAGCATAAAACCCTGTACATACAACTATATGTCAGTCGAAGAGGACATAACTCATGAACATGATCAAGAATAAGAGTGGAACCATAACCGATAGTCGCTTATCATTAAAGAGTCAAAAGAAGAATACAACCATAGCTTCGACGCAGCACTCTCCTTTAGCGGGTTGTCAATACAACATGTCTCGATAAAGCTTGTCAGGGATGGGACAAGACTCTCTCTCCAGATACTTGGAAATAGTTTCCTTGCTTGGATTTTGCCTTAAGAGAATCAAGAAGGCTCTTGCAGCATAAGGATATAAAAGGTCTTGGGAACTTGGAGATTCTGGAACTAGCTTGCAATGGAAATGGGCAAGCTTTTATAGAAGGAGGAAGGGGAGTTGGGATCCCTATAATTATGGGATTGGCCCTATCATCAAGGAAGCTTCCATGAGAGGTGGCAAACCACTTCCTCTCTATGGAAATTCGTAGCCAAACCACCCAACTAAAGATAGATATCAGTCCAAGGATTTGTTAGGATGAAATTCTGCCATTTATTTTTAAAAAACACAGCTTAAATTGGCTGGTGCGAGTGCGACTTTGGGACAGATTGCCAATTGGCGCACCCTCTTTGAAGGATTTCCCCCATTAGCGTGGGTACTGAACTGGCTACCCGCGCCAATGCAAAAAGAGGTGTTTTTAGGGTTTTTCAGCAAGAGACGTCTTCAGGGGGATGAAAGTACATGTTCAAGGGAATGCCATGAAAGTATTTTCAAGTTATATCACTGCTCACAGGTCACAAAACAATCCCTCCAATGTGCGAGACAGGGAATGGTAGGGACAGTGACAAATTTCTGTGTAACAACCCAGATCCTTCAACAACTACCCACCTACAACACATCTACGTCTAGCACGTCTGCTAACAGATCTGTGGCATCCTAGACAAATCCAATACCAAGATCACTAGAATCTGCCCCTCATGGAGAAACTCAACGCAATGGGAAACATTGCTTCCTAAGGAGGGACAAGTGATCTAGGTGGATATCAGTGGTGACCCACCTATTCCATTTGGACCCGCAATATCAATTCTTGTAGCTTTTATCATTTAGCACAAGTTACTATTTTTAGGAGGATATCGGGTCCTGCACTCCCGAAGTCATTTTGGGGTAGTAATGATCTAGGTGGATATTGGTGGCCACACACCTATTCCATTTGGACATGCAGCATCAATTCTTGTAGCTTTTTACTTTCAGCACAACTTACTATTTTTAGCAGTTTTTTGGGTCCTAAACTTCTGGAGTAGTTTTGAGGCCCTAAACAATGTTTTTTTGGGAAAACCAGGAGAAACATGGGGTCGATCAAATTTTAAAGTTACGTCCTCGGGATGTTGAAACACTAGTTTACCCAAATGGGACACACATTTTTGGCGCTTCATCTCCTAGGGTTAGGTTTTTGGATGTTTTGGATTTTACATTATTTTTCAACAATAAATAGGCCTTCAAGCCTCACTGTAACACAATGGAGGGACCTGTAACGATCACATCTCTTCTCAGAGATATGCTACCAGTGTCCTTGCTCTTCTATTTCCATTATGTCTATAATAGGACTTCAAGCCTCAATGTAACATAGTTTAGAAGCTTGTAGCCACCACATCTCTTCTCAGAGATATGCTACCAGTGCCCTAGCTTGTTTCGATTATGTCTGTAATCCTATTTTAGCCATTTTTTATTAATAAAATGAAGCATTATTTCTGTTTCATCTCTATGTTTATGTTTATTTCTGTGTATTATTGTGTTCTTGAATAAATCTGATTCAGAGGTATCAGACCGGTCTTCTCTTTCTCTGTTTTTATTTGCATGTCCCCAATGCGATCAGGGTATAAGGTGTTCGGGTTGGATCTGGTTGAACCGTGTCAAGATTAGTCACACAAACCCCAACGACCCCCCATGGTGGAAGGAAATAAGGACGAGGGAGTAGGATATCCTATCAAAATATTGCACGAGGAGGCCCTCGAGAAACATAGGAACGCAATGATGGATAATTTTTCCCAAATCCTTCAATGACTACCCACCAATGGCACATCTACATCCATCACGTCCACCAACCGGTCCGCGACATCCTTGACAAGTCCAATACCAAGTTCAGAAGAATTCTTCCCTCATGGAGGAACTCAAAAAAATGGGGACCATTGCTTCCTAAGGAGGGAGGAATGATGTAGGTGGATATCGGTGGCCATCCATCTATTCCATTTGGACCTGTACCATCAATTCTTGCACCTTTTCACTTTCAGCACAACTTACTATTTTTTGCAAGTTTTCGGGTCCTGCAATCCTGGAGCCATTTTGGGGCCATAATAATCAAGGTGGATATTAGTCTCCACCCACCCATTGCATTTGGACACTAACAATAAATTATTGTAGTTTTTCACTTTCAACACAACTTACTATTCTTAGCATTTTTTCGGTCATGAATTTCTGGAGCAGTTTTGAGTACCTAAATGATGTTTTTTTGGAAACCTGGGAGAAATATGGTACCATGGACCAATGTTTCTCACACCAAAAGTTGCAGTCCTTAGATAGATATTTCTAATGAGCTATTTAGCACATCAAACGATGATCAGATGCCAAATTTATATCCCCGGGAAGTTGAAACACCAATTTACACAAACGGGACCAACAATTTTGGCGCTTTATCTCCTAGGGTTAGGTTTTTGGATGTTTCGAGTTTTACATTGTTTCTCAAAAATAAATAGTCCTTTGAGCCTCATTGTAACACAATGGAGGGGCCTCTAGCTGTCACATCTCTTCTCAGAGATACGCTACGAGTGCCCTTGCTCATCTATTTCCATTATGTCTGTAATAAGCCTTCAAGCCTCAATGTAACACACTTTAGAGGCTTGTAGCCACGAAATTTCTTCTCAAAGATATGCTACCAGCACCCTAGCTAATTTCCATTATGTATGTAAGCCTATTGCAGTCATTTTTTATTAATAAAATGAAGCATTATTTCTGGTGCATCTCTGTCTTTATGTTTATTTTTGTGTATTATTGTGTTCCTGCATAAATCTGGATCAGTAGTATCATAGCGGTGTGCTCTTTCTCTATTTTTCTTTGCATGACCTTAATGCAGTCGGGTTATATGGATTTCAGGTTGGATTTGGTTGAACCATTGCAAGATCAGCCTCGCAAACCCCAACAACCCCCTATGGTGGAAGGAAAGAAATGTGAGGGAGGAGGATATCCTATCAAAAATTTGTACGATGAGGCCCTCGAGAAACAAAGGAATAGGATGATGGATAACTCTACCCAGATCCTTCAACGGCTGCCCATCGGTAGCACATCTACATCCATCATATCCGCCAACAGGTCCGTGACATCTTGGATAAATCCAATACCAAGTTCAGCAGAATTTTCCCCTCATGGAAGAAATCAACACAATGGGGACTATTGCTTCCTAAGGAGAGAGGAATGATCCAAGTGGATATCGGTGGCCACCCGCCTATTCCATTTGGACCCACACCATTAATTCTTGTAGCTTTTCACTTTCAGCACAACTTACTATTTTTAGCATGTTTTTGGGTCCTGCACTCCCGTAGCCGTTTTGGTGCCGTAATGATCCAGGTGGATATCGGTGGCCACCCACTTATTCCATTTCGACCCACACCATCAATTTTTGTAGTTTTTCCCTTTCAGCACAACTTACTATTTTTAGCATTTTTTCGGGTCTTGAACTTTTGGAGCCGTTTTGAGGCCCGAAACGATGTTTTTTAGGAAAACTGGGAGCAACATCAATTTGTGGATCAATCTCACACCAAAAGTTTTATTCCTTGAATAGATCTTTCTAGCAAGCTATTGATTTTGTCAAACAAATATCAGATGCCAAAGTTTTGTCCCCGGGAAGTTGAAACACCAATTTACCCAAACGAGACCCATAGTTTTGGAGCTTCATCTCCTAGGGTATGGTTTTTGGATGTTTCAGGTTTTAAATTGTTTCTCAACAGTAAATATGACTTTGAGCCTCATTTTAACACATTGGAGGTGCCTGTAGTCATCACATATCTTCTCAAATATATGCTACCAGTGCCCTCTCTCATCTATTTCCATTATGTCTGTAATGGGCCTTCAAGCCTCAATGTAACATAGTTCAGAGGCTTGCAGCTGCCCCACATCTTGTCGGAGATATGCTACCAGCACCCTAGCTAGTTTCCATTATCTATTTAAGTCTATTTTAGTAATTTATTATTAATAAATGAAGCATTATTTCCATTCCATCTCTATGTTTATGATTATTTCTACGTATTATTGTGTTCCTGCATAAATGTGAATTAGTGGTATCAGAGTGGTATACTCTTTCTCTGTTTTTATTTTCATGTCCTCAATGTGGTTAGGGTATAATGAGTTTAGGCTCAATCTAGTTCGACAGTTTCAAGATCAGCCTCATAAACCCCAAAAACCCCCCATGGAGGAAGGAAAGAAATAGAAGGGAGCAGGAGATCCTATCAAAATCTTGCGCGAGGAGGCCCTCGGGAAGTAGAGGAATGTGATGATGGATGACTTTGACCAGATCCTTCAATGGCTACCCACTAGCTACACATCTATGTCCAACACGTCTGCCAACAGGTCCATGACATCCTGGACAAATCCAATACCAAGTTCAACAGTATTTGCCCCTCATGGAGGAACTCAATGCAATGCGGACCATTTCTTTGTAATGAGGGAGGAATGATCCAAGTGGATATCGGTGGCCACCCACCTATTCTATTTGGACCCACACCATCAATTCTTGTAGCTTTTCACTTTTAGCACAACTTAAACATTTTAGGAGTTTTTCGGGTCCTAAACTTCCGGAGCCGTTTTGAGGCCCTAAACGATGGTTTTTTCGGAAAACCGGGAGAAACATGGGTCCATGGACCGATGCTTCTTGCACCAAAAGTTGTATTCCTTAGATAGATATTTCTAACGAGCTATTGTGTGCGTCAAACGAAGATTGAATGCCAAATTTACGTCCTCGAGAAGTTTGAACAACAATACCCAAATGACACCCACATTTTTGGCACTTCATCTTCTACGGTTAGGTTTTTGGATGTTTCAAGTTTTACATTGTTTCTCAACAATAAATAGGCCTTTGATCCTCATTGTAACATAGTGGAGGGGCCTGTAGCCATCATATCTCTTCTCAAAGATACGCTACCAATGCCCTCAGTCATCTATTTCTTTTATGTCTGTAATAGGCCTTCAAGCCTCAATGTAACGCAGTTCAGAGGCCCATAGCCGTGACATCTCTTTTTAGAGATATGCTACCAGTGCCCTAGCTAGTTTCCATTATGTTTCTAAGCCTATTTCATTCATTTTTTATTAATAAAATGAAGCATTATTTCTGTTGCATCTGTGTGTTTATGTTTATTTCTATGTATTATTGCATCCTTACATAAATTTAGATCAGTGGTATTAGAGCAGTCTGCTCTTTCTCTGTTTTTCTTTGCATGTCCCCAACGCAGTCAAGGTATAATGAGTTCGGGCTTGATCTCATTGAACCATTGCAAGATCAACCTCACAAACCCCAACGACCCCCCATGGCAGAAGGAAATAATGACGAGGGCGAAGGAGATCCTATCAAAATATTGTGTGACAAGGCCCTAGAGAAATAGAGGAACACGATGATGGATAAATTTTCCTAGATCTTTCAATGGCTACCCACCAACATCACATCTACATCCAACACATCTACCAACAAGTCTACGACATGCTGGAAAAATCCAATACCAAGTTCAACAGAATTTTCCCCTCATGGAGGATCCCAATGCAATGGGGACCATTGCTTCCTAAGGAGGGATGAATGATCCAGGTGGATATCAGTGGCCACTAGCCTATTCCATTTGGACTCGCACCATCAATTCTTGCAACATTTTACTTTCAGCACAACTTACTATTTTTAGCAAGTTTCTGGGTCCTGCATTATATTAAATATCATTTTTTGGGATTGATCTGCGTTAAGTTAGTCATTCATCTATCACCATTTCCATGAGAGGTAGTCGTAAATGACTAATTTCTCATGATTTTTGAATAGTTTTCTTACCACTCATTACATTGGGTGATGCTCACAAGGGTGAATAAGTGGGATTGAAACTACTGAAATGAATCACATAGCGTCAATCATCACTTTTGGGGTGTTTTGGCTCATTTTTGTTTAGCTCTGAAATACTTTTCAAAACACAAAAAAACCATATATGTTAGAAAAGGTAAAATTTTGTATTAAATAGTCACCAAATAGCTTAGAAACAAGGCAATGAGGGTGTACTTACTATTTAGAACATCCTTGGAGGATTTTAGGAGAAGTTTGGAAGTTGTTTGAAGTGACACAACACTCAGCAAAATTGACTGTGTAGGCACGCAGCGCCACTGTATGAGCAGACCGTGCTTATCCAAACATGCAACACCACTATTTGAGTGCACAACCACTGTTTGAGCATACAACACCTGTGCAATTTACACTAAGATCTCCTAGTAGGGGTACAATGCAACTGGGCAAGCGCGCAATGCCAGTTCAAACATGCAGAACCAACCTTCTGAATGCGCAGCGTCTGCGGATTTTGGCCAGAACTACTCAAAAACTCAAAAATTCTCCTTGTTGAATACTTCTTGATGATTAAAAGGGAAACAATAACTTGTTTGAAATTCTTGATAGGACTTATAGCCAAGTGGATTTTGATTTAACTTGAAATACCCACTTTTTCTAATGTTTGATGTATTTTTCTTTGTCACTAATGCTTCTTCTGACCTTTTGGCGTTAGCGGCATGATCAAGATGGAGTTTGGTTCTTTTGCTCGACTTTGGCTGGACACAAGTACATTTTACATCTTTAGGATAAATTTATTATATATAATGTCATAAAATTACATTTGAAAAAATAAAAATAAATTACATATTTGACTTTTCTATCAAAATATTGATTTTGATATAAATGTCATTAAACTAAAAATACAAATCTGAAAGCATAATAAATACATGGTAATGATTTTATTCAATCCCTCTCATATATATGATGACCTCATCTAAATGAAGGAGTGACCTTGATAAATGAAAAACCCTAATGACCTAATGGGACTTCTTTTTGACCTGAGTTTTGCATGACATTTTGACTTAAAGACTTTCAAGTGAAAATAGCATCTCCATAAGTGTTATTATGCTCAAGGAGGTATGGGAATGAGTCAAAAATATGAATCTTGGAGGGAAAGTGGAGCTTATCAACAAGGAAAAATTACTGGTACAGTCCCTTAATGTTGTTAGTGTAACCCCCTTATTGTTATTGTTTTACCACTGTAACCCCCATATTGTTATTATTGTGCCCTTACATTATTATTGTTAGGTCAGCTAGGATTACATTGTGGCCCCATTGACTCCTATATATAGAAGGGAGGTTTTTTCATTTGTATCATCCAAGATTTTTTCATTTATGTAATGTGTTCAAGGATTCCCCCTCAAAGTGCCTTATTTCTAAGGCGTTGATCTCTCTTTTATTCTATTTTGGAGTTGGTTTCATAACAATATAGGGCTTTCTTCAACATGCATACATGTTACTTTCGATCAAGAACTTTTAACCCCACAATTTGTTCTACATATATTTCCTCCTTGAGCGATCCATGAAAGAAAGTAGTTTTTACATCCATTTGATGAAGATTCCATCCTTCATAGGAAGCAAGGGAAATAATCAAATGGATGGTGGTATATGTAATATTCCTTTTTTAGAAATATCACAAGTCTGTGCTAGAGATGGAATATGGGGGAATTTACCGGATATGTCACCTTCTAAAGAAGGGTGAGATCCGAAGGATTTTTGGCTCTTTGCAGGCTCTGCCTATAGATATCTGAAATTTCCTAGTAGGAATGTCTAGCAACCCAAGCTTGGAAAACGCATTTCCAGAAATGGAGGTAGCAGGATTTGATCCCTAGTCCCAGATCCTCTAAATATATCTATCTAGAGCTGAAATCCTGAAGTGGACTCAAAACAAATCCTTCTAGGAGCTTGAGATAAGCCTCCTTCACCTGTTATCTTCAGGAAGGGCACAATGAAGAGGGTTGCATCACTACATGAACATATGCTAGCATAGCAGCGTTATTTCTAAAACCTAATGTACATGAAAGCATGAATAATCACCAAATGTATATAGCAGCAAAGGAAATATAAAAATACGTGAGGAATCACTCACTCAAGCTGAGCAAAGAAACCCTCAATAACATGCATATGGAAATATATAATAACACTGCTACACAAGAATGCTAGTGACTAAAACTTCACAATCAATAGGAGGTAATTTTGCAGTAGATACATATAAATTAATGATACAGAAATGTGAGCTCAAATAAGAAAGGGGGAGAAAGGTCTCAACCCCTAAAAATACGATACAACAATCCTCTAAAAGGATTGGATGGAAACTAGAAAAAATGGCATTTTTACCAAAATGCCGGAGTTGCTGGGCAGCTGCTGCAACTCAATAGAAACTAGAAATAAGAGGAGCCTTACTGAAGATGATGCAATCTCTGATGTAACTCCTCTTCTCAATCTTTCAAATGAAAAGCCGATCGTTACATTGAAGATCTCACTACCCACTAAAATGTTGCAACCCTCACTGCAAATGCTCTCTATGAACTACATAGTCAAGGAAGAGGGATTCTTTTCTGCTGATGTAAAATAATTGGCCTGATGCCAAGGATGATGGAATGAAGATCTGAAACTTCATCACTAATCTCCCAAAGAAATGGATACTCCTCTTCTCTGAAATACAATGCCGTAAGTGATGTTGAGAAACCCTCCCCTGCAACACCTAGCAACACAACTCAACCACCAATGGAGATTGCATTGGAGATGAATGAAATGCTTTGGCTTCAAGCCAGAATATGGGGACTATGAAGAAAAATCTCTTCCAAAAGCTAGTTAATGGAAGATATGGGATTCCTACCTGGGAACACCCAGTGCTAGCAGCATTGCATCTCAGCTAAACAGCTGGATGATGCTCTTGTCTGAGAAGACAAGAAAAATGATAATCAAAGCATGAATGAGAATGGCTGCTTCATTCTATTTTTAAACAAGTGAAGGTTTCTTTGTCATGCGCCCTCCACCTTAGGGTTTCCTCTCTCGAATGATCTCCCACTCATGAAAACTGCGCTGACCCACCAAGTGATCCTTATCCTCTCAATCTGTGAAGTCAACTTGGCTTCTTCTAGAATTATCCACCTGCAAAGTATCTCTTTTCACACATGGGGTGTGAAATCCAGTTCTTTATTGATCCCCTTTCACATTATAAGGGTTCCTTATTCAGATTTTTATTATCAATGGGTTTTCTTACCCATTTTATTCTCCTCCTAAAGCAAAAACAAAAGTTTTTAGTGTTCCATAAGATTTTGGAACATTACAGTCCTCCCCTTCCAAATGTTGCTTGCCCTCAATCAACTTGTAAGGATAGAACTGAAGGATGTCCTCCTCCTCCAACTATAGAATCTACTTATGATGAACTCCCCATGAATAATGAGATGTTGTATCAACATAGAGTCTCCATACTACTCCTCTCAAGTAATGTAAACTAGCCAATGTGGCCATCATCATGAACATGGAATGTACTCAAGAAGGAAATAAGGTGATGTCTAGAGGTATCCTTGAGGAATGGTGTCAAAATTAATTGGGAATAAAATTCCCCTCTTGTGAATCCTCCATCCCCAAGCAATCATCCAGAAGAATCTAGTCACATCAAAATAAGGAAACTGTTGAACATCTTCTTCCACCTTGAGCTCCAACAAGGAAGGAGGGCTAAGAATATGAAAGTGGTAGGCATCATAGCCTACCCCACACTACTCACCTTTCCAATCATGAAAAGTGTAGAGTGAAGGCTATTCTTGGGCTGCAGAAATGTTGCCCTCAAGTGGTGAAATGAAGTTTGGATCTCCAAGGATCTTCCCTCCTCCATTGTGAATCAAGTTGGCCCAATTTCTCTCCTATGTGATGGGAAGGAGATCAACAGCATCATATGACTCCCCATCACTCCTGTTAGGTTCCCGTGATTTGGCCGATTGGCGAGCCAAATGACGATGTAACATCAAACCAAGCTTTGGAGCCCAAGGACCTAGCCTTCCTGGACTCAGAGAGGGCTCTCTCTATATGTGTAAAAGATGTCGGTGTGTTTGCTTATGGTATTCTGATATTAGGCTAGTTATGAAGTGATTTTTTGATTTTTGGTTTTTAAGTTCGTGAGGGATAAAACTGATCAAAGATATAAACTGGATAACAAGATGTAGATAAATTGGGCTATGGGGTCAAACAGGTCAAGGAAGCTATGAGATGATGATGCAAGGCTGTTGTAGGGCCGATTTGATTCACGGTAGAAGGGATCTTTGGGAAAAATGGAGTAGATGGACATCAAGATTGTGAAAGACGAGGGATTTCAAGTGTAACTAGTTGATAGCAGACATAAACATGTTATAGCAAGCCATTAATCATGCTAGATGTAACTATGAGCTAATTAATACATAGAAATCAAACATTCCAGCCATGCATAGAAGTATAAGACCTTCTAACTTCGGGAAATGGCTATCAGACTTTGGGGAAAACACATAATACGGACTAAAAACTCAGAAAACTATGCAGGAATGCCTAAACACATTCTTTAAGTTATTGGGCACTTGGACAAACAAGCTTTCATATTTTTAGGCAAAGGGCTAGATCGGGACTAGGCCTCCTTGGTTCAACAAGATGATAAGCTAATCAGTCAAAGAGATAGTTTTATGGACAGAACTATGGAAAATCATAGGTAGGCAGGGCACACCATACATCCTACTCAAGATACATAGAATTTATGAATAAAACTAGCAACAATACCTTAAGTTACTAAAGAGCAGTTAAGAATTCTTTAGTATAACTAAGGAAGAAGAAAACATAAAGCTATGAAGATTTAGGAATTTTGAGGTGCCTCCATGGGCATATCTCAAGATTAATCTCTACTGATCTATAGTAGCAAGAAGCATGTATCATGAATGAAAACTAGAGGACAAAAACAAAGCAAGAAACACTATACCATTCTACCATGTCATGGAATCCATCGCCAATCCTTCATCATTCATCAAAAGCATCCAAGAGGCAGTCCAAAAATCATAACACAAATATGTTCTTCAAAGCTCATATGACCAATATATTGATTCTTCTCTCAATTTCAGCCTTTGATTTACAATGAAACCCATGGAATAAATAGGCTTGAGGGAGGAAAACCTCATGGAGCAACTAGCTATCCCATTGGCCAAGTCAAAATATCTAAACTTGTCCTTGAGGCTTTGCAAAGCCCAAGGCACAAAATATCCCATAAAATATCTAAAAAATGCTAAAAACAGAAATTATATTGACTTTACATCATTTCCCAAGTGTAAAAATAGCTAAACGCACATTTGGGAAAAGCAGATTTTTGAGGTTCAAAAATTACAAAAATACTTCATATTTATGTCTGAAAAAGGTCCCCTGACTTGCTGGAGGCAATTGGCGGCCTTCCCGGTGTCAAAATGAGGCTCATGATGGCCCGTTGGAAAGCTCTCTATGTCTAATTTCTGGCACAACTGAAATCACCTCAATCTGATGTCTAGAAGTTCCCGAAAACTGTTCCTGTGTGCAAAAAACCAGGAAATAGCAGACTGCTGATATGGCGGGCAGAATGTGCAAAAAGAGGGCATTTTTCGCCAATTTGAGGGGGCAAATGATCTCCGAATGCCCTGAAAATCGCTGGGGACCTGCTCATAGAATTATGGCATCCACTGGCATCATCCTTCTCCCTTGAAAAATCCTCAAACTGAAATGGCGCAATTATGAGTTTTCGACTAAAAACCCAGAAAATGCCAAAAAACAAAAAGTTGTCGAAAAGGGCTCAAATTTGGCATATATGACCCTCAGGGGTCCATAGCAACATGCTCCGAAGCTGAGGCCAAAATATCAAGGGCTGATATTCTTTTACCCTCTTTTCGTGCCGGGTGCTTCCCCTTTGCCTTCTTCAATTTCTCTTGGGCTGCCTTTAATTTTCGCCTGGCAAACTGATTTAGCTTCTGAAAGTGATGAGTCCTCTTTCTTTGCAGCTCAAGATCTCTGTTCGCCCTCTCAAGCTTCATTTCCAAGTGTTTTTTAGCTCTTTCAAGCCATGCCTCTTTGTTTTCTTCAATTTCCTGCTCAAGGAGTGTAGTGAGAGGAAAGGCTTGGAAATGGGCTTGTTCTTCTGCTCTCTGCTTTTCCAAGGCTCTTTTAAGCCCGATGGTCCTAGGCCTCTTCCGCCTAGGCTGGTCTTCCTCCTCCTCCTCATCAAACTCACCAATGAGTTCTTCTATCCTTGCTTGCACCTTTGCTGCCTCCTTTTTATATTTGATTGCCCGTGCTTCATGGATAGCTGCATGAACATTCATCTGTTTGTTTTCAATCTCCAAGAAGTGGTTGAAATTCCTTTCCCTTTGAAGATCCTCCTCTAAAGCCTCAATTTGCCCCTCCTTATGGATTAGGAGATTCTCAAGGAGGCGGGCCTCATTATCACTGTCATCGCTTTGGATAGGGATGACATCTGATGCACCTCCATGCTTTGTACTTTCTCCAACTTTGCTTTTACCTTTGAAAGCCAATCTTGTGCTTTTCCTCCCTGGCATGCTAGAAGGTGTCCTTTTGGGTGATTTCCTCTTGCTAGGAACAACCTTTGTCACTGTTAGGGTGGCAGCTTTAGCCCCTTTTTTCCTTGCTGTGCTGAGTTTTGTTCTTTTGGGAGGAGGAGAAACAACTGATTTACTTTTGACATCTTTTTGAATTGGCTGCTCTTCTTGAGGCTGCTGGATGTTTTCCTCTTTATGTTCACTTGGCTGCCCCTGTTCGCCAACATTAGCTTTCTGTTCTTCATCAATGTCTTGTCCAATTTGTGGCTCAAGAGGTGTCTCAATTTCCTGCCCAACCTGTTGTTCTTCATCTTGCACCTGCTGCTGTTCCTCATCATCTAACTGCTACTATTCCTCAATTTGTACCTGCTGTTGTCCCTCAATTTGTACCTGCTGACCTTCACTTTCTGTTTGCTTCTGTTCCTCATCATGGACCTGTTGTCCTTCATCATCTATCTGCTGCTGTCCCTCATCCCTTTCCTCTTGCTGTTGTTTACTTCCCTCTCCTTCCTCCTGTTGACTTGGCTATCTAGTAGTCATTCTGAGCCTTCTAGGAGTAGGCCTACTGGACAAAGGTACTGGGCGATGGATAGGCTGAGTGGGAGACACATGAACAAGAGGAACAGTAGAGAAATCTGGATGGCTGATGAATAAATCCCATGGAACCTCTTTCTTCTCTAGCTGGTATAGGAAGATAATCTTGATCAAAGAATGATGAAAAAGAGAAGGGATTTGCTGAGGTGGGGCCTTCTTTTGGACATTAGATGCCATTTTCTCTATGCTCTTGAACAAGAAGTAAGGGAGGTTTAGTTGCCTGCTTCTAATAAAATGCATCAATAAACGGACATGGTAGGCATAAATTTGATCAAACCTCCCTTCACAAGTGAAATATTTCATTATGACTTTCATAAGAGGAGCATAGCTATCAAGGAGGTATGAAAAAGGGAAAATAGCAGTGAGGGCATCTCTATGCTCAGGTTTGATGAAAGGCTTGTAATATTGTAAGTCAAGATGAGCCTGTTTGAACCATTTTTCGCCATGGTATGGAATCTTGGTGGCCTTGGACACATACCTTGGAGAAATTTTGAAATCAAGACCCGCCACTTGGAAGTGTTTTTCTTTGAATCTCAGGGCACACAAGTGTGTTAATGGCGAAAAACTCTTGACTTCTACTATCTTCTGGCAAAAATCTAGGCAGACTACTTCATGGAAGTTGAAAAGGACAGATGGATGAGCATTAATCTCTTCTGTAGAGATTGGCTCATATCTTTTGTGCGGACCGCTCCTGCTGTCTTTCCTTGGAGGCATTTTGACCTGAATATGCTTTGGAAGAGACAAACTGCCTCACTGTGTGTAAAATGCCATGTTGGAATCAAACTGTGTCACTTTACTGCTTTGACAGAGAGACAATGTGATTTGGATGTTTTGCAACAAGTTTCTTTGTAATACACAACGTCTGCTCTTCAGAAAAAGTCCTGTTCACCTTTAGAATATCTCTGTCAACAGATTTCTCTATAAGAGACCATACAGTGAAAGAAAAAGGAGACCAAGGTTAGGTGAATTATCAGTGCACAGTGTTTAGGAAAATCACCTTTTACTTGTGAATTTTTAAGAGATCAATCAATACACCTGTATCTCTGTCTCCAAGGTAAAATTCAATCATTAACAACCTGCTCTTTTTGGAGTGCAAATAAAACAACAGACTTATGGATATGCAGTCAAACTTCAGTGTAGGTATACAGTCAAATTTACTGCTTTGAACAAGGTGACAGAGTTTGAAAAATGCCTCAAAAAGTTTCAACAAGGTCTGCAAGAGTCTTTACTTTGCCAAATAGGCAAGACCTCCTACCAATGTAACACCTCTGATTATGTTAGAAAACCCTTTACTTTGGATGGATAACAGCTTGCTAATAAGCTTGAAAAACACAAGGCAGTCAACCAACAACACAGTGAATACTGTCCCTTTATGAGTAGTGTGAGCAACCTTCCTCTGGAGCTTCAACCTATAAATTTCTGCTTGACCAAGAACCCTTTCTCCCACTAAATTTCATTGTTCTCTATGCATGTCACTTCATTAAAAAAAAACATGCTCATAAATTTAACCTTGGTGTGAGTATACAGTTAGATTCATATTTAAAGCAGAGGTAACAGGGTTTAAAAGCTCCAAAAGCTTTGAGCAAAGGCTGTAAGAGTTTGCTCTTTTTCAAAATAATCAATGGCCTTTTTCAATATGGAATATCAGTCACCTTTGGAAGGATGCCTTTATGACTTCTGAAAATCCACTTGGCAGTGAGGTTTTTAAGAATAGAAAAAACAGCACAGAGTATATAGTGAACAACTGTCCTCTCGGTGGTTGAGTAGATAGGATAAGGTGGCAGATTTTTCGAAAGGTATTTGAAGTGTTGGCAGAGGTCGGGTCGGGCAGTCGGGTCGGGCGGGCGCCGTGTACAGGCGCGTCGCGCGATTGTACAGGCGCGTCGCACGTACACGGGCTGCCTGTGTAAAATCGCCCCCAGGCGCGTCGCGCGAAATGGTAGGCACGTCGCGCGGCCACAAACAAACAGAAAATCTTAAATTTGCTCAAAAATTGCTTTGATGCCTGGAGATTGCGGAGGCAAACTAAATTCCTTGCTTGGTGTATTGAAAATGAAAGTTTTTACCTTCGACCCCACTTCTTTAAATGTGTCAAACCCCAACGGTCTTAAAATTTTGAAAAGTAACCTTGGCTTTTAGCTTTGCTTTGTTTAACCTTCGTAACGCTGCCTTGGTGTATTTCTTTGACTTTTGAAATCACATTGACTTCATTTGAGGGGTACTCCCTTTTTGAAATGGTTTCGGCCATAGAAGTTATATCCCCTTTAAAAAATGTCAATAAAATTTTCAACTCCTTTTCAAAGAAAACAAACACAGTTTTTCTCAACAGGTCAGAACTCTGTCCGTTTAGGCATATAGGTCTGAGGGATGGTTCCTGTTGATTTTGTCTTTTTTGGTGACATTTCAACACCGAACTTTGAACCTTGAATAATAGCTTGATAGCTTTCATACCATTTCTGCCACCGTTTTTAATGATGCTGGTGCTATTCCTGGTATAACCCCCTTTAACACTGTCAAGAAAATGCCTGAAAATTGCTTAGTTTCCGAAAGGGTAGGTTTTGCATTGTAAACCTGTTTTGACAGCCTTGGTTTTTTACAGCTTCTTCAACCTTTACCTACTGTGGGTGCCAATTTTACTGGTCTTGTTGGACTTGATCATGGTCCTCTGATTTGAGAAAGGCACCTCCTTTCAAAATATTTCCCTGCCTGTAGGTGTATCATTTATGATATATATGTTCTTTGGAATAAAGAAAAACTGTGCTTGTTTTAAATCATCTAATCAAAGATAGTCCATGAACATAACCTCTTTACCTATTCATAACCTTGTATGTCTCTTGAGAACAAAACCTGAGATGCCTCCCATCCTTTTTGATGTATATTCTGAAAAGGGAACTTTTATGAAGCAGGAAAAACAACGCTCTTTTGAAACACAGTTATCAGTTCTTCTTAATAGTGCATTGATCTTTCTTTGTAACAAGATCATCCCTAATTTCAAATCTGTTTACTGCTTGACACTTTAGGTGATATTTCTAACAAGGAAAAACCATTCAAAATCTGTTTGAAAAGCCTTGAAAACTGTTTTGTCATTTAAAAGGGAGGTGGTCTGTCTTTTCCCCAACTGGGTTGACAGTCTCTGCTTCCAGGTGATCCATAAGTTTCTTTTTTGATTGTAAGTGCTCTATTTTGGTTGCATCCAGTCATACCATATTTCTCTATTTACTTGAAAGGCGCTCCTTTAGACTTCTTGGGGTATGACAGTGAGGTGTTGTTTGACCCCTTCTCTTAGGGAAACTACCCTTTTTGTATCAATGGCCTGTATATATTCAATCTTGTCTCCTGTCCACTAAAGGTATAGTTTGATAGAAATTTCCATATGAACAGGAAAACCAATACTTTTGAATCATAAACACCATCTGTTCACCTGTGTAAAGACTTTTGTTTTGTTTCTTTGTCTCTTTCCACTGCACCTTTTGACCAACCAGTCTTCAACAACATTCAATACCTTGGCCATCTGCTCATAAATGGAGGAGGCCCTTCACTTGACAAAGTATCTGAAGATTATTTGATAAGGCTGCATGACAGGGGTTTTGCTTGGATTATGATGGTAAGCAAACAACTTGAGAAACATCAATACTGGCACCTCTGCTGGCAATCACCATTGTGCTTCAGAAAAACCCTAGTCAAAGTGCAGCTGTCTCACTGTACTGCTTTGAGGGGAACTGAGATGTCATTATTTTCTTTGGTCATCTTATGACAAATTATTTGAAAGATAGTCTCTGTGATTATGGAGGTCAGCGCCCTTTGAAAAACAAACACCTTTTCCTCTGCCTGTGTGATGACCTGATTGTCAGCATCTCTTCAATTTAGTCTTGTGGAAAAGCAGGTTGCTTATGATCAGAATTGTTTTCACTCATGATGTGCCTCTCTAAAGTTTAACAATTCATATGATTTGAAAACTTCAAATGACTTCCTTTATCAGACCAAACTCTGTTTTCCTTTGAACTTGCATACTTCAGACTCTATCCCTGTCATGATCATCACTCACATTCAGAAAACCTAGAGTTATTGTTTCACTGTTCAGTAAAAGGCAAACCTGGGTTTCTGCATTCCTTTAAGTCAATACTGGCCAGCGCCCTCTGCTTGTAGATGAAGGAGGTGCCCTAACCCTCTGCTTGTAAATGAAGGAGGTTCTGGGCCATGACAAATTACCAGTTTGCTGTGACAGTGGTGTCTTTCTCTTACTGTGATTTTCATGCTGGAAGGAGAATGCAAGGTTTTGATGAGTGGCTCTCTGTTTTGCAGACATATCTCGGGCTCATGTTACATTTAGAAGCAGTTGTTCTTCTAAATGTAGATTCAAGCATTTCCTCCTGAGATGAAGTTATATTTCATGCCTTTGTAGAATCCATAAAACACTGTGCAACACCTAATAGTCAGCTTGAGACTGTGGTTTGTGCAGTGCTGAGACCTAGGGGTGTAAGTGTCGTGACTTAGAGCTGTTTGTCAATTTCATTTTTAGAGTGGGAGGTTAGTCATGGTAGGTTTGTAGCAGATGGAGGCTTTTTGGCTTTTTGATGATTGCCAAGGGTAAAATGCCTTAAAGCACCACTTCCTAACATAGAGGATACTTTTGAAACAGATTTGAATTTGCCTTTTAAAGCTGATGGGCAGACCAGTAAGGCTGAATCTAGAAAAAATAGTGATAATGGATTTTAACTTTGACAAGGGCGGACTGAAAAGTAAGAAAGGCGAAAAAGTTTTCAGGAGGGTTTTCTAGATGAAAAATTGACATAAGGAAATCAGCTTCTAGAAAACTCAGCTATAGATATAGTCATAAATAACATGTAAAAAATACTGATGGCTAACAACTCCCATTGCTCACCTCAAGAAGGAATAAATGCTAAAATATGGTGCTTAAATCATCTCTCATGCTCCCCTTAGAGCATGCCTTGCAAAAAGTATGGGGATATCCTCCCCCAAAGGGCACATCCATCCTATATGCCCTTCTTCTAATCATGCTCCCAACAATAGTGTGATCTATAGTAGCATAGAGAGCCAAGGTAAAATTCATGCTAGCTACCATATATAGCAGGTGAGTGGGACATTGATCCTTCTCATGCAACCAGCATAGTTTGAGTATAAAATGCAATAGAGAATGATAAAATATGTGGTCTCTCAACCACTGGTTTGGTGCTACATTATCCTCATGTATTTGGAGAAAATGGGTGATGTATGATGCATGTTGAGCATGTCCTCCAAAATACAAATCTCCCCCAAGTCCATCAAGGGGATGGTCATCAACTATGCCCTTGGCCCCAAGTAGACCAAAGAGCCTTCGACAAATAATGTTCCTCCTTGGAGCAAAATCCTGCATATACATGGTTAAGGAATCAACATGTAAATCATATAAATGAAAAATATCCTTACCATGTTTTTTGCTCATGCAAAGGAAGCAACGCATATATGAGTCTCTCCTCTTCCTCCCAAGGAAAATAAGTGACTGTGCCCATTCCTCCAAAGAGTGGTCTGCATATATTGCTCCCATGCCAACTGTATAAGTGGGAAGGTTGTTGTCCCTCCCTTGCTTCCCTTGCCACACCATAGATACTAAAGGGAGAGTGCATAAGAATGATAGTGAGGGAATGCTACCCTCTGCTTTAGTTTTACCCAAAACCCCCAGCGCTACAACAAGTTGTCTCAAGGCCTCCACAATGTTGAAATCATTGATTGATGTCTCACTATCTGAATCATCTATCCTCCTCTTCTGAACCAGTGGCCTCCTTGGTGTGATGTCTCCACTCAATGAGAAATTCTCATTTTAGGATGACTGTATACATGGATGAACAACCCTGTCCATGCTTCCACTACGCAGCTCAATCACCTTCCTAGGTGTAATGACCTCCAAAAATGGATAGAGATGGGCCCTCCTCATCACATGGTGCTGGGTCTCTCCTCTATCTTCTTCCTGAATCTTCATAGTTTTACACCTCATCTTCGATGACACATGTGAATCATGAAGTGTTCCTTGATCTCCATGCATGAGATCATGGGGACCTTCTTGCAAAGACACAAGAATCCCTCTATTTGGAACAAAATCTCCTTCTTCCTCTGCATGCAGTACTAGATGATCTCTAGATTTGGCGGTGTTGTTGCCCTCTGTTTTTGCAATAAATTTGAGCAACATCCCAATAATATGATCTAGTTTTGAAAAAGATAGTTCTTTTTTTTGTTGCTCAAAGGTGTGGGATGAACGTTTGGCCTCTAGCAAGGCTTGCTGACAATTTTCAGCTCCTCCAATGGTTTCTTGAGGTGGTACTGCATTTATATGCAAGGGTTTTGTTTGAGTCCCTTGGGTTAACTCCATATCATGAGTTCGAAGAATTTTCTGATCAAATCGTCTCACCAATGACTTAGTGAAATTCACATAAGATGAGGCTTTAACATTCTCAAAATAAATGGACTCAAGTTTCCACCATGCATGAGCCTTACCTCTCAAACGCAGTGTTGCAACCTTGATGATTTCTTCTTTTGAAATGTGTTGCTACTATTGGAAGGTGTTTGGCTCCTCCACCCAATATTTGGCTGAATATGAAGGTGAACTTCCAAAAGTAGATAGATGAAATCTATCTTGCTGCTCCTTCCCCTTCACCTTGCTCTTTCAAAACTCAGAATAAGTGGGCTGATTTCTGAATCCATGAGTGTGAGACTCATACTCCTTCAATAAATCACTCAGGGCTTCCTCCTTATTCACCTTTTCTCCTTCTTTCATCTCCCTCACAGGAATGTTGGGCCTCTGACTGCATTGTTCATCATGGTGTGTGGCTACATGCTTGCCCTCACCATGTGCAAATCTAGGGCTTCCTTCAGTTTCGAACCCTTTTTGAGATTCTCCATCAATCTCCCTCCTAACCTTCCTAAAATATTCATGTGTGCCTTGCATATATTTGAGAATAAGACTTCTGAGTATTTTATTCTCCTTTCTTCCAGGAGATGGAGTCTCTCTCCCGCTCAACTCTTTATTTCCTCCTAGATGAGAATAGGAAGTGCGGGGGTCTTCCTTTTATGTTTTCGCTTCCTCCTTGGGGAGGTTGTTATTCTTCTCAAAAATGGATGAGATCAATCTCATCCTCTTTATATTATGTTCTCTTTCTTGGGCTTTGAAGGCCACAGGCTGAGCCAAAAAAGATGCTCTGATACCACTGTAATATTAATTTTTCAGAAATATCACAAGTCTGTGCCAAAGATGGAATGCAAGGGAATTTACCAAATATGTCACCTTCTAAAGAAGGGTGAGATCCGGAGGCTTTCTGGCCCTTTGTAGACTCTATCTATAGATATGTAAAATTTCCTAGTAGGAATGTCTAGCAACCCAAGCCTGGAAAACGCATTTCCAGAAATGGAGGTAGGAGGATTTGATCCCAGGTCTCGGATATTCTAAATATACCTATCTAGAGCTTAAATCCTGAAGTGGACTTAGAAAAAATCCTTCTAGGAGCTTGCGATAAGCCTTCTTCACCTGTTATCTTCAGAAAGGGCCCAATGAAGATGGCTACATCAATACATGAACATATGCTAGCATAGTAGCGTTATTTTTTAAAACTAATGTACTTGAAAGCATGAATAGTCACCAAATGTATATAGCAGCAAAGGAAATATAAAAATACTTGAGGAATCACTCACTCAAGCTGAGCAAAGAAACCCTCAATAACATGCATATGGAAGTATCTCACAACACTGCTACATAAGAATGTTAGTGACTAAAACTGCATAGTCAATAGGAGGTACTGCTATAGTAAATACATATACATGAATGATACAACAATGTGAGCTCAAATAAGAAATATGGAGAAAGTTCTCAACCCCTGAAAATACAATACAACAATCCTCTAAAAGGATTGGATGGAAACTAGACAAAATGGCATTTTTACCAAAATGCTGGAGTTGTTGAGCAGCTCCTGCAACTCAATAGAAACTGGAAATAGGAGGACCCTTACTGAGGATGATGCAATCTCTGATGTAACTCCTCTTCTCAATATTCCAAATGAAAGGCTTATCCTTTCATTGAAGATCTCACTACCCACTGAAATGCTGCAACCCTCACTGCAAATGCTCTCTATGAACTGCGCAGTCAAGGAAGAGGGATGCTCTTCTGCTGATGGAAAATGATTGGCTTGATTCCAAGGATGATGTAATGAATATATGAAACTTCCTCACTGATATCCCAAAGGAATGGAGACTCCTCTCCTCTGAAATACAATGCCAGAAGTGATGTTGAGAAACCCTTGCCTGCAACACCCAGCAACACAACTCAACCACCAATGGAATGTGCTAGAGCTGAATGAAATGCTTTGGCCTCAAGCCAGAATATGGGGAATATGAAGAACAAGATCTTCCAAGAGCTACTCAATGGAAGAGATGGGATTCCTGCTTGCGAACACCTATTGGTAGCAGTACTGCATCTCAGCTAAACAGCTGGAGAATGCTCTTGTCTGAGAAGACAAGAAAAATGATAATCAAAGCATGAATGAGAATGGATGCTTCGTTCTCTTTTTAAACAAGCGAAGGGTGCTTTTTCATGGGTCCCACACCTTAGGGTTTCCTCTCTAGAATGACCTCCCACTCATGCAAACTACGCTGGCCCACCAAGTGATCCTTATCCTCTTAATCTGTGGAGTCAACTTGGCTTCTTCTAGAATTATCCCCCTGCAAAGTATCTCTTTTCACACATGGGGTGTGAAACCCAGTTCTTTATTGATCCCCTTTCACATTAAAAGGGTTCCTTATTTAGATTTTTATTATCAATGGGTTTTCTTACACATTTTTTCTCCTCCTAAAGAAAAAACAAAAGTTTTAAATGTTCCATAAGATTTTGGAACCTTATAGTATATCAGGAAACCAGCGCAAATATCTCATCATAATCCACACCTTCCTTTTTCAGAGAAGCCTCGAGAAATTAACATGGCCTTGAAATTTTCAGGGTGACAATAGACTTGTCCTTGGGTCTAGGGACCACATCCCAAACATCATTCTTCATTATCAACACATACTCTTCATTAATTGCATCCTTCCAAACATAGTTCTTCATGACTTCTTTCAATGTGAAAGGCTCAGTTTGAACAATGGTTCTCATGGCAGCTAAGCACCCATGGTACCTATTCATCCTCTTACTTTCACGAAATGTCCCCCTTGGTGCAATATGTCTCTCGATATCTTCGAGGGTGTCTTTAAGGCATGAGGGTTAATGAGAACCATTATCAGGTACATTTTAAGGGGTTAATTGTCACTTTTTTAGCCTTATTGGTCTCTCTTTCTCACATTTAATTGCATTGTGGTCATATGTTGCTTAGTGTGGATGGTGTGTTAAGGGTTGTCATACTTCGAATGCCTAATGTGGTTTAAATGTAGGATAATCAAGATAATATGCCATTTTTTATTAATATTTTGTAGTCAAGGCTCAAAGTAGATAACAAGGAGTGATTATAAGGGGTTGAACACCTCCTTTACTCCTAAATGTAGCCAAGGGATCCTCAAGATTCTCCTCCAATAGCTCGAAATCAAGGGCAACCAACCAAGTGGAAGATCAAGAGAAGCCAAGCTCCACTTCTCTCGATTTCCAAGGAAACAAATCACCTACTTTTTAGGCAGTTTTTGGTAGCTACCATTTATGATAAATAAGATAGAGAAAGAGCTCATTAGGGTTCAATTTTTGTGGATATATAGAGCACTCTTAGCTCTTGTAATATAAATTTGTGACAATATTCGTTATGAAATAAAATGAGCATTCATTTTCTTATTTGCTGATTTAGTTTCAGGGAGCTTTGCTTATGGGTTAGGGTCCAATCCATTGGCCTCAATCTATCTTGTGTATTTGTGTTTACCTTTTATACTGCTATAGTCAATTTTCTTACATTTCATCTCACTATATTTAGTTTTATTCCATTTCAAGTGTTGTAGTTAGTTTGCTTACATTTCATGCGGTTGTATTTGGTTTTCTTCCATTTCATGTTGTCGTCATTAGTTTCTTTACCTTTCATGTTGCAACAATGTAGAAAAATCTAAAACTATGTGTTAAAGCCTTCCTCTGTCACCTCTTCCATTAGGGTTTGAGGAGGGTATATCTTCACCACAAACATATATTTTCTTTCGATTTATGATTTCGTGGAAAATTTAGATAGGTTAATGTTTAACATGTTGAAAATGCAAATTTAGTTTTATATTTTTAGTGCATAGGTATGATTGATTAAATTAAATTCATATTTTCCATCATTTTCATAATATATTTCTCAATGGCATGAAAAGGTAGTTTTCATGTAGGGTTCAGTAGAGAAACATAGGGGGACTCTAACAACACGAATAGCTTCATTCTCCACCCCTCATCAACCAATTTCCAACGAAATCACCTTCAACCCTTTTTTTTGACATCTCCACCACAACATCGACACCTATCTAGGAGGTGCAAGACAGGCTTTGAGAGAAGTTATGAGCATTGCAAAAGGGTTGGATACCTTCCATCCACCTAGATCCACCTTCATTTCACCTCTCCTGCCCCTTTCCTCACCATTTGGGCCTCAAACTACTCTCGACCTATTTCCTGTAATGTTTCAGGACATCCTGTAGCACTATAGGAAATCCTATAGTTGATCTTGTAGCAGCACCACATAGTCACTTCTTTAACTAAAAACCTCTCTTTCACCTTATCTAGACCTGGCACAACCTCCAAGACACCTTCAGATATGAAACCATGATTCTAAGACCCTCTTAGGTGACCTTATTTCCTCCTTCCTTTGTTGCAAAAGAAATTTATTTACAAGCAGCATAGCTAGGTCATTGATAGATGCATTGTTAAGCATAATAGTCAAGCATGAGATAGAGGTATTTCAATCAGCCATTTGGTTTAGCATGTGTGCCTATATTAGTTTTCATTTCTGCAAGTTCAATTCAACAATTTAAATCATCAATGCCACTTAGTTTCACTTTATTTATTGCATTAGGTTAACTATGGATTTCCTTTCTTGCAAATAGCTAGATAAGTGTTTATGACCTAGAATAGTTTCTTTTCTTATTGATAGAGTAATGTTCATAAGTTATTTTTAGGCTTAGTTTTATTTGATAAGTGTGACATACTTCATATCATAGAAGTAACCCTATTTATAGCACCCCATCGTAGAACTAATAATAGGATGGTATAAGTAGAATGCATCTGTTGTGTATATAGCATTTTCACCTCCAAGTTTGTATGAACCCTTGGTTGATAAATTAAGGTAGAGTAGCCTTTGGGAGTGTCAGCACTCTTGGTGCAATACCAGGGTTCACCAAGGGTCTCCTTTTTTAGGAAGAGGGCTCACTAGGAGGTGGATCAATGGGATCCATCAGTGCCTTAGCATTATTCATCAGTTCATCCTTCGATTCTTTCTTCTTTCTTGCATCTTGGAAAAGGAAGATCTCTAACCTTCCCAAGGGAAACATCTTCATCGAAGGTGACATCATGAATTATCTCCATTTCCTATTGTTGAGGCACATATATTCTATATGCTTTTGAAGTTTTATTTTCACCAACATATGTTCCCTCTTCCCAGATGAATCGAACTTCCTTCTCCTATCTTTCGGCACATAAAAATAAACAAGACTACCAAAAATTATAAAATGAGAAACATCAGGTTTCATACCGGTGAAAAATTCTTCAAGAGTCTTGGAATCCAATGCTTGATGTGGGTCCAGTTTGAAAATACACGATAGTTTTTGCAGCTTATCCCTGTAGGAAGTTCGGTAGGCATTGATCATGAAGCATGGCATGGGTGGATTCTATAATAGAACAATTCTTCCTTTCAAAAAATCCATTTTGTTGAGGAGTATATGTGGTGGCAGTCTCCTTCTTAATGCCAACTTCCCTACAATATTCATTGAATTCATTAGACTCATATTCAATTCCAATATCGTTCTTCAACACCACTTGAACACTTCATATTTCTTCTTCAAGAAATAGATCAAAGTTTTGCAAGATAAGTCATCCACGAAAATAGAATAATACAATTTCCTCCCAAATATGTTATGGGAAAAATACCAGATAAATCGAAATGGATCAAATGTAAAACGTTGATTGCCTTTCTATCACTGGAGGAAAATGATCCCCTTGTATGTTTTCCTTCGGAAAAACCTTGAAAAAGACCTTCATGTTCTACTTTAAATTCGAGCATACCTGTGACTATCATCCTTATAGCGGGTAGAGCCTTATAATGAAGGTGAGAAAACCTTTGGTGCCATAATTTGGATTAAAGAGATGTGTCACATGGCATAGCTCCCAAAAGAATTCCTTCAAACTGATATAGGTTTTAAACCCTGAATCCATGATTGAATGATTGTTTTGAACTTCTTTTCCAAACACATACCTTTCCATAAATGAATACCACCTTGAATCCTTTTTTCCCTCATTGTCGAGATAGATACAAGGTTCTTATTTAAATTGGGTACATGTAGTACTTCTTGTAGATGAATTGTATTACCTTGATTCAATTGAACAGTAACATTCCCAATTCGTTTCATATAATAGGTGGAATTATCCCCAAGAATGATTTCCAAGTTTTTATTCTTTTCTACCAAATTTGAGAGAGCCTCTTTATACCCATTGAAGTGCCTTGAGGCACCACTATAAACCAACCAACTATCCAAGGTGTTTGGAGGAGAGGTAGTAGAGAGAGAAATTATAAGATAAAATTATTTTTTCTTGTTATCTACATCATTAGATTAACCATACCTATAGTTTCTTGATTTTTTCGAAGGCCAACCATTTACATATTATGTAGCGGGATCATTTCTCTTCCCTTTCCTTTTGAACCTGATACTCCTTTGATACATTGTCTTTGAAATTGTCGTGGTTGTTGTTGTTATCATCATCTTGAGGTGTATCTATTTTATTAGGACACTCCATAACATAGTGGCCAAACGTATTACAATTGAAGCATCTTCCCTTTCTTCCATATTTGAATCCTTGTCTTCCCTAACCTTGTTTCTTTGAACCAAAATTATTCTTCCTTTTAGCATGAGTGGAGAATGTAGTGGGAGCATTCCTATTTGAAGGAATCTCTATTTCTATCATCCTTGTTTCTTCTTGACTGCATCTAGTCAACAATTCATCAAAACTTAGAACCTTGTCATTGTTAACGATAGTGGTGTTGAACACATCCCATTCATCAGGCAGACCTCCAAGGGAAATGAGATTGATATCCCTGTCACCAATAACATCTCCAATAGATAGAAGATCATTTCTAATTTCAGTAATCCTCTTGAAATAATATTGGATAGCTTCTCCTTTACCCTTCCTTATGTCCTTCAACTTGTTCTTGAGAAAGAGGACTTTGTTAGCATTGATAGATTTGAATGTGCTAACCAAATTTTCATACATCTCCTTAGATGTGAAAAAATTTGAAATGTAAGAAACCAAATGTTTTTTAATGGGATCCCCGATGATCTTAGCTCTAACCTCACCTTTCTTGTACTTTGTCTTTGTCATGACCGGTGCATTTGAAGAAGGCTCAATAATATTTCCCTACACATAATCCATGCCATCATTCTCTTCCATAGTCAAGTTTAGAGAAAGCTTCTATTCATGATAATTAGACTTATCATTGATCATGTCCTGAGATTTGAAGTAAGATGAGAAGGCCATTGAATCTTGTCCTTGTCCAAAATATCTCAGTGAGAGAGATGCTCCAAGAATGTACGACCCTATGATGAATGTGTGAGTGAGTGATGTCAAAAATGAGGAAAACTTCACTCATATTTATACAATTAGAATAGGGTGAAAAGAAACACCTATTGAGCTCCATGAGCCTACATTTTACTTTTGGCCGACCTTGACAATCTACACATTTGTTAGAAATAAATGGAAAATTACACTTCTGCTCATCCAATCAAGATTATCTTTAGATCAATATTTCACCTCTCAAAAAGAGGAATCCAATAAAAATATCATCACCATCATATGAGTTGCCTAAGGTGGAGTTTGTCCCTAGTTACCAATTTTAACAAATCTTCATAGACAAGATGTCCACAACCTCAAATTACTAGGTTGGCCTTGGACTACATGTGACCAAGCCCCAAATACAAGAAGTCACCAAAAAGGCTACAATATAAAGAAGCCTAACATTTCTTCATGAAAAAAATCAACCTCTAATACTTGTATTAATCCAATCAAAAAATTATGAAACAAATACTCAAAGAAGTAATTTACCTTGAGCATATTTTCAAGGGAACGAGGTTCAATGCATGAGTTTAAAGAATATTAGGACTAAATGATAGTATTGTAAAATGGTTTTGGAAAACAAAAAAAAATCTTATCTATCACAAAAATAAATCAAAATAGAGTTTCAACAAATACCATACATAAAAACTTTATAAATCCTTCAACCTATGGTGATATTTATTTGACATTTTACATCTAAACAATTTTCACATGTTTATGAGTAAAAGTTACAATAAATACATGTTCTACTGAAGAACCAAATATAAAAATCATTCCTTCAGTTTGAATTTTCCCAAGGTCTCTTTTTTGTGCATTTCAAAATAAACCAACCTATTTTCTATTCAAAATAAAGAAGCCTCATTTTTACCACGAGTACCTGACCCTAAAAAAATAAAATGTTAATGATAATACGGATTTTTTTGGTGCATTTCAAAATAAACCAACCTATTTTCCATTCAAAATAAAGCAAACTATTTTCTACCACTAGTACCTAACGAAATAAAATGTTAATGTTAATTTCACTTTAATTCCACACCCTATTGAACATGCAACTAGTGCTAAGGAGGGTGCATTGGGGTTTACATTAAATTTTGGTATGTCCAAGATAATTTCCAATAATTCCCATAAAGGAAGCCTAATAGATAATTGAAAAAGTTTCAAAACACTAGCCCATTCATTCATTTAGCAAAAAAAATCCAAAGATTCTGCAGTTAAAATGCCCATTAAAAGTTCATACTTCCTAATCTTCTGAATCGAAATACTAATCCTTTTGAATTGGAAAAAAAAAAACAAACTTTTCTAAATATTTGAATGAGAAATAGTCTCTTGTTAACACTGTCGGATTTTATGATAAATCCTTAACACACACTGAGGAATAAAATTTCGTCTTTCAACACAGAGATTTCAAAAAAAAAAAACTTGTAGATGGAGCATTAAAAAAAACATTCATGGACTGGAGAGCAAAAACATTTCATTCATTCATTAACTGTCAACTATTACAATCTTTTACATTCATCAGAACTGTTGTTCTGGTTGTTCTTCTAAATATGCTGCTCCACTGCAATACTTGAGACACAGTCTTACATTACACTGCATACATTCTACACTACACAACATGTGTATATTTGTGTTGTGAAAAAATATATATTTATATGTTTACAATACAGGTCATATAATTAAAATTAACCTATGTTTTAAAACTATATAAAAATATTATGTCGTGGCATATTACAAACTATAAGAGAAAAAAAAAATTACAAAATATCATGTGATACGTTTATCGCATCGAACTATGCGCCAGATGACGTCAACATCAATCGGTGCGATATGTCAACGGGAAAACATTTGTGATGGTTTATCGCATAATTTTTTTTCCTGATGACTAGGAATTCAAACCTTGTGAGGATGCACTATTGGCCAAGGTAGGTTGAGCTGGCAGTGCTGGGGTTGTGTTTATCACATGATTTTGAAGGGTTGATCATGTAGGCAAGAGGGCATGCGATAAGCATTTAATTGGTCGACAGTGGTGTAACGTGGTATTGGTGGGGTCCACACCTTGTGCAGGTTAGACATGCATGATGTGGAGGGTTTGAATTCAAATAAATGGCACGGTAGTTAATATGGTAGGTGAAATAGTTTATGGCATGGGTTGTGTGGTTCAGACCAAGATTTTATATATGTGGAGGGACTACGACACTGCAGATGTTTGCAGGGTATTTTAACAAAATTTCAATGCATAGGTTGAGTTCAGAACCAAAGCGAATTTTTTTGTTGTTTTCCTTTGACTTCAAGTAAAAAATTGAAGTTTTATGTCCTACTATTTCAGGTTACAGTTGGGGTTAATTTCCAACACTCACCCTATTGAGAATTTCAAGGGCTCGTGATTAATACAAATTCTCTTCTTAATAATTGCTTGTGAATTTACGTGTGTCAGTTATGTCTTCTCTTAGTTAATATTTCATCAAGTCAATTATCAAAAAGCACAAGACAAAGGGTTAGGCTCCTAGAGCTAGGGAAAAAGCTTGAATATTTTATTCGTCACCAATATGCACTATTTAGGAAGGTAAATCTCATATTTACCTTCCTTAATTTCTCTTACTTTACAACAACTTTACTTCTTATGATATTCTGTCAAATTCTTAGTTGAACAATGTTCACTTATATCTGCACTCAATGTTGTACATTGAACTATCTCTTATATATGGACTATAATGATTATGCACTACTTATACTACACTTATAATTTCAGATATTTCTGCTTATCTAAATTTATAAACAATCCGCACTATAGACTAAATTGTATCCACAACTGTATCTGCACTGTAGACTAACACAATCTCTATTGTGGTGTACGCAAGGTCCTTTATATATATATCTTCCATCTTTACTGTGGTAATTGAAATCCTTCAATATGCATTCGATTGTGTCCTATCTCTGTTATTTTTGTGATCAAATGATCAGAAAAATTTTATATATATAGTGGGCAGTCTTCACCTCTTAGGTCGAAAATCAAGTATGGATTGGGCAGACTTCATTATATCATGTAGGCTGACAAGACTTGTGTTTACTTTCCGAGCGGTGTTACTTTAGCAGATAGTCTTCACTTGATTCCAGCATTGTATGAGGGTTTTCAAGGTCTTTGGAGTATAAATTGAATCTTTCACCTAATATTATTTATTCCTAGAAGAGTTAAACCTAATAGACATCAAGAATAAGTTTATCTACATAATAAAATATTTTATATAGATACATAATTACATAGCCATCATGAAGGCTGACCTAGTTACACTTTTCAAGGCTCCCTCTTAACTAGGAAGGTATTCATACAAGTACCTGGTCACTTTCAAGCTGAAGAATCTCATAAGAAGAATGGGATTGGTAATCGCATCTATATAGCTTCATATCAAGGAGCATTGTCGTAGTGCAAGGCCTTGACTAATAGCCCCATATATCAATGAGACAATGGGCTACAATGCTGGCGAGAAACATGACTTATTGACACCTTCGTCATTGTCTCTCCAAGGTACATACTCCACCCAGGTGTTCCAAAAGTATGACCTTCTTGGACTATTCTTCTCTTGGGTAGCTAGCCCTCAAAGAATATCAGTCCCTGACTACTCTTGTCTTGAATGCCCTAACACATTCTCAAAGAGTATCGAATGCCAGATGATTACCCAATCCTCCATTCTATCTTGCCAAGAATAGAATGATTTGTCTATCTCTCCCTCTCAACCTCCACAAGGGAATGTACTCATTCCTATACGAGGAATGTATCTAATCTCATTCTTAGGAATTACCAAGTTTCCTCCAAGTAAGAAACTTGTCATCATGCTCCCTCTTAACGAGGGACTTCTAGCAACAATGGTGAGACACCTAATTTCTCATGAAGAATTCCTATCCTTGATGTCATGGATTTCGATATTGAGGAATTTTAAACTTTTAGCTTCATAGCACACATCCATCACTTTCATCGTGAGTCATGTCATCTATCAGAAAATAATTCATCAAACTTCCTTATCTTGTATATTATTGTGCCATGCTACTTTCATTCTAATCATCTTCCAGGATCATTCATCCTCTTTATGATTAGTAGCCCTACACAAATTCATCCAGAGAAACATTTACATATGAAATTTTAAAATGAAATTTACCTCAGTGATGATCTTTCACCATGACATCTTACTGTAGGAATCGACATCCTTCATACGGATTGACACATTTCCTACTGATATGTTTTTCCAAAGGTCTTTTTCTTTACTAGACTTCCGTCAGAGTCTACATATATTTCCAAGAGATCTCCTAGTCACATCCTCTTTGCCTCTGGATGATAACTTCCTCTTGACATGGTTTCATTTCATGAACTCTTCCTCTCTGCACATTCTTGATTCCCAAGAATGTACACCTTTTCTAGTTTCATGTTCATATCCAACCACCTCATATTACATGAGGACATATTATGTTGATTTCACTTCTTTGTGCACTGAAAGATACTCTTCCATATATCATACTTCTAAGTATATGAGTCTATTACCTGCAACCACATTACTTCACAACATCCAATGTTAGCATATAAATATATACCTCATACTTCTTTCCCTTGAGTCATCATGTAGCAATTTCTCTTGAATGAAGAGATTCATTCCTTTGAACTACTTCAAGAATATGTTATCAAATCCCAAAATTCTATCTCCATGATGACCCTTGGTCTGATGACTTTATTTCTTTTATTTGAGAGGTTTTCCAGAATCTTTTTCACTGAGACCTCCTTCCATGATTTTACTGAGATGCTTCTTAATGTACATGCTATCATACAATTTTACAACTAATCAAAGATTACTTACAGAGGAAGATGATCTCAATCATAATAGATATCTCTTGCTTCCTCCTTCTTAGATCTTTTAGCGCTAGGTTCTTCTCTTTCATAAGTGACATGGGCTTATTCCTTTTTCCTTTTGTCCTTTCCAAATTTAGGAAAATCTCTTTTATAATGTCCAAGCTCATCACATCCAAAGAATCACATGTTTTCCATACTTCTTGTTTTAGTTTGAGGACCGAATTTCCAAATCTTCCTTTCTTCTTGTATGAGGCTACAAAGGCATGATTCTTTTCACTTGGTCTTGTATCAGTTTTGGCCTTTAGTCTTGTTTCCTCTATTTTACATAGAGACCATAAATCATGAAATGGAGTGGGTTCTTTCTTCCCATATAGACTAGAAGTGAAGCTTCCCCATTCCTCTAGTAGAGCATTCAATACCAATGTTGTCATCTCAATGTCAAACATCACTTATCTTAGTTCCTACAGTTGATCTCTTATATTAAAAATCCTCATAAAGTATGGAGTGATTCCTACTTCCCTTGATAATTTCATTTTGTATAGTTCTTGTCTTAGAGAAATTTCTTCTCCAGCAGTACTCACAAAGAATAGCTCCACCAATTTCTCATATATTTGTTTTGCAGTTTTTAGTTTTGATACATAGGGAATGAGAGAGCCTTTGTTGGATTCTATGAGAATCCTTTGGGCTCTAATTTCTCCCTTCATATACTTGGCATGGGCTGAAGTATCTTATTTTGGAGGTTGAATAGTAGATCCTTCAATATAGTCCACTACTTCGTCTTCATTTAAATTCAAGTCTATTATCTTTTTCCATGCACTGAATTTTGATGATCCAACCAGCCTGTTTCTTTCTTTACAAAAGGGCATCCTGATAGATAGGGTCATGAAAAATTACTTGAGTGGATTTTCTTGCAACTTTCTTGATGGTGATCGAGATTGAAGTCAAGGGTTTCTTTTCTTCAATGTTGTTGTACTTGAACCCTTGATTATAATGACTATCTTCAGAAGTTGAGATTTTCTTCAAACAATGTTTTGAGTGAAAATATTTTGATACCAAAGATTAAGGAGTTTATCTTTTCACATGAAATAGTTGGATATGCTTCCTTGCAAACTAGTTTTTCTTTCTAATTCAAACTTTGGTCTTTACTTCTTTGAGTGTCTTTGTTGACAAGCAGCCCTTATATTCAGCACCTTAGCTCTGATACCATGTTGAGAATTTGAAGGGCTGATGATTAATACAAATTCTCTTCTTAATAATTTCTTGTGAACTTACTTGTGTCAACTATGTCTTCTCTTAGTTAATATTTCATCAAGTTAATTATCAGAAATTAAAAGACAAAGGGTTAGGCTCCTAGAGCCTGGGAAAAAACTCAAATCTTTTATTCGTCACCAATATGCACTATTTAGGAAGGTAAATCTAGGTTAGGCTCCTAGAGCCTGCGTAAAAAATCGAATCTTTTATTCATCACCAATATGCACTATTTAGGAAGGTAAATCTGAGATTTACCTTCCTCCATTTCTCTAACTTTACAATATCTTTACTTCTTCTAAACTTCTGTCAAATTCTTAGTTGAACAACGTTCACTTATATCTACACTGAATGCTAAACGCTGAACTGTCTCTTATATACGCACTATAATGATTACGCATGGTTTATACTCCACTTATAATTTCTGATATTTCTGCTTATCTACATTTATAAAAAATCCGCACTATAGACTAATTTGTATCCACACTTGTATCCTCACTGTAGACTAACACAACCTCTGTGGTGTCTACAATCTCTCTGCAATCTCTGTTGTGGTGTACGCAAGGTCCTATATATATATATATATATATATATATATATATATATATATATATACTCCATCTTTATTGTGGTAATTGAAAGTCTTCAATCCACATTCGATTGTGTATTATCTCCGTTAGTTATATCATGAAATGATTCATAGAATTTTATATATATCGTGGGCAATCTTCAACTTTTAGACTGACCATCAAGTATGGCTTAGGCCGACTTCATTATATCATGTAGGCTGACAAAACTTGTGTTTACTTTCCGAGGGGTGTTACTTTAGCAGATAGTATTCACTTGATTCCAGCATTGTATGAGGGTTGTCAAGGTCTTTGGAGTATAAACTAAATCCTTCACCTAAAATTATTTATTCCTAGAAGACATAAACCTAATAAACATCAAGAAGAAGTCTATCTACATAGTAAAATATTTCTCATGAAACCCATGAGACAAATATACCAAGAATACATTTTATTATCATTAACATCTTCTATACATAAATACATAATTACATATCCATCATGAAGACCGACCTAGTTACACTTTTCAACACCCCATTAAATATAACCGTAGCTATCTTGCATTCCCAAAAAATTTATGAGATAATTAAAACTTTTCTGCACCAATGGTTTTGTCAAAATATCTACAAAACCTTCTATTCTACAATGCTTCATAACAACTTCTCCATTGTTCACCAATTCTCTGATATAATGATACTTTGCATAAATGTGTAAAATTCTTTTATGAAACACTGAATTCTTGGATAAAGATATTGTTGAGCTATTATCAGAATAAATTTTTGTACCTTTTACCTGTTTATGGCACAAATCTCTAAACATTTTTCTCATCAATATTGCTTGACATGCTACTGCTGTAGCTACCACATACTCTACCTCTGTTGTTGATAAAGCCAGAATTGGATATTTCTTAGAAGCCCATGAAATGGCTCCTGATCCCAAATGTAAAACATATCCAAAGGTACTTTTCCTGTCATCTATACTTCCAGCCCAATCACTGTTAGTATATCCAATTAACTCAAAATTTTCAGAAGAGGCATATAAAATACCATACGTCTTTGTTCCTTTCACATACCTTAGAATTATTTTTGCTACTTGCCAATGTGTCTCCTTTTGATTTTTCATAAATCTAGAAATTAAACTTACAACATGCATAATATCAACTCTAGTTGCAGTCAAATACATAAGGCTTCCAACTATGCTCTTATACAAACTTGGACCTACATCCTTGCTGTTGCCTTACTTGCTCAGTTTCAATCCCATCACTGTAGGAGGTATTGATGCCTTGCAATTATGCATGTTAAATATTTCCAAACTTCTTTCATATATTTTTCTTAAGAAATAAAAATTTTATTTTCATTTTTCTCTGCTTCTATTCCTAACAGGTATCTCAGCAATCCCATATTAGTCATCTCAAATTCTTCTTTCATAACTGTCTTAAAATTTTCAATGAGGTAAGCATCATTACCTGTAAATATCACATCATCAACATATAAAACAACAATGAGCATCTTACCATCCTTTTATTGGATGTATAATGTGGGTTTTCATTCACATTTCTCAAACCCATTTTCGAGTAGATAGGAATCTATTATATTGCACCATGCTCTTGGTGCTTGTTTCAGCACATACAGAGCTTTCTTCAATTTTCATACTTTGTGCTCTTGGCCTTCTTTTTCATAACCCATAGGTTGTTCAACATAAACCTATTCCATCAATACTCCATTTAGGAATGTTGATTTCACATCCATTTGGTAAAATTTCCACTTATGTTGTGCTTCTATGGACAACACTGCTCTTACTATTTCTATTCTTGCAATTGGTGCAAAAGTTTCTTCATAATATCTTCCTTGTTGCTTCTTGTAGCCTTTGACAAAAAATATAGCCTTATGCCTTTCAAACTTGCCTTCATCATTTCTTTTGGTCTTATGTACCATTTTACTTCAATCATTTCATTACCTTTTGGGAGATAAACTAATTCCCATGTATTTTTCTTCTCTATTTCATTAATCCCTTCATCCATAGCATCTATCCATTTATTACCTTTTATAGCTTCTTCAAAATCAATGGGATATTCTATATGACAATACAGAGAAAATAAAGAGTTCATACCTTCGTTGCCTCTTTCTCATATATTTCATTCAAACTTCTGAATCTGGTTCTTCTTGCACTATCTATTCTTGTGCTTGTAGAAGCACTCAAATCTAATATTTGTGTTGTTCTTGGAGAAGCACTGTCCTCACTTCTCAAGGGTGTTATCATACCTATTGAGGTGTTCCTTGTTGTGATTGTGTTGGTGGAGGCAGTGCTGTCAATGACGAATTTCTTTTTGCCATTTCTTCCTCATGATCTTCTTGAGACAAACACGCTTTTCCATTCACTATTTTCTCAATGCTTCCATCCCAAGCTTCTTATTAAATAAACTGTACACCTCTTCTTACAATAAATTTCTTGGTGGATGGGTTATACAATTTGTATGTTTTTGATTCATTACTGTATCCAACAAATATGCACTTCTCCCCTTTACTGTCCAACTTCATTCTTAGCAGATCTGTAATATGTGCATAAGCCACACATCGAAATACTCTCATGTGGGTGAAAAATTGTTTTATGCCACTCCATGCTTCTTCTTGAACTCTGTTCATGACACTCTTTGTTGGGCATCTATTTAGCACATATGCTGCACAATGTACAACTGCATCCAAATATTCATTTGGAAAATATGTTTCCTTCAACATGATTCTTAACATATCCATGATGGTTCTATTTTTCCTTCCAGCAACTCCATTTTGCTATGGCAATACCTTTCTGTAAATTTCTTATGAATCCTATCTTCTCTTCAAAAACATTGAAAATATTTGGAGATATATTATCCTCCTCTATCAGTCATCAAAACTTTTATGTGCTACCCACTTTGATTCTCAACAAGAGATTTAAAGTGCTAGAACTTCTCAAATACTTCACTCTTCATCTTCAAGAAATACACCCATGTTTTTCTTGTGTAATAATCAATAAAAGTCAACATATAATGGCTACCTCCTAAAGAAGGTGTTTGCATTGGTCCAAAAAAATATGAATGGACTATTTCTAAGGGTGTTTTTACCCTTATGCTCTTTCATGATGGAAATATTTCTCTGTGTTTTTTTCGCAAGATGCATCTTTCACATAGGTTGTCTAGTTTCTCAATCAGTGGTAATCCCTCTACCATTCCCTTTTTATGTAATAAATTTAGGCCTCCAAAGTTGAGATGTCCAAACCTAAAATGCCATAGCTAGTTTTCATCTTTTTCTTCCTTTTGGAATGTCTCTTGTGTCACAGTTTCCATTGCAACTCCTTTCTTCAAATCTTCTCCCATCTTGAGAGGAAACATTCTGTTTCTTGTTATCTTCACTTGTGTAATCCTTTTATTTCTTGGTGGTATTTCCACGATGGTACATACATAATCTTCCATTAATACATTGTAGCCCTTTTGAATGAGTTGTCCAATGCTCAAAAGGTTACACTTCATATCATGTACATAGTATATATCTGATATGGATTTATTTTCTCCTTTCCTTGTCAAAACACTTATTCTACCTTTCCCCATGACAGAGACTTTGATGTTTGTTTCCAATGTTACCTGAGACTTCACATTTTCATCCAACATAGAAAACATAGAGATGTTTCCAGTCATATGGTTGTTACATCCTGAATGGAGAAACCATATATCTTCATTCTTTTCTTCAGCCATATTACATGTTAAAAATAAATTCTCTTGATGCTGAGTTTCTTTAGTAAAGTTATCACTGGGTCTATTACCCATGTCACTCAATTTATTTCCACATTAATTGGCATAGTGCCCATACTTCTTACAGTAATGAAATTGGACTTGGGACTTATCATAAATTTTTCTAGGTGCTTGATTTTGTCCACCATTTTGGCTATTGCCTTGGCTTTGATTATGACTTTGGATGCTGCCCCTTCCACTTGTACTTGTAGGTTTGTTTCTTCCTCCTCTTCTCTAGCTTCTGCCTCTACCTCTTCCTCTATAGTTTGATCTGCCTTGAAATATTCCTCTTCCAAAGGAAATTTGGGTCTTGAAAGCATGCTCTAAAGATGAGTTTACTATTCTTTTCAGCCTTTCTTCATGTGTCATCAAAGATGCATGAAGCTCATAAACTTTAAATCTTGGGAGATCCTTTTTCTCTTCAATAGTAGTGAATATCACATTAAATATTAATGGTAAACTTCTCAATATTTTCTCCACTATATTTCTCTCTTCTACTGTCTATCCATGAGATCTCATTTGGGTAACCAACCCAATCAACTATGTGAAGAATGAGTCTAAGCTATCAGAATCTTTTATGCTAATAAATTCAAACTCTCTTCTCATTACTTGAAACTTTGTTGTCTTTAATTTCTCCATACCTTGATAGGCTATCTAGAGGGTATCCCATGCCTCCTTAGACTTCTTGGCTACTGTAATTCTTGGAAATATGCTTTCATGCACTACTTGAAAGAGATAGAAGAGGGATTTTGAGTCCTTATTCTTATTACTCTTCAACAAATCCTTTTCTACATGTGTTAAGGAATTATACTTATTTGCATCAGCTGGTTCTTCAAATCCAACTTCAACCAATTCCCATAAATCTTGAGATGCAAACAGGGCTCTCATTGTAATTGCCCTATAATCATATTTCTTCCCATTGAACTGTGGGAGCTGATTATTTCCCATACTCGTGCTTGTGCTAGTTCCCACCATTATTTATTGTGCAGAACTATAAAGCTTGACTATGTACTTCAAATAAAACTTTCTCACTGCTCGAGAGGTAAACTCTGACACTTAACACTTCTTTTCAGATCTTTGTATATTTCTTTAAATAGACGGTAACACTACTGTATAAATACCTGACTTGCCAAAACCTTCATTCTGCTAGAGAAATGCTTCAAAAGTCTTCTTCTTCCTTCGACTTCTTTAGCAAATTCTGAGAGCCTGGACTAGCTCTGATACCATGTCGGATTTTCTGATAAATCCTTAACACACAGTGATGAATAAAATTTCCTCTTTCAACACAGAGATTTCATAAACAAAACTTGCAGATGGTGCATTAAAAAAAACATTCATGGATTGGAGAGAAAAAAAACATTTCATTCATTCATTAACTGTCAACTCTTATAGTATTTAATGTTCGCCAGAACTGTTGTTCTAGTTTTTCTTCTAAGTATGCTGCTCCACTGCAATACTTGACACATAGTCTTACATTACATTGCATACATTCTACACTACACAACACGTATATGTTTGTATTGTGAACATATATATTTATATGTTTACAACACAGGTCATATAATTAAAAATTAACCTATGTTTTAAATCTATATAAAAAAAATTATGTTGCGGCATATTACAAACCATAAGACAAAAAAAAAATACAAAATGTCATGCGATACAATTATCACATTGAATTATGCGTCGGATGACATCAGAATCAATGTGTGTGATAAGTGAATAGGAAAACATTTGTGATGGTTTATCACATCAAAAAAATGTGCCCTCTGACTGGGCATTCAAACCTTGTGACGATGCGCTAGTGGCTGAGGTAGGTTGAGCTAGCAGTGGTGGGGTTACGGTTATTGCATGATTTCGAAGGGATGATGATGTAGGCAAGAGAGCATGTGATAAGGATTTAATTGGTCGATGGTGGTGTGACATGGTATTGGTGGGATCCACACCTTGCGCGGGTTAAACATGGATGATGTGGAGGGTTTGAATTCAAATAAATGGCGCAACAGTTACTGCGGTCGGTGAAATATGTTATGGCATGGGGTTTCGTGGTTCATACCATGATTTTATAAATCTCGAGGGACTACAGCATTGTGGATGTTTGCAGGGTATTTAAACAAAAATTCAATGCACAGGTTGAGTGCAAAACCAAATCGAATTTTCTTGTTTTTGTCCTTTGACTTCAAGTCAAAAATTGAAGTTTTCTGTCCTACTGTTTCAGGTTCTAATTGGGGTTAATTTCCAACATACACAAATATCAATCCATCGTTATCTGCAACATAGCCAATGATGAATCCTACGATTACCATTCCAATTAGTGAAATATATAAATCGAAATGTAAGAATGTTAGAATAAAACCAATCTAAAAAACATGCTATGAATTTTTGTTACACAATCCATCAAGAGAGGAGAAAATTAATTTAAACATATTGAATGTTGTAGAAGGGAATTACCTATCAATTATATTCTAGATGAGGTACGTGATCAATAAAATCCCAGCATTGCTTCCAAAGTTGAAGGTCTTCACGATCACCATCACCATCTAAATACAATATGGTGTGCCTCTTCGATTTGGGGTCGTATGATTCCCTAGCCCATTCATAGAACTCTTTTCCAAAGGCCACCACACCTTTATTTTCCATCCAATCAACTTCTCATCGTATCTGAATGCCTCGAAAATATTCTCCATTTCATAAATTCTCTTCTTTCTTGGAAATTTTTTGGGCAACCTGTTAGGGTTTGACAATTTCAGCTCTGAAATACTATTCTTTGATTCACCAGCATTGTTGTTAAACCTACACTATTGTAACCCTTATCCGCGCTGTCCACCGTCAGGTTAGGTTTTTCTGTAATGCGTGATTGCTTTATCAGAGTCCCTTGTCTACGTCCAGTTGAATTTTCAAAATTATTATTAGCTTCTTTATTCATGATATTCTTTCTCATTTTTTCATCCCTAACCAATTCAAAGCTTTAAACTAGACGATTTTCATTATCCATGGAAGTTGCAACTGGTTCCGCATTACAACCTCCTAGTGGAAATATAACCTCTCGACACAAAGTTGTATATTGCGTAGCACTAATCTCGTGATTTCGATGCACAGATATCATAAACAATTTCATCGTACCCATACACACAATTGCGAATATTTTCTTGATTGGATGAATTTTTGGTTGTGAAATACAACTTTAGCTTTTCAGCCCAAGACTCAACCACATCTAAGCATAACAAATGGGCAACCTGTTTATAATCATTCATTCATTTTCTCATGTCGATGAGAAAAAAAAACAAAATTTCCTCCTATATATCATCACTTTCATCCAAAACCCCACAAATAATCTCTTTGATGGAGTCATATACATCATTTGAATAATTATTATGAGAAACAACAGAAAGAAAATGTTTGACCATATCAAGGACCCGGTCGTCTAATTCAAGGTCCACCATAACTGTGCACAGCTTGATCTCTCCAACAATTTTTAGAATTCCAAACCTTATTTTAAAGGAGGGAGTGTTCATCTCCCTTAGCTCCTTAAAATTTCCCACAATGAGTTCAAATATTTCTTTCATCTCTTTTTCAAAATATGGTTCGTGGGGTGCTGTTATTTTGGTGATTTGGTTGAAGAAAATGATGCCCAAGGGTATTACCTCTTTGTCAAGGTGCCTCATAAGGTATGTACTTATGAGATAATCCATGGAAGGAAACATTGCATTGATAGTTGATACGTAAGGTGCTTGTTATACCAAGGGCATGTTGGCCTCCACTTTCTCTAAAGTTTCAAGTAGCTCATCCTTGTTTCTTCATTGAGTGCATGTAGTAAAAAATTCATCAAAACATGGAATCCTATCATTGTTGAGGATAGTGGTTTTGAACACATCGCATTCACAAGGGAGACCTCCAAGGGAAATGAGAGTAAGCTATCTATCAGAAATAACTTCTCCAATAGATAGAATATCATTTCTAATTTTGGTAATCCTCATGAAGTAGGATTCGATAGCTTCTCCTTTACCTCTATTTATGTCGTTCAACATGTTCTTCAGAAAGATGAATTTATTTTCATTGATATATTTGAACATTCTAACAAACTTGTGATACATCCCCTTGGATGTGCTTAACTCAGAAATGTAAGCAGCCAAATGTTTTTTAGTGGAATCCATGATGATTTTCTTAGCTTTGACCTCACCTTTCTTGTACTTTCTCTTAGTGGTGGCTGGTGCATTTGAATAAGGCTCAATAATCTTTCCCTGCACATAATCCATGACAACACTCTCTTCCAAAGTCATGTCTAGAGACATCTTCCATTCATTATAATTAGACTTATCATTGAGCGTGTCCTAAGATTTGAAGTAAGATGAGAAGGCCATTGAATCTTCTCCTTGTCAGAAATATCTCAGTGATTGTTTTCCTCACTCTTTCCTAGGTCGTGTCTTCACCTAGGCTCTGATACCATGTTAATTTAACATAACAATGGTATGTTCTATTCCTAAAGCAATGTCATTCAATTTTTCTTATTAGCCCAATATCAATTTGGAGATTAGAAATCACATTAACGTCATCAAATTGAAAGTAAATGTAGATAGAAAATAAAAAATAAGAAAAATACAAGCCAAGACAAGAGGACAAAATATTTGGGTGATGCCAAGGAAAAACCCAAATGTGGGGAAAACCCTTTCATAAATTCTTTTTATTATTTTTGAAAAGTTTAGCAAAGAGAGAGAGAGTACATAAGACAAATTACTCCCCTAGACACTATCAAATTGAACCTGTCATGACAACACTCAATAGAAGTCGACCCAAATCCCTAACCATAAATTTAGTCAAATAAATAATAATTCATCCCCAAGATAGCTGATGCAGGGGCATTAGGCCAAAAAAAATTTCATGCATTTTGTTAGACTTAGAGGTTTTTAGTTTCAAGAGAATTTGATTCTTTTGTAATAAAATCATTAGGTTTTAATTAATTTTAATCAGTTGTGTAGAGAATTGTAACTGCCCTCGAATGATTAGTTGGGCTTATGAAGAGATGAGACATTCAGAAAAACTGTAGAGTAGGAATGAATTAGAGTCAGTTTCCAGAAATCAAGGGAATTGTCTAGAGTTAGGAATCTGGAATTTTAACTGTTTTATTGAGCTGTTAGAGGAGCTAAATCGATTGATTATCTATTTATATAAGTGTAAGCCTCAAAGGCTTAAATGAGCAGACCCGGGAAAATCTGTAGAGAAAGAGTAGTGTAGTAGAAGGCCATCGAATTGAAGATCTGGCAAGACAGGAAGTTTTAAGTGATTCCATTGTATAATGAAAGAATTTGTTTTAGTTTTACATGAGCATCAATTGGGTTAAACTCTGTGTGAATTGGTTTTGAATGCCAATAATAAATAGTATAAGAATGTGTGGAAAAACCTCTGCAACTTAGTTTTGACTGATGTATATCATTCAAGCAGTAGATGTTAATGCTGACCCTATGATTGGAGCTGAAGTTCTATAACTATCCTTGAAAGGACTGTATGAGATTGAGTAGTTAGTGTTAAAATGCAATAGTGGAATCGCATGTTCCAATTGCGTATGGATCAGTAATCACTAATAGTAATTCTGTGGTGACCGAATACATGGTGTAATTGGTCCAGGTTTTGAAGGTTTGATAATATCATTAACCAAAATTGTATAGTGTAGCTCTTCAGGGAGGAGTCACTTCTGCTGGAATGGGTAATCAGAGATAATAGAACGGTGAAGAAAATAAGCAATGGAATCTTGATGGAGCTATCTGAGCACCATGTTAAAATGTTGATGAAACAAAGGGTAAACATATGAGAAGGTGAGATGATGAAACAGAGTTAAATAGATGAAAGAACGGAACCGTGAGTGAGAGGAAATGGAATCGTGAGCGTGAACAGGTAGGTTTGGAGAAACCAAGAGTGGTCTTCGCAAAGTTCAAAAGTGGTAAGCTGTATTCGAAATAAAAAGGTGATATCGGTGATTGAATGGCACGTGGCAAAGAGTGGTTTACAAAAAATACTTTTATCGCATTTTTTTTAGCGTTAAAGCTCGAAGACAAAAAATGTGATATTCGTTTAGGATCGTCGGATCACCGAAGTTGATGCGACGACATCTCAGCCATTGGATGAGAAGGGTAGTTTAATCAATGGGACCCATATATATCACGTGAATTGGGGGATTAAACCCCATGCAATTTGATCACGCGACTATTGTTGGATTCGTTAGTGGGAGCGTTGTTGAGCCCTAAAGATGTCCTTTCCTTTCACCAAATTTCACTTCATTCCAATTGTCCTTTATCATATATAGACTTAAAAGATCAATAGGAATGATTAAAATCACTTTAAGAATGCATGCAATGACTTAATTATTATACTTTTGTGGTTTTGTTGTTATAGTGAATTTTTATCAGACTTAGCTACAGAATGTAGCCATTCTGTAGCTAGTAGCATATTCTGCAGCCATATTTATGTTCACACAGGTTACAGGTGTCACTTTAGGGAAAAACGTATATGGTTAAATTCTATAACTCTCCTACATCATTCCTTGTCCTCTACGAAGGTTGAGAAAAAAAACTACAAGTGGTTATGCACGTGGAGAAAACCAAAACTAAGAAGTAGACTTCTACAAGGACAAGGAATTTGCAGGTGTCTTCAGCAAAATACGAATCCTCAACAGGAGTTTTGGTTTGATTTTGATTGTAAAAGACACCTATGCCTATTTCTACTCAATGACAGTTATGTATTTGCCTATAATAATAACTCGGTGAACCGAGAAACAATTAGTTAGTTGATGTTTTGCTGTTAGTTCTCAAAGACTATGATACTCTGTTTCTGAGCATTTTTCCTTTAATGAAAGAAGTACAACTTTGATGCATGATCTAAGAAAACGTTGAGGAGTTAAGGATTCATGTGCCAATCTAATGGTAGAGGACCCCTAATATCTAAAAGGCTTTGTGCATATTTTCTAGATAAGTGACCTTTAGCTCTGTTTTGTTCTTAACTTAGGTAGTTTTTTGAGTTTATTCTCTTTCATCATGCTTATGTCATTTAATTATATTGAATATTACAGTCAATATTTTTCTCATGAGTTGTTCCAATATATCACTAATCCGTAAATGAGATATAGCTGTAGTACTCTTGAGTTAATTGCACTTTAGTTCAGTTTTGTCATTGCATTTCAGTTTTATTAGTTAATTTCATTCTAAGTCTTGTTAATTAGACTTTAAAAACCCTCATTATTTTATTAGATGCTCTTTTTCTTAACTTCTTCTAACACATCATTATCATATGAACAAGAATTAGTTATATCATTTTGAGCTCTTGACTGTTCTGCAATTTCTCATAATTTTACAAACAGCCTTTTTCCAAAGTTATTCCAAGAAATTTATAACCCTTGAATGAGGCTTAATAGTAACATTTTGAGTTGCAGAATGAGTTAATTCTAGTGTCATAAGTTATTTTAGCATAGGGTTCCTTACTATGTTGCAGATAATATTTTCTCAAAATGTTTCAACAAATTTCTAACAATGGATGAGATTTTCTCTATGATATTTTAAGTTGGTGTTTAATAAAGAGAACCTCGTTACATCAACTTATCCTTTTCTCAAGTTATTCCAACATACCTCTAATGAAATGAATTGGATTGAGTTTAATGTTATGAGTTACTTTTCTTATCATTTTTACAATCTGTGGATTAGCATTTTCTGTTCTTAGGTGCCATTCATAGTTTAGAGTAGATTTTGTTCTGTTTTAGTGTGATCAGTAACTTCTCTTTTCCAACAATTTAGTTCTTTTCCTCGTAGCATAAAAACACTAAACACAACGAAGTAGGAAGAAGATACCTAGGCACATATAGTGCACTTCACTTCAACAATTTACTAGCCCAGGTTGACAATTTATGACATCAATTTAGAAACACTAAGTTGAGTAGACAAGTGTGACGAAAGCTGGGCCATCAGATCCATTTGAGACTTACTGTAAGATAATATGCTATGGGCCAAATGTTGTTTATTGATTGGGTTTGTTTTAAATCAAGGTCGAGGCTTATAAAAGTCCCCAAGAGGAGAGTATACATTAATATACCATGGAAGGGTCTTATACAATGCAATCTGGTGATTAAATCAAAGATAGGAGGTAGTGCAATTGCTTAGAGTGTGGAGTGGTGAAAGCAGTGATCGTCATACTTGGACTATATTACAAGGTCAAGTATTGATCAGGTATACTTCCTAAAGTGGGTTTAGCCATATCGTAATATTACGGTCTAAGGAAAATAATATTTCCACATATGAAAAGTTGGGTATTATATGGAGCTTTGATTAAAACACAAGGAGTGAACCAAAGGGGAGTTGGTGAATATAAAACCCCAAGACTTAACCTGGAGTGTAAATGAATTCCGAATAGTTGATTCGAATGTTCATGAGGTGGATTCCCTATGGTTTATTCGAAAGAAAAGCTCCCACACATTTATTTAAATTGACAATTTGGAAGTGGAATATTGAATATCCCAGATTTAGAATTTGTGTTTGGAGAAGCATATTTAGGTGCATGAGAGAAGTAAATGTGGGTAAGCAGGGTATCTAGCTATCATGTGGTATCAGATCTGGAATAGCTCTTTTTAAAATTTCAGGTTGTTGAATGTCTGTGTAATGAAGTAAGGTCAAATTCTGAAACTGATCAGGATTGCAAGATACAGAGATGCAGTGCAGGTGAAAGAAGAAGCAAGATTGTACAGAATCTTGAAGGTGAGTTGTTGAGCATTATTTAACTCTGTTTTGAAGAATTGTTTACAGAACTCAAATTGTAGAAAATTGAAGAAATCTCAGCAAAATTCGATCACAGCTTTGAGAGCGGTGATGAAAGAGTCAAGTAGAGGATTCTAAGGTGAAGAAGAAAGTGTGGCAAAAGCTGGAGAATTCCCAAAAAAGGTTGGATGAAAGAAGAAAAGATGTGTTCTTGAAAAGCTGATGAGTGAAGCCTAGAGAGAGCAGAAGAGAGTGCTCAGAAGGTTCGAGCAGATAGTGGACCAGTACTTGCCAAGAGCTCAAATCCTGAGAAAAGGATTAGTGAGATAAGTGGCGGCAAGAGAGCTTGCTGTTGCAGAGGCTTGGTGCAACTGATGAGTGAGAAACTCATGATGGAGGATAATATGACTTCCAAAATTCATAAAAGAGATAGCAAAGGTTTTGAGAGAGGCCACAACAGAAAAGAGGAAGAAGATGCTAGGACAAATGGAATGAGGAAGAAGTTGACTAATGTATAATATTGGAAAGAGGTAGCTAAGATCACAGAATAGTTTAACAAACTGGAAAAGATGATAGAGTAAAGACAAAGAGTTAGTTGGCTCATGAAGAAGAAAATAAAGTGGCATGGGCTAAAAATGAAGAAAAAACAGATGATACATGCTCAACAGTAGGAGGAATTACTCAGAATGATTGAGTATTTGGAGAAGGAATTGAATACTGAAACTTCAAGTGAGACCAAGGGGTCAAATGAATTTACTTTTGATGAATCTTGTATGATTACAGAAAAGATGAGAAAGCTTCAATAGAGGATGGATGTATAGTTGGACTATGCATAACTCAGAGTAGCTGAGTTGAGTAGAGAATTTTTTGTTTGTGAAGTAGAATATAGTATAGATGAATAAGAGAGATCTGCAAGAGATCTTATGAACCATGGGGGAAGTTTGAGATAGCAAGAAGATTATCTTGCTGAAGAGGAGATCATTGAGGATTTCCTGAGTTATTGGACAAGTCCAGATCAGCCAGATGAGGTAGAACCTTGTATTTTTGTGACTGATAATTGTGAGGTGATTACAGGTTCTACAGAGGAAGAGGAACTCAAATTTCTTAAGTCAAGGGTGGAATTTGAAGATTCCACATGCAGATTTGAACAAAGGGAAGTGCTTGAGAAAGCAATGAAGACTGAAAAGTCTTGTAGTTTTAAAACTAAAGAGTTGTGTATGTTTACAGGTACATCACAGGGAGATGACTGAGTTTTAAATTTTGTTGAGGAGGAGGATGAGCTATCTTGTGAAGTTGTCACAAGTCTAAAGAAGTATCCCTCAGAAGATGAATACTCTAAAGAAAAATTCCATGTTGGAGAATGTCTCTTGACTGAAGGAGGCAGTGACACATGTATGATTGAAGTTGTTGCAGCATAGGAATAAATTCTTATGGATGAAGAAGGAGACGATCAGTTTGAAGAGCTAATATGTGAAACACCAGTTGAGGCTGTTGGAGCTCCTGGTCTACAAACTAGAGGTTTGTGTGTGAATGCAGGGATAGTAAATGATGATGAAATTCTTTAGAAATGCCTGAGAGAAATTTCATTTTTGGAATACTTGTTGGAGAATTCAGAGTATGAAAGAGAGATTGCATAAGGTAGAGTTCATCAAAGTGAACAGGAAAACATCATGGGAGTAGATGGTGTGAAAAGAAGACTAGTTAACAGTCTTGGGAATTCTTCAGAGAATTCTTGGGAAAGCCTGGATTAACATACTAATGTGTTGATAAAAAAGGAAGGAATTTCAAGACAACATACGAAAATGTTCGTAGAGGAAAGAAAGGCACTGAGGACTTATGATTTTTGTTTTAACAATTGTTTTATGAAGGTAGATTTTGTTGATGCTGAAGAAAAGTTGACACTAGTTGGCAGTCAATTGAAAGATAAGGAAAAATATTCTGTGGAAATGTCTGATCCATGGAATGATGAAATTAAGTTGCTGGAGCTTATGCTGAAAACCCAGGATTCAATGCAAGAAGGATAACCTCAATTTCAAAATTGGGGATTGCAGAATGTGGAGATACAAGGGAATGAAGGCAGTGAAGACTTTCTGAGTCTTGGAAGAGCCTTAGGATTGTTGAGGAAATAATTGCTGATTAAATCATCAATTGAGGTCGTTGGGTCTTGTGGTGTGGAAACTGGCAATTTGGCTGTGATGATAGGTATTGCAGAAGACAATTGATCTTTCAGAGTTGTCTTGGATGAAGATGCACTGTTGCAGTTGTTGGAAGGTGAGGCTATCATGTCTAATGAGAAGGAGCTTGTTATTACTGTTGATGACAAGAAGGAACTGATTTGAATGATGTACAAAGAGAAGACTGAGGGGCAGAATTTTGGGACTGCTACAGTGGTGGAGAATCATAATTTTATTCTAATATAAGATGAGGATACAGTACTTAAAGAACTTGAATTGATTGCCAGAATCAATCAAGAGGTGGAAGGAAAATTACTGAAAATTGTCAAAAGAGGAGAGGAATATGTTGAAACTGAATTGCAGCACATTGACGATGTGTTTGTACAAGGGAGATGGCTGGAATTTTTGCTGGAAAAATTTGAACAAAAGAAGAGAATTGCAGACACTAGAGTAAAAATGCTTGAAGAAGTGAAGGGAATAGGAGAAGATACTAGTTTGCAGAATTTAATCATGCTTACAAGTATCCAAGAAGAAATGAGTGATTATGTTACCACAGTTGGAGAATTGAAAGATAATTTACTTTTTAAAAGTAAATTTGTAGGTGATGAGCAGAATAATGTTGCAGAGGGAGATATCTTAAGAGATTTCCAGGAAGTTTGGGAGGCAGAAATAATGGCAAGGCAGCAGATTGAAGTGTTACCAGAGAAAATGTTAGAGCAACAATATAAAATGTTGCCAAAGGAGGAAGAGACACAAGGATTTTATGAATTTAGTGTTTGTTTTATGATTGCAGGTATTGATGGAAGGACTAAAATATGTTTGGTCCAGAAGAAGGAGAGAGATGATGACAATGACTGGAAATCTAAATACCAGTCCAAAGAATTGTTGGAGGCAGCGAATGGAGAAATTGTCATAAGTGACAATCAGGAAGAGTTTTACTGTTGCAGAGAAAAAGAGGGTATGGATGATTGGGTGGCAGTTATATCTGGGGCTAAATCTATAGTAAGTGTAGGAGCTCAACAAGAAAAAGCAGCAGTAAGATTTCAACAAATAAGAACTAAGCAAGAAAAAGCAGAAGTAGAAATTCAGCAATCAAGATGGAGCAGTAACCAATAGTCAAAAGACAGATTAGATCAGGAAATTGAATTGATAATAAGACTGATGGTGAGAGTGTTTGAGAAGAATACAACAGCAGGAAAGCAGAGAAGCAGCAGCAACAAGAGAAAGATAGTCACGGACTGTGAAAGCATAGCTAAAGGCAAGTTGCAGAACAAAGTATGGAAACCTAGGAGTGTGTAGTTGAAGAATAATGCAGCTGATGGAGAGCAGCAAAGTGAAGTATGGGATCTAGGAGGAAAATTTTTAAGAGAACATGATCAAGAGATCATGATTCATTTTAACCTTGGGAGTCTGATGCAGGGACATTAGACCAAAACAAATTTCATGCATTTTGTTAGACTTAGGGGTTTTTTGTTTCAAGAGAATTAGATTCTTTTGTAATAAAATCAGTAGGTTTTAATTAATTTTAGCCAATTGTGGAGAGAATTGTAACTTCCCTCGAATGATTCGCTGGGCATATCAAGAGATCAGAGATTCAAAAAAACTATAGAGTAGGAATGAATTACAGTCAATTTCCACAAATCAAGGGAATTTTCTAGAGTTAGGAATCTGGAATTTTAACTATTTTGTTGAGCTGTTAGGGAGCTAAATTGATTGATTATATATTTATATAAGTGTAAGACTCAAAGGCTTAAATCAATAGACCCGCGAAAATTTGTAGAGACAGAGTAGTGTAGCAGAAGGTCATCGAATTGAAAATCTGTCCAAGACAGGAAGTTGTAAGTGATTCCATTGTATAATGAAAGAATCTGTTTCAGTTTTACACGAGCATCAATTGGGTTAAACTCTGTGTGAATTGGTTTTGAATGTCAATAAGAAAAAGTATAAGAATGTGTGGAAAAACCTCTGTAACTTAGTTTTGACTGATGTATATCATTGAAGTAGTAGATGTTAATGCCGACCCTATGATTGGAGTTGAAGGTCTGTAACTATCCTTGAAAGGACTGTATGAGATTGAGTAGTTAGTGTTAAAATGCGATAGTGGAATCGCATGTTCCAATTGCGTATGGATTAGTACTCCTTAATAGTAATTCTGTGGTGACCAAATACATGGTGTAATTGGTCCAGGTTTTGAAGGTTTGATAATATCATTAACCAAAATTGTATAGTGTAGCTCTTCAGGGACGAGTTAGTTCTGTTGGAATGGGTAATCAGAGATAATAGTACGGTGAAGCGGATAAGCAATGGAACCTTGATGGAGCTATGGGAGCGCCATGTTAAAATGTTGATGAACCTAAGGTTAAACATATGAAAAGGCGAGAGGATGAAACAGAGTTAAATAAACGAAAGAACAGACCTGTGAGCGAGAGGAAACATAACAGTGAGCGTGAATGGTAAAGGCGGGTTTGGAGAAACCAAGAGTGGTCTTCGCAAAGCTCAAAAGTGATAAGCTATATTCGAAATAAAAATGCAATATTGGTGATTAAAGGGCACGTGGAAAAGATTGGTTTACAAAAACCACTTTTATCGCGTTTTTTTTAGCATTAAAGCTCGAAGACAAAAAAAAGGCGATATTCATTTAGGATCGTCGGATCATCGAAGTTGATGCGACGATGTCTCAGCTGTCAAATTAGAAGGGTAGTTTAATCTTTGGGACCCATATATATCACGTGATTTGGGGGATTAAACCCCATGCTATTTGATCGCGTGACTATCGTTGGATTCATTAGTGGGAGCGCGATGAAAGCTGGGCCATCGTATTCATTCGACACTTACTGTAAGGTAATATGCTGTGGGCCTAATTTTGTTTATTGATTGGGTTTGTTTTAAATCAAGGTCGAGGCTTATAAAAGTCCCCATGAGGAGAGTATACGTTAATATACCATGGAAGGGTCTTATACAATGCAATTTGGTGATTAAATCAAAGATAGGAGGTAGTGCAATTACTTAGAGTGCGGAGTGGTGAAAGCAGTGATCGTTATACTTGGACTATATTACAAGGTCAAGTATTGATCAGGTATACTTACTAAAGTGGGTTTAGCCATAGTCGTAATTTTACGGTCTAAGGAAAATGATATTTCCACATATGCAAAGTTGGGTATTGTATGGAGCTTTGATTAAAACCTAAGGAGTGAAGTAAAGGGGAGTTGGTGAATATAAAACCCCAAGACCTAACCTGGAGTGTAAATTAATTTGGAATAGTTGATTTGAATGTTCATGAGGTGGATTCCCTATGGTTTATTCAAAAGAAAATCAACTGCACATTTACTTAAATTGATAATTTGGAAGTGGAATATTGAATTGCCCAGATTTAGAATTTGTGTTTGGAGAAGCATCTTTAGGTGCATGAGATAAGGAAATGTAGGTAAGCAAGGTATCTAGTTATCAATAGCTCAATCAAAGTCAATCAACTCCGCCTTGAAGAAGAGTCAAATTTAGCCCAAAAAAAATCCCTGAAACTTCAATCAAACTCAGTCAACTTCATTCAACACTATAGTCAAACAATGTTGTAGTCAACTCGTATCAAATTTCTCCAAATGTCTCGATTTCTATCCCAATGAATGCAGCCTCAAGAAATCATATTTTCTACATGAAAACCACAGTTAAAGATGTCGTTTTGACCCTCGGTCAATGTTGGTCAATGAGGTAGAGAGAGAAATGCTCCAAGGGTGTACGAGCCAATCAAGAGAGGAGAGATAATGACGAATGTGTGAGTGAGTGATGTCCAAAATGACGAAAATATCACTCATATTTATACAATTCAGAGAGGGTGAAAAGTGTAATATCCCAAAAGGGAGAGTGTGGTAATACTAAAACACAATATAAGAACTGCAACTAAGTAAATAATAAATATAAAGAGAACATCAGAATATACAGATAAGTTGAGAATTTTTATTATATGGAGAGGATTCAGTTACACAATGTACAAAGGATAAGTCAATCTAGCCAAAGAGGTGGCCTAGAATCACCCTGTAAACAAGTTACAATTAGCACTGCGTAACTAGTGAGATTATAGGAAATAATACTGCATTGTCCCTTTTGCTGCTGATGTACATGAAGATAATGCAAAAGGAAATGCATATCTATGGAGCTTAGGAGCTCTGATGATGCCAAGATTCAAGATCTGGCCGATTTGATGGGAACTCAAGATAACCCAGAAAGAATTTTCCAGATCTACAACTTTGGAAAATCACCCTCCTAGGGTTTGATCCTTTGACTACTGGTTTATACAGATCTAAAGCTACATCTGATCCAAATGTGGCTGAAATATGTTATACAACCAGATATACGCTTTGAGGGATGATCCCTCCTTCAGATCTACAAGCTAGGAGCTTCAGATCCTGCCTCCTCTTCTTCCTCCTTCAAATTGCAGCAACTGAATATGCAACTACTACAGAAACTGCAATGTACAATATGGAGAGGCTCTATGCCTACTGAAATTTGTTTCAGTAAGCCCCAAGATGATGGAAATGGTGATGGCAAGGTGAGGGGATGATCCCTCGCAGGATTACTAGCTGAAATACTAGTAACTTCCTTCCTCCTTTAGATCTTCAATGATGTATTGTGAAATCATTGATGGGACTATTGCTGATAGGAGGTCAATAATTTTTGACCTAATGACATATCTGAAATTAATCCCTATGAATGTTTATCTTTATGTACAATGCGATAGGAATAATCCTACATCGGTTCTCTAGCTGAAATGCTCAAGACAACCTCCACCTCCCAACTGAAGTTTAGAAATTGTGTAATTCCTGAAGATAGATGTTCTGCAGAGAATGGAAATGATATCTGGCACCAATTCCTAATGGTGAATGAAGTAAAACCCTCTTCCAAGATCTACTCAATGAAAGAGGTGGGATTCCCAACCATGAACACCTAGTGCTAAACAGAACTTACAATCTTAGCTAACAACTAAAGAAAGCATGGAATGTCAAATGAAAATTCTAGATCTAAATAGAGCTTTACATGAATAATCAAAATCATCCCTCCAATGTTGTTCTCATCTCCTTTATATATTTTATGAACCTTCCCATGCCTTGGCCCACCTCTAAACTGTGTTGTGCATGTGGACACAATCCTCCCTGTTTGACTGCACTTTCTCTCCAAGTCATCCATCATGTCTGCATGCAATGTACACCCACTACATCATGTGTGGATTAATTTCACTACTTCCTCCATCACTTCATCATAAATTCTCTATGATCTTTGATTAGTTTCCCTCAATGAACTCATTTGACTGCTTCAACCTCCATGATCTATCTCATTAATGAGACATGATCTCTACTCCATTCACATTGATCATTGCTCCACTACCCCAATATGTATATCTAGGCTTAATAAATCCACATTCACACATAAAAAGTGGATATTTATTCATCTTGAGTATTATGGGTCCCTCCACCCTTTTATTTATTTAATATATTAAGAAAATTAAGAACTCTAATATTCCAAATATCATGTGAAAATTTGGGAATATTACAGTCCTCCCTGGAAAAATGTTGCTTGTCCTCAAGAAAATACAAAATTATATGCAAATCAATCCATTCCCCTCCAAATGGCATCCACATAAGGAAGGCCTCCTCCATTTGCTGCAATGTGCCATGCATGTTTGGTTCTAAAGTTATCTCACAAAAATGCATAGAATGACCTCCAACTATTTGGTTAGATGTCCTCCTATCACCACGAAGTACCAAGTGAAAACCATATGATGTCCCACATAATCATAAATTCATGAGATACATAAAACAAATTGGTTCTTCTCATAAAGAAAAAGTCCCATCTCAAAAATCATTTCTTCATCCCATGTTTCATGTAGTATATTGAGCATTCACATGCACTCATCTTTAGCCCTGTTGGCCTTGTTGGTTCCAAGAATCATTGCAACATAATGAAAAATAAGAAATATATACATATAGGTAGACCAAAACATCAAACCATATTCTCCCAATAGTAGCCATCGGAGTAGGGCCTCTTTCTTCCATCCTCCATCTCTTCCATGTAAGATGGACAAGCCACACTTCCCCAAAAGTAAACAAAGAAACAAGAGATATTGGTGCTTTCTCTCCTCCTCATGTGCATCATGGAGTAAAAACGTATTGATAGACATATAGAATGTCACATCAGCCCGATAAAAGAAAACATCATTAATACACATCATGAGAGTACCATACCAAGATTTACACAATACAAAACACATAGACATAGGAGATGTCATGTGATGACCAAACTCTCTCAAGGAAAACCAAAATGAACATGCCTTTCCTTGTTGCATACTATCATTGGTACACAACGCATGAGTCAAGAAAATATGAGCTATTGTGTGGTAACCATACTCATCCAAGAGCTTGCAGCACAGCCATGCCTCCTTGTTCACGACATGATTGTTTTTCAGGGCATGGATCAAAGAAATAGGAGCCTTTGGGTAGTAACCAAACTCACCCAAGAGAAACCAGCGTAACCAAGCTTCTTTCTGGCCCATGTCATATATCTAAAAGTGGTCATTCAACCCGTTTCTTATCATCCTCACTCACTCATCCTAATGTGGATTATGAATGATGTACTAAATAAACATGCTATCCTCCCTTTGTAGAATACCATCCTCCTCAAAATGGTGAAGAAATTTTCACTCCATGAAATGTCGAAGTGCACCTCCAATGAGATCTCTTAATGAGACCTTATTTTCACCAATGTCTCTCCAAACCAATGAGGTTCTGGATCTGCTGCAGGTAGAATTTTCTCTTTGAGTTGTGAGATGCTCATTGAGAAAGTGTGATCAAGAAAGAAGAAAAGATTCCTCATCTCAAAATGTCTACCATCTATCATCTTACCCTCCATTGCTTCATGAGTGAACCTTTCTTCCAAATGCTCCAGGAATAATGAGGCCCCTTCATTATTACTGCTACTAAGTGACAACGTTGCAGATCTACATGGTGGTACATATGCTATCTCAAAAAAAGGCACAATGCTGATCTCATAGCCAACCATTATACATAGGATCATGCTCATCCCATCTTCTCAAATTATACACTTCAATTCAAAGGGTTGAATGTAGCTCAACAATGATGAACTAGGATATCTCTTAATATCCTCCTTGATTAGATCAACGGTCCTCTGCGTTGTGATATGTTGCTACATCATATCAGCATTTTGTTCTAACCCTTGGTTATGTATTGGTTCTGATAGCATGTCCCCATAAGTTTCAATAAGTATATACTAAAACAATATGTGATGAATATGTATGCATACCCCAGATTAACTGATGTGTGGGAACCTCTTGCAAGAACACCACAGTTCCTCCAACTGAGATAATGGTGTTTCCAATTACTGGTAAGAGTGATGGCTGCTCTTCTATCAATGTCCCTGCACTAGAATATTCCTCTTCTTCCTCATGCATATCCTAAATCATTCATGGGACTCTATGTGTTAAGAGCTCAATACTATCTTGCAATGTTGCAAGTGTCTCTTCTCCGAATGCAAGTACTTCTACAACTGGTGGTGAATGTAGTGACCCCTTGTCCAGAGTGACAATATTGACACCCTCCTTTATTTCCTTAGGGAATATCTCTTTGTGGCACATCTCTATTTCCTTCACATCAAATGTCTTCCTCAAATTGTGAAAAAGATTGGAATATTTAGTCACCTTTGCATGCTCCATGTGACCAAACTACCAATCATTGGCTTCACCATGAAGATGAAGTGTTGCAATCTGGATAGCCTCTTTTTCAGCCATAGGATTTAGCATGAAAAATGTATCTAACTCTTTCATCCTAGCCTTAAAATTTCTTGAGGAAGATCTATCAAATGTAGGAAAATAGAATCTAGTGTACCTCTTTCTTCTATTGCTACTATAGGATCCTCTTTCTTCTTTGAGTTCAAAGAATTCTTGGAGAGTTACACTTTCTTTGAATGCTCTAGACTATGCTTTGTACTCTTAAAAATACAGACTTACAGTATCATGAGTCTCAGTTTCTTTCCTTTCTTCATTTCTTTACCATTCACCTTCTTGAAGGAAACTGGGCATAGTAGATGTATGAGGATATCTATGATTCTGTGGTCTTCTTTGTTATTGATAGGAAGTGCTTAGACCTTCTTCATAAAATCTTCTTCTTCGATCCTCATTTTTCCTTTCTCTCCTCAATTGTTTGACCTCTTTGGAGAGATCTTGCATGGATCTAAAAAGAAGAGTGGCAAGACTATAATCCTTCTTCATGATAGATATCATCTATCTGCTTCTTATTTTCATGCAAAAGATGAAGTTTCCACAAGCTGAGCCAAAGATCATGCTTTGATACCACTGTAGTATCCCAAAATGGAGAATATAGTAACACTGAAACACAATATAAGAACTGAAACTAAGTAAAAAAAAAAATCTAAAAACAACATCAGAATATACAGAGAAGATGAGCCTTTTTATTATGTGGAGAGGATTCAGTTACACAATGTACAAAAGATGATTGGATCTAGCCAAGGAGATGGACTTGAATCACCCTGCAAACCGGCTACAACTAGCACTGCGTAACTCGTGACCTTATAGGAAGCAATACTACATTTTCCCTTTTTTTGTTGATGTACATGAAGCTGCTACAAAAGGAAATGCATATCTATGGAGCTCAGGAGCTCTAATGATGCCAAGTTTCAAGATCTAGCCAATGTGATGGGAACCCAAGATAACCTAGAAAGGATTTTCCAGATCTACAACTTTGGAAGATCACCCTCCTAGAGTTTGATCCTTTGACTGCTGGGTTATATAGATATGATAGAAATATGGCTGCAATATGTTAAACAACTAGAATTAAGCTTTGAGGGTTGATCCCTCCTTCAGATCTACAAGTTAGGAGCTTGAGATCTTTCCTCCTCCTCTTCCTCATTCAAGTTGCAGCAACTAAATATGCAGCTGCTACAAAAAATATGTTTTACAAGAGGGAGAGTCTCTATGCTTACTAAAATGTGCTGCAATAAGCTCTAGTCTTATGGAAATGGTGATGGCAAGGTCAGGGGATGATCCCTCATAGGATTACTAGCTGAATTAATAGTAACTTCCTTCCTCCTTTGGATCTGCAATGATGAACTGTGCAATCCTTGATGGGACTACTGCTGATAGGAGGTCAATAATGTTTTTCTTGATGCAAAATATGAAATGAAGCCCTAGGAATGATTATCTTCAAGCCAAAGGTGATAGGAATAATCCTACACCAGTTCTCCAGCTGAAATATAGAAGACAACCTCCACCTCCCAACTGATCTTCAGAAATTGCGTAATTCCTGAAGGTAGATGTTCTGGAGAGAATGGAAATTATATGTGGCACCAATTCCTGAAGGTGAGTGAGGTACAACCCTCTTCCAGAGCTACTTAATGAAAGAGGTGGGATTCCTGACCAGAAACACCTAGTGCTAAACAACACTTGCAATCTTAGCTAAACAACCAAAGAAATCATAGAATGTCAAACGAAAATTCTAGATCTAAACAGACCTTTACATGAATAATCAAAATAATCCCTCGAATGTTGTCTTCATATCCTTTATATAGTTTATGAGCCCTCCCATGCCTTGGCCCACCTCTAAACAACATTGTGCATGTGGACACAATCCTCCATGTTTGACTACACTGTCTCTCCAAGTCATACATCATGTCTACATGCAATGTACACCCACTCCATCATGTGTGCATTAATTGCACTACTTCATCACTTCATCATGAATGCTCTATTATATTCCATTAGATGCCCTCCATGATCTCAGTTGACTGCTTTAACCTCCATAATTCCGTAATCTATCTCTACTCCATTCACATTTGTAGTTGCTCCACTACCCCAATATGTAGATCTTGGCTTAATCAATCCACATTCACACAAAAAAGTGGATATTTATTCATCTTGAGGATTATGGGTCCCTCCACCCTTTTATTTACTTAATTCATTAAGAAAATTAGGAACTCTAATATTCCAAATATCGTGTGAAAATTTGGGAATATTACAAAAGGAAGCATCTAACGGGCTCCATGAGGCTACATTTAACTTGTGGTTGACCTTGACAATTTATGCATGTGTTAGAAATAAATCAAAAATCACACTTCTGCTCATCCAAACAAGATGATATTTAGGTCAATCTTTTACCTCTAGGAAAGAGGAATCCAATAAAAATATCATCTCCATCATATGATATGTCTAAGTTTGAGTTTGTCCCTAGCTTCCAATGTTAACAAATCTTCATAGGCAGGATGACCACAACCTAACCTTACTAGGTTGGTTTTGGACTACGTGTGAACATGCCCCAAATACAAATAGTCACCAAAAAGGATACAATATAAAGAAGCCTAACATTTCTTCATGAATAAATGCAACCTATAATATTCATATTAATCCAATCAAAATATTAGGAAACAAGCATTGAAAGAAGCAATTTACCTTGAGCATGTTGTCAAGGTTATGAGGTTCAATGCCTGAGTTTAGGAAATGTTACGGCTAAATTATAGTATTGTAACAAGGTTTTCGCAAATGAAAAAAAGGTTATCTCATACAAAAATAAATAAATAAATAGTTTCAACAAAGACCATAGAGAAAAGCATTATAAATCCTTCAACCTATGGTGATATTTCTTTGACATTCTACATCTAAACAATTTTCACATCTTTATGACTAGAAGTTACAATAAAGACATATTCTATATCAGATCATAATGAAAAACCAAATATAAAATCTATAAGTTCACATTGAATTTTCCCAAAGTCTCTTTTTTATGCATTTCAAAATAAACCAACCTATTTTCTCTTCAAAATAAACCATCATATTTTCTGCCAGGAATACCTAACCCTAATGAAACCAAAACTTAATGTTAATACATCTTTTTTTTTTGTCACATTTCAAATAAACCAATTATTTTCCTCCCAAAATAAACCAACCTATTTTTTGCCACCAATACCTAACGAAATCAAATGTTAATATTAATCTCATTTTAATTTTACACCCTACCAAACATGCAACAAAAAGTGCTAAGGAGGGTCCAATAATTCCCATAAAGGAACCCTAGCAGACACTTGAAAATTTTAAAAGCACTATCACATTCATTCATTTAGAAAATAAAATCCAAACATTCTGCAATCTAAGCTCCTTATTAAACCTTCACACTTCCTGATCTTTTGAATCGATAGACCAAGCCTTTTGAATTGGAAAACATAAATAAACTTTTGTAAATATCTGCATGAGAAATAGTTAGTTGTTAACAGAAATACCCATCCATTTTTATTTGCAACAGAACCAACGAAAGATCCTATGATCACCATTCCAATTAGTGAAATATCTAAAGCAAAATATAAGAATGTCAGAATAAAACCGATCTATTAAACACGCTATGAAGTTTTTCTACACAATCCATTATGGGAGCAGCAAATTAATTTAAGCATATTGAATGTTGTAGAAGGGCATAACTTATCATTTATATTCCAGATGAGCTAAGTTATCAATAAACTTGCAGCTTTGCTTCCAATGTTGAAGGTCTTCTTGATCACCATCAAAATACAATATGGTGTGCCTCTTTGATTTGGGGTCATACGATTCAACAACCCCCCCATGTAACTCTTTATCAAAAGGCCACCACACCTTTATTTTCCGCTGACAAGAATTGAAAAACTGAAAAGAAGTGGATCAGAGGATCTCTCTTCACAATATTACGAACTAGTTAAATAAGATTACATTGGAAACATCAACAATAAATGACTAGATTTAAACTCTACTAAACTGGACTAGCTGAAACTAAACTGGGACACTTCGACTAACGGTTTCGACACCTAGTAGGTGGTTGCGATTAGATTCTCTAACACTCCCCTTTAACTACAACCACATAAAAATTTAATTCAGATACTTGCTGGTCTATGTCTCAATGAGGCTTAAAATTTAAAATTTGACTTTCAACTAGATTTGGTTTTCTTCTTCTCTTCTTCCAAATTTTGTAGCCTCTAAATTGTTTCAGAGTTTTTTCTTTGTTGTATCATTCAAGCCTCATTTTCTTGATTTGTTGGTGCAGGTATTTTACTGTTCCAGGCTCTCTAAGGATGTCCTGGACTTCTTCAAAAATTGACTTCTATGTGGGCTACTGCCACATATTGTCTTCTGTAGTGCGCTTTTCATCATCAATCTGTTGCAACATAAGATTAGAATAATATCTTATCTCTTCATAACTCCAATAACTAAAAATTTCATTCACATTTTCATCATGCATGTTGTCTTCAACTTTAAACTCTTCATCTGGATGTAGATCTGCTGCTACAGATACACCTTCATCTTCAACTTCAATGCTCCCCCTTGTACCAAAACACCTCTCAAGGGTATCCCATGCCTCCTTGGCTGTTTTGGCATTCGAAATTAGAGGGAGAATGTTGTCAGAGAAATATTCTTTTATGTATTTTAATGCATATGCATCTTTTTGCCTCTTTATTTCTAGATCTAAAAATATCTTGAACATCTTCTATTTTTTCTTTAGCCTCTTGGATTTTCGAATGACCTTGTTGCTTGGCTTCCACAAATAGACGAGTCTACATATGCATCAAATACCTTGCTTCCAAAATATTTCTTTTCCTCAAAAAATATCTTTCTATAGATTCACTTTCACAAGGCTCTTTTTAAATTTCCATTCAAAAAAATTCTCCTTTTAAAAATTCACTTTCACTTTCTCATATTAGAACTTTAAGTTTTTTTTTTTTTTTTTTTTTTGACTTAAAAAAAATATCTTTTTATTCACTCTCCCTGTTTTAAAAATTCAAAAAAATCTTCACCCAAAAATGGGCTTCCTCCCTTTTATGAATCAATCTTTTTAAAATGGGCTTTCCCCTTTAATGAATGAATCGACTTTCAAAAAAACTTATATAAAAATTTTAAAATCACTTTGAATGCTTTCAAATATTTGTACCTTCGTGTAGTACACGAATTTCCTTTCGTAAATCACTTTAATAAAAAAAAATTCACCTTAACATGTGTGCTTAAGCCCGGACCCACGTGGGTTTTCAATCCATGTAAGTGACCCCTCTGTAACATGATTCTTTAATCTTCTAGGGTGTGTTATAACACTGAACATGCTTTATCAATAGCTGAGTTGTATTAGTAATGCACTAGATAAATCCCTTGGCTGCATTACTAATGCTAAGCCTCCAGTAAAACAGTGCGTTATTGTAGCAAAAAAAAATTAGGCTTTCTTCTCGAACAACTTTTGAACTAATTTTATGCAATTCATTTCACCAATGCTTTCACGAGCTTTGCTTGGCTTTTTTGTTCTTCTTCTGCTTCTTCGTAGGAGGCATCTTCAACTTTCATCAAACTTTTGCTGCTCTGTCAAAGAGTCTTATACAGGCTCACCTCTTCTCACTACTGCTCCAACTTGGCTTTGTTGCTGCTCTATGGAGAGGCTTATGCAAGCTAGCTCTAATACCATGAAAAGAATTGAAAAATAGAAAAGAAGTGGAGAAGAGGATTTCTATTCACAATATTATGAATTAGTTAAATAATATTACATTGGAAACATCAACAATAAATGACTGGAGTTAAGCTCTACTAAACTATACTAACTAAAACTAAACTGGGACACTTGGAATGATAGTTTCGACACCTAGCAGGTGGTTGGGATTAGATTCTCTAACATCCGCCTGATCAACTTCTCATCCTCTCTAAATGCTTCGACAATATTCTCAATTTAAGAAATGCTCTTCTTTCTTGGAAACTTGGTGGGAGGCCTGTTAGGGTTTGACAATTTCACCTCTGAAAAATTATTCTTGGGTTCACCAGCTTTGCCTTTTGTTAAGGCTACACAATTGTAACGTTGTCAACTTAGGGTTTTATCTAACACACGATTGCTTTATTGGAGGCCCAATTGACTTTTCCAGGTTATTATCAACTTACTTCTTCCTGATATTCTTTCTCATTTTTTCATCCCTAACCAATTCAAAGCTTGAAGCATGACTTTTTGCATTATCCATGGAAGTTGCAACTAGTTCTACATTACAAAATAGTGGTGGCAATATAACCTCTCGACACACAGTTGTATATTGCATAGCACTAATCTTTGGATTTCCATGCGTACAGATATCATAAATAATTTCACCATACACATGCACACAATTTCAAATTCTTTCCTGATTGGATGAAATTTTTACTCTAAAATATGGCTTTAGCCTTTCAACACAAGACTCGATGACATCCAAACATAATGAATGCGCAGCCAGTGAAGAATCACTCAGGGCTTTTCTCATGTTAATGAGTAAAACAAACAAATTTCCTCTGATATATCATTTCTTTCATCCAGAACCCCACAAATAACCACTTTAATGGAGTCATGTCCATCATTAGAATAATTATTCTAAGAAACAACAAAAAGAAAATGTTTGACCATATTAAGGACTAGATCGTCTAATTCAAGGCCCAGCATAACTGTGCACAAATTTATCTCTCCAACAGTTTTGAGAATGCCAAAACTTATTTTAAAGGATGGAATTTTCATCTCCCCCAGCTCCTTAAAAGTTCCCACAATGATTTCAATATTTCTTTCATCTCTTTCTCAAACTATGATTCATGAGGTGTTGTTATTTTGGTGATTTGGGTGAAGCAACTAATTACCAACATCATTACATATTTTTCAGGGTGCGTCATAAGCTATGGAATTATGAGATAATCCATGGAAGGAAACATTAAGTTGAGAGTTGATACAGAAGGTGCTTGTTCTACCAAGAGAAAGTTGGCCTCCACTTTCTCTAAATCTTCAGGTATCTCATCCTTCGACGTTGGTGGAGATTCCAGCCTCCTCGCCGCTTCAAACTATTTACGCTCAAATTTAAGTTGTTCCATTTTGTCTATTCTTCATGAAAACCACTTCAATGACTGAGAAAGAATCAATCTAGCAGAGGGAATAGGAATATTATTAACTTTTCTGCATTGAATTTTGGTTGAAGAGCATTGAATTTTGATGATCTATCTTTGAGGGTTGTGGGTGTGACACTTGGAGGGTTGGCTGATATAAGAAAGGCTTTGTTGGCTGATGCATCCCATTGACTATAGTAATGCACATTATACTATATCTTTGCTTATATGGCATAGAAATCTCCATAAATAAATCTCACACAAGCTTATATGGCATAGAAATAAATCCAAATAGAGTTTCAACAAAGACCATATAGAAAAACTTTATAAATCCTTCAACCTATGGTGATATTTCTTTGAGAATCTAAATATAAACAATTTTCACATTTGTATGAGTAACATTTACAATAAAGACATGTTCTATATAATATCTTAATGAAAAAATAGATATAAAAACCATACATTCACTTTGACTTTGCCCAACATCTCTCTTTTGCGCATTTCAAAATAAACCAACCTATTTTCTACCACAAGTACCTAACCCTAATGAAATCAATCAAATGTTAATGTTAATACGTCCTTTTTTTTTGCATTTCAAAATAAACCAACCTATTTACTTCCATGAGTACTTAATGAAACACAATGTTAATGTTAATTTCCATTAATTTTACATGCTACCAAACCTGCAACAAGTGCCAAGGAGGGTGAATTAGGTGTTGTGCTGGATTCGACACTCGGGTGTATTAAATCCCACGTGTTTAGAGAATTTGGTATTTTCTCTAAACCATAAGTAACAGACAGTATCTGGGGGGAGCTCAGAAGTATAAGACTTAAAATGAAGTAATACACTTAAGTATTCTCTGTCGAAAAATTAAAACTAAAAATATAAAAAGAAGCTAAATAGAGAGTTCCAAACAATAACAATGTAAACAACGACTCGATGGCCTTCTTCTCATTGAATGCTTGGAATGGATACAAATCTTACCCACTTTTTGAAGGACCTAGGCAGAGGCTTTAGGAACCGACACAAGGATGTTTGTCCTTCAAGTTCTGCCTTCTGACGTAGTTCAACTCTCTCTCTATGCTACAATGGACTGAAATTGTTGAGTGGTCAACAATTAAGTCCTCTTCTTCATCTCCTACTCCTTGGTTCACACAAACAGCTGGTGTTGCTTGGGCAACTTTGGCCAGCATAACCTTGTGCTCACAAGTTGTTCATCTCTTTTAGGGTTTATATAGTTGAGATTTCAAACCACCTTCCCTCCCTTGGTACATGGTGGATAGTGACCGAAGGGAGGGGAAATATTCCATTGTGGGCTGAAATATGCTTTTGTGTGCTCTCACAAGGCCTAAGGAGACGCTGTTGTTGTCCTTACATGGCTTTCACATAAGGAGAAACTGTCATTTTCCTGCTTGTGTTCCCGGAAAGGGACTTTTTTCCATTTCTAGTAATGCATGCTTATCAGGCTCTAGTGCACACAGAAGGTGCACTTATCGAAGGAAAAAGTACGCATTCAGGCATTTATGACTAGTTCAATCTTGAATTGCTCTAAAACTTAGAGATTCTTAATATTTTTGATTGCATAATGTATCTATGTCCTGTAAATCCTTGGGCTTGACATTACCTGATGTCATTTTTTGCTGTATGATTTTGCAGTGTTAATAGATGCCCCATAATGTGTAAGGTCTAGGAAGAATTGTATAGCCAAAATACATTAGAGTTTCTTTTCTGTATCGTATGCAAAGAGAGAGAGATAGAACGAGGTTTGCTTATAGAAGGATAACATATTGCACCAGTTCTGAGATAACCACTACCTAGGGAACCCCCTGCAAGTAGAAAAAATATACAACATATTTGCAAAATTTCAACGAGGTGGGCATATCCCATGCTCGTGATGCTATGTCTAGTTAAATGAAATTGATAGATACATGTGTTGTCTGTGTCACTATTGTGGTAGTGATGTTGGTGGTTGTTGATGACGACTACTGACGCCCTCAGGGGTGTTTTTTCCTTTGACGATAGGTGGAATGTGGTACCCATATGTGTAATATTAGTATGGAAGATCACTATGCAATGTACACATATGTACTGGATGGGACCTTCCCGTCTAAGAATTGTTGTCAGAGACGTTTATAAAGGCACAGGTCTTCGACGGATGTTGATCAAAGTGCAATGGTTGTAAGGTACGATACTATCATGACATGAAAGATTTTGCTGTAGTTGAATGTCAAGAGGATTGATGACATCTATGTACAATAATGTCTCTCATAGTGCCACCCGAGGATACCCCTTTATATGGGGAGGGGTTATCCAAGGTACTGCTTTATTTTTGGAAAAGAGGTGTTGATGTCGAAAAAAATGAAGCCTTAACCGAACCATAATGGGTTTAACATGGGAATGTTGGTGAGCGGTAGCTAAAAATGGATGATGGGGATTCAGTGGCCCAAGGTCGAAGTATATTTGAGAAGCTTGGTGGTAGTCATAGGTATTTCTAAAGGGAAAAATCCCTGGAGTCGGTAGGACTTCTAGGGTAGGTATGAACTGGCTATGATTGTCGTAATGGTGCGTGCATTGGGTGTATGAAATATTTCTACCAAGGGAGATGGGGGACTTCTGCCATGGGAGGAAAACGTGCAATATGAGGGTGAAGAGGCAAAGGGCATTGTTTGTGATCTTTTTACACTAACCAAAAGAATAAAATAATGGGGTTTGGTTTGTACAAAACACAGAGATGGGTACCCCAAAAAATGAAAGAGGGTCATTCACTTGATGGTGTGAGGATAATGTTTTGCTAGGGGTAGTGGTCCCATTGGTTGGTCTCATGTGCAGGGTTGATGAAGCAGAAGATGTCGTAGATGGGTTAATGTTGATGGAGGTATGGTGGGCCAAATGTTGTGCGTGGAGGTGCACTTTCCTTCTGCTTGTACAACCCGGTCGTCTGGGAAGGGGGTTGAGTTGGAATGGTGAACTTGACCTTATGCATGATATATGGATGGGCATGAGGTGCTTCCTAGACTACAATAGTATGGCCATGGCGTCACTTTGTGGAGTGATGTATGGTCTACTTAAGATGACGATCGCCATGGAGGGGAGGCTCTACCAACCATCGAGGATGTTTGTCATATGCAAGGTGAGGTGATGATAAATGTGGTCAGGTGTGAGGATCGTAGGTTTTATTTCTGATGGAGAAATGATGCCAGGATATGCAAATTTTTCTGGGACTCTATCATGCTAAGGGTAAAATGATACCTACTCCGGAACTTTTGGTGGTGGGTGTTGTGAATGGTTTGTGGGTTCTTCCTGAAAAAACAACTACCTCAAGTGAAAGCATATTATTTTAATCCAATAGTATTGAAAAACATGAATTTTGGAAAGCAAAATGGGAGGGTGCATACCTACTAGCGCTTGAAAAAATATTTCTTCGAAAAGAGAATGTAGGGCATTGATTTTGTTTGTTATGGAGTGTTGATCACTATGCTTCTTTCGGTCTGCTGATCAGATACTCTAAGCTCCAATTTTTCCTTGGGAGTTGTTACCTGGGTCCTAGTTTTGATTTCAGTTGTGGTTGCCCCCAGACTGAGATCATGGGGGAGGGCGTTTCCGATTAATGCCCCTCGTCTAGGATCTCCGTGAATACATATTACTACTGCCTAGGTGACCTTAGTTCAAAGACCTGATCAAGCCGTCTACAGTGATCGATGTGCCTAAATCTCAAGAAGATGGGGCAACCATCACTAGAAAATTTGGCCCAATTCCCAATGGCCACTTCGTAGCTATTCCGACACAAATTCATCGCAAGAGCGATAGTTTGAGGCCATAAAAAATGTGGTTAGCCATTACGTCGCAATTCCGACGTTTTTCCAAAGTGTCTCAATACCGACACTTTTTCCGATGTTTTGCAAAGTGTCGCTATTCCAACGTTTTATAAGCGTCAGTATTCTGACAACCCACAACTATCGGTCTTTCAATGATCACAAACTTTCGGTCTTCCGACGCTTTTTAGGTTTTCAAAAAAACATCGCAATTCCAATGTTATGGCTTATAATGTTTAATTCTGATGTTTTACAAACCGTTGCAATTTCGATGAAATATCATTCGATGTTTAGAGCATCGTGCGTCCGACGCTTATGTAACATTGCTTTAGCAATGAAAAAGTTTAAAATATTTAAAAAAAAAAGTGTCAATCTTCCGATGATCAAAGCGTTAGTCTTCTGATGCAAATGTAAAAATATTAAAAAAAATAATGTTGTTCTTCCGACGTCTAAGGTGTCAGTCTTTCGACGCTTGGTTAAAAATAGTTAAAAATATATATATTTTCTAATGTGGTTCAACAAAAATATATTGCACCAAATTTTATTGAGGAATGGATTAAATAGACTAAAATTTCTCAGGTTAATATTCCTATTATGGAGATATGTTTTAAACTATTTCAATTTAATTGATTATGGTCTGGCATATAAAGTAGGAAATGGACATAAGGTTAGAATTAGAGTTGATCCATCGCCAAGAAGTGGTGACAAACATTGGATGGCACAACCTATAATTAATTTTCTTTGTGACAATGGGAACACTAAACTACCACATTTCGACAACCCACCTAAATTTACCATTTGGAGGCAAGGATGTAAAATGACATAAGTATTGGAGTTGGATGTAGGATTTCATGAGGAACAAAATATGTATTTGGAAGCATTGACATAGTCTTTTATAAGGCTTACTAACAAAGATGATGAACTGGTTTGGTCACATTCTCCCTATGGGATCTACATGCACAAACTTGGGTAAATTCACCTACATTAAGTAGAAAGGAACGTTAAACATAAATGGTGGTGGAAAATGGTCTATAAATCAAAATTTACATCACAGTGTTGATTTTTCATGCCTCCAATATCATCGAGCCCTCCACAGTTGAATCTTTAATCCTCCAAAAATCTGTCTTACTTGAGCTTCAAATAAACACTAGTATACACTTCTACAGATGTGTTCTATCTGAACCCCAAGGAAGCACTAATTTACCCTTAAAATATACTCCACATATGTTTTATCACCACTCGACTTGCACAAAGGTAAGTCTGAGGTTTTCTTGGGCTCAATTCCATAGGACCGAGCTTTACAAACTAGATTGGTATACGAAACATAAGTCACTGAGTCTTATCACATTCTTGTAACGTAACACTGAGCTCATAAATAGAAATAGGTGACTTAGCTAATTCGAATGTTCTGTCCAAGCATCAGTAAATACGATATAATCTAAGATTTTAATAGATGTTCACTACAAAAAATATGTCAAAATCCTATAGCTATATCCCTGACCTGGGACTACAATGAAGAGGTCCAAAGTATGGTGGCTTCAACAGAACCAAGCCTCAATATAGGGTTGCAATAGGTCCAAGGTTTTAACTGATTCAAGTCTTAATAAAAGGATACAACAAAAACTGAGTTCTTATGGTATATCTCTGTCCTCCAATAATGACAAACATCGAATTCTCTTTAGAATGATAATAGAACTAAATTTGTTTACAACAGTCCACAAGATATCCATTCATTTAAAAAAATTATGCAAGAAGAAAATGAAAGTCATGTGTAACAAAGTGTTGTGAAAAGACTTCCAATTACTGTCATATTGGAGCAACTAGCCTCTGACAGAAAATATAAAAATAAGAGTCAAGACACTGAGTGTGCCCAAAGGATTGTCCTTGAAGTGGAAATTTCTATCTGGATCCCTAATTTTGCAAAAATATTTCTTATATATACAAAATTATTTACTCACCAGAAAAAAGAAAAATGAAAATGGAAGGGCATACACAATGAAATTTATATCCTTTTCCTTAAGGAAAATAAAATCAGAATAAGATGCATGGTCTAAAAATTTTTCATCCTCAATCAGCAACGTATCTCTCGGTACCTTAGAGTTGTTAACCAGGTGAGAAGCCTCAGATTTTGAATGGTTTATTAATGTCCTACAAAATTAATAAAAAAAAAATGAAGCAGTGTATGTTGCAATATTCTATTTCAACCTTCAGGATATGGAGGATGATTTCATGAGGAAAAGGCAATGGCCTTGCAATTTAAGTGGGCCATATTACAACAGTGTTTCCCGTAAATGAGAGAATAGCAATGAGTAACCTCTCTCAACTGAGTCATGACTTGTTTTTTGTACGTATGGGCTCCAAACTCCAAACCTTGCAAACAAGTGGAGAATCAATCACCATGGTGTCAAGAAACCAGAACTCAGCCTGAATATGGAAACATACTCTCTCCAAGGTTGTTAATGTTGCAATCCTCTATTCAACATTGATACAAATGTCAAAAACAAGTTAAAAGATGAACCAAATAATAGCATTCGAAGGAAAGAATAGGATGTCACCATTTCTACCTGTTATCCTTGAAAAGAAGGTGAGATTACTTACATGCTTTTGTGTTTGCAAGGTGGACTTGAAGACTATGTTCATCCCAGAATGAGCTCAAAATGTAATTTCGTTTTTGGATTCGTGAAATAGAAGGACAGTTTTGTCAAAAAATAGTGAAATGGAGATCCCATAGAGGGCCTCCACCTTTACCACCCGTGGATTTTGAAATGAGAAACTCTCATCCATAAATATGAAGTCCAAAGAATGTGACGCAATCAATACCCTTACTTTACTACTATGTTAATGTATATAATAAACCCTATAGATGATCATTTGAATCTCATATAGGGTCATAATTATAGAGATCGCCAAGCATAGGAGAGGTATACCTTCAGCCTCTCAAATAGTAGGTTTCTTCCAACTATCTGAAACGCTTAACAAGTGTCCATGGATCAACAATATAATTAATTTTTCTTCCTCAATAGCATTTGGGAGGATTGAAAAATAGTCAAAAGTGCGGTGATTCCATTTGCAATGACTAAACCTTAAACCTGTAATTTCTTCCTCTCTGCCCATATGGAGATGAATTTTTCTGCTCTTCTGGCAAAGAGTTTGAACATAGTGTATCCCAGCATGATAGTCTCGCAAAGATTCAGATTCCAGTATCTATAAATTTGTTCATACAGACTACTGATAAAAAACTTTATGAGCATATACCTGAGTAATCAATCGTTCAAGAAGTGAGCATCACAAATCCCTAACCCCTGCACCATTAGCTTGCCTATAGGTTTCAATTATACGAGTGAATGCCTCCTTTCTTAATAGAGTTTGTTTTTCCTCGGTCAGTGATACAAAATGTGGCACTATTGGCATTTCTGGGGATTGATCTTCCACAGATTGAGTTGTTTCTGGATAAAAGGAAACGATTGTTTCTGGATCAGAGGACATGATTGTATCTAGGTCAAATTTTACTTCCAACTGATTATGTGAAGCGGTTGAATAGTTTACTTCATGCATTAAAAAAAAAACATAAAGCATGAAAGAGATCGTACCTCTTCAGCTTGAGATTGGGACTTGCAGAGACACGGATGAAAACACTCTACAGCTTCAAATTGGGAATTTTTATGAAACCCTATACACAAGAAAACCCCACACAAAAAAAACCCTGTACACAAAAAAAACCCACATAATTTTAGCAAATGAAATCCTACATTTCAAAAAACCAAGGTCAAGGATTCGAATATGAAAAAGACACATACCTTGCAGGAAATCATAGTTCTCAGTCTCCTTCCTAATGACATCAAGCACAGAATCAAGGAGCTTGGCTCCTTCCGTGTAATGCCCCTTGGCCCAGTTGTTTCCAGCCCCAGATTGGCCAAAAAAGAAGTTATCAGATCTGAAGACATTTCCATAACCCTTTCAAGTTGTAGATCTGAAGTGCCCTGATACCTCTCCGTAGATCCTTCTCATGTTCTTCACATACCACTTCCCAAAACTTGGAGCCGATCTAGTTGCCACATTCGCCCCCATAAATGTGAAGGATCTCTAGCATTTTTGCTATTGACCCAACTCAGATTTTGATCAAATCCTCCCTCCTTCCTTGGAAAAACCATGCAACTGGAGGGAAATGAACAAGGGAAATTAAAACCTTTGATGTTTCAAAATTTTTGACATTTTGAAATGAAACGCGTGTGCTTTTTTTAAGGCCACTCAAATTAATTTAAAAATAAATACTTTTTAATAATTATAATCATTTTAAATAATTAAATGTTTGTTTATTTTGATTGTGTAAAAATATGTACAATTAAAAAAATAGAACATATCTTTTTGAGAAGCGATTAAAGTTATATGAGTAAATAATGGACTGATTTTTGCATATAGTAATTCTTCTACCCTACTAAATCATCATGCTTTATTAAAAGGAGTTTTAAACTTTATACTATTAGATTATGTTGTATTTTAAATATTTGGAGTTTTAATCTCTTATATATATATATATATATATATATATATATATATATATATATAGATATAGATATATATATATATATTATTTATAATTTATGTATTATGGATATAGCGGGTTAAATGGGTTAGGGGTTTCGGGGTTTACTAGGGGTTTAGGGGGTTAAATGGGTTAGGGGTTAAATTAGTTGCTTATTCTTTGTGTGTCAATTTAACAATTTTGTAATTATTTTTGCTTGTTCCCATGTATTATTTATCTACTAATTTATAGTATTTGTTAGCCATTTCTTTACCTTTATTGATGAAAATGTCTATTGCAATCAAACCAAATGTATGTTCAATCTCCAGTTTCAAACTCAGCCACAGTGTTGTCACACAATTTAAGTCCAGAGAATGGCCATCTGATGAAGTCTTAATAACCAGACTGCACCTCATGAATACTCCAAAAAATCTTAAGTTCGAGTATCCCACAATCATGAGAAATTTGGCTCTTATACTCTTGCTCCACCTGACTGTGTCCTGTAAATACCCTTGTTTATTACAAAAACATCCTAATGTTGTCGACCTTGTCCCTTAACAGACCAAGGAAACATGTGTGATTGAGAGGAATGGAAAGAACTACAAAGTTGAAGAGAGTACAAAAGACTAAGATGGTTTAAAGGATAAGCTTTAATTAGAATGTAGAAGTGTTGAAACAACTAAAAGTTGTCCCAAACAAATAGTTGATAATGCGAAACCTTCTTCTATACCAATCAAGCAAGAATACATTCATGTGAGAGCAAGAAGAGGCCAAGAGACTGATAGGCATAGCTTGGAAGAATATAGGGTATGGTTCCCTCTTTTTGATGAAATATTTGATCTACATTTTGTCTATCAAAGATTAACCATTTTAACCTTGCGAACAAGGTGGAATTAACCCAATCATAGGTCCCAATATGTCATGATATATATTAACTCTCTATATATATGAGAAGGAATAATTATAAAGACATAGATTGATAGAGGTGGTGAGACAAGGGGAGTCATAATGGAGAGATGGAGATAAAATAAAGGGGAGGGGGGAGAAGGAATGGATCAGCTGAGAGAGAGAGGGGGAGAGGAGTGAGACAGGTAGAGAAGGATAAGAGAGGGAGATAGAGACACAAAGATGGAAGGGGGGCAGAAATAAGGATAGAGGGAGGGATATAGTTGTGAGAGGATTGGAGGGTAGAGAGAGAGAGAGAGAGAGAGAGAGAGAGAGAGAGAGAGAGAGATTGGGGAAGAGAGAGGTCATTCCAAATGCTCTGAAAGTGTTGAGGCTTCAGCCAGGTCACAAGTATTGTCTGCTAGGAAGGATTTCCAAAGAATTTGGTTGGCATCACTATGACACTATTACAGAATTAGAAGGGAAGAGAAAGGAAAAGGCTCGGGTATCATATGAGAGAAGGAAGAAATTGGAAAAATTGAGATCAAAAGCAGTGGAGTTAGCCAAAAAGTAGCTTACCCTAGAGATGGATAAGATAAAACTTGACAACATATTGGTCAATTTCTTTGACCCTTTATTGGTTATTCAGAAGGAGTATGAATACACCACCGTTAATATCAAGGTAACCAGCCCCTAGCAGATCAAATGGTTCATGGGTTTATGGGTTAGATGTTTGGGGTTAGGGGTTAAGGGTTTAGAGGTTTAGGGTCTAGGGGGTTAAATGGGCTAGGGGTTTAAGGTTTTAGGGGGTTAAATGGGTTAGGAGTTAACGGTTTAAGGGTTAGTGGCTAAGGGGTTAGAGGTTTAGGGTTTAGGGGTCAAATGGGTTAGGGGTTTAGAGTTTTATGGTTTAGGGGGTTAAATGGGTTAGGGGTTGTGAATTAGGGTTTAATGGGTTAATAGGGGTTAAAAGGTTATAGGTTTAGGGTTTAAGGGGTTAAATGGGTTAAGGGTTTAGGCAGTTAGGGGATTTAGTAGTTAAGGATTTTAGGTGTTAGAAGTTAGGGGATAATGGGGTTAGGTTTTAGGGGGCTAGATGGGTTAGGGGTCAAGAATTAGGGTTTAAGGGGTTAGGGTTAAGGTTTAATGTTTTATGGTTTAAGGGGTTAGGGGTTAAGGGTTTATAGGTTTAGGGTTTAAGTGGGCCATATTACAACAGTGTTTCCCATAAATGGAGAATAGCAATGAGTAACCTCTCTCAATTGAGTCGTGACTTATTTTTTGTAGGTATGGGCTCCAAACTCCAAACCTTGCAAAAAAGGAGAGAACGAATCACGATGGTGTCAAGAAACTAGAACGTAGCCTGAATATCCTAAAACTCAAGTTGGAAACATCATCTCTCCAAGGTTGTTAATGTTGCAATCCTCTGTTCAACATTGATACAAATGTCGAAAACAAGTTAAAAGATGAACCAAATAATAGCATTCAAAGGAAAGACTAGGATGTCACCATTTCTACCTGCTATCCTTGAAAAGAAGGTGAGATTACTTACATGCTTTTCTTTTTGCAAGGTGGACTCGAACGAAATGGCCCGACCCAAACGCACTTGGTTGGGTGACCTCACAGTACGACGCGAGACGACGTGCTCGACCGAACAATGCCACAAGGGAGAAAATGGAAAACAGGCCACTCGAACGTGCACAAGGGACCTGGGTAGTCACAACTTAGCAAAACTGCTATAGCACCCTCAAACGAAACTGCCCGACCCAACCCGAACACACCCAGTCGGGCGACCTCACATAGCGCGAAATGGCGTGCCCAACCGAATGATGCCATAAGGGAGCAAATGGAAAATGGGCCACCCGAATGTGCACAAGGGATCCGAGTGGTCACAACTTAGCAAAACTGATACGGGCACCCTCGAACAAAATGGCCTGCCCCGAACGCACCCGACGGAATGATGCCACAAGGGAGAACATGTAAAATGGGCCATTGGAACGCGCACAAGTCACCTAGGCAGTCACAACTTACAAGAAAAACTGATATGGCCACCCTCGAATGAAATGGCCCGACCTGAATGCGCCCAGTCAAGTGACCTCACACGGTGTGACACTGTGCACCCGACTAAATGATGCCATAAGGGAGAGAACGAAAAATGGGCTACCTGAACGTGCACAAGGTACTTGTGCGGTCACAACTTAGCAAAACTGATACGGGCACCCTCAAATGAAACAACCTAACCTGAATGCGCCCAGTTGGGTGACCTCACATGGCGCAACATGGCGTGCCCGACCGAGCGATGCTGCAAGGGATAAAATGGCAACAGGCTACCCAAACGTGCACAAGGGACCTGGGCAGTCACAACTTAGCAAAACTGATACGGGCGCCCTCGAACGAAATGGCCCGACCCAATCTGAACACGCTAGGTCGGGTGACCTCACATGGCGCACACGGCGCGTGTGACCAAACGATGCCATAAGGGAGCAAATGGAAAATGGGCTTCCCAAACATGCACAAAGGACCCAGGCAGTCACAACTTAGCAAAACTGATACTGAAGCCCTCGAACGAAATGGCCTGAAACACACGCGTCCGGTCGGGCGACCTCACACGGCGTGACACGACGCACTTGACCAAATGATGCCACAAGGGAGAAAATGGAAAACGGGCCACCCCAACGTCCACAAGGCACCCTGGTCACAAATTAGCAAAACTGATACGAGCACCCTCGAACGAAACGACCCGACCCAACCTGAACGCGCCCGGTCAGGCGACCTCACACGGCGTAACATACGGTACCTGACCGAATGATGCCACCAGGGAGAGAATGGAAAATGACCCACCTGAATGTGCACAAGGCACCTGGGTGGTCACAACCTAGAAAAACTGATACAGGCGCCCTCGAATTAAATGAACCGACCTGAATGCGCCCAGTCAGGCGACCTCACATGGCGCGACACGCCGCGCCCAACCGAACGATGCCACAAGGTAGAAAATTGAAAATGGGCCACTCGAATGTGCATAAGGTACCCGGGTGGTCACAACTTAGAAAAACTGATACACGTGCCCTCGAACGAAACAACTCGAACTGAACGGGCCTAGTCAGGTGACCTCACATGGCGTGACACGGCGCGCCCGACTGAACGATGCCACATGGGAGTAAACGAAAAAATTTGCTGCCTGAACGTACACAAGACGTCTGGGAGGTCACAACTTAGCGAAACTGATACGGGCACCCTCGAATGAAACGGCCTGACCTGAACACGCTCGGTCGGGCGACCTCACAGTACGGCGCAACACAGTGCACCTGACCAAATGATTCCACAAGGGAGCAAATGTAAAATGGGCCACCCGAACGCGCACAAAGCACCCGGGTGGTCACAACTTAGAAAAAATGATATAGGCACCCTCAAACGAAATGGCTTGACTTGAATGCACCTGGTCGAGCGACCTCACATGGCGCGACATAGCATGCCCAACCAAACGATGCCATAAGGGAGAAAATATCAAACGGGCAGCCTGAACATGCACAAGGGACCCAGGCGGTCACAACTTAGCAAAACTAATATGGGCGCCCTCGAATGAAATGGCCCGACCTGAACGCGCCCGGTCGGGTGACCTCACACGGCGCGACATAGCGCGCCCGACCGAACGATGCTACAAGGGAGAAAACGATAAATGGGCCACTCGAACATGCACAAGGCACCCAGGCGGTCACAAAATAGCAAAACTGATACGGGTGTCCTCGAACGAAATGGCCCGACCCGACCCGAACGCACCTAGTCGGGTGACCTCACACGACACGACACGCGGCACCTGACCGAACGATGCCACAAGGGAGCAAACGGAAAATGGGCCGCCCGAATGTGCATAAGGCACTTTGGTAGTCACAACTTAGAAAAAATGATACAAGCACCCTCGAATGAAACAACCCAACCTGAACGCACCTAGTCGGGTTACCTCACACCGCACGCCCTACCGAACGATGCCGTAAGGGAGAAAATGGTAAACGGGCCACTCGAATGTGCACAAGGCACCCGGGCAGTCACAACTTAGCAGAAATTTTACAGGCACCCTCGAACGAAACAACCCGACCTAAACGTACCTGGTCGGGCGACCTCATAGTACGGCGTGACACAGTGCTCCTGACTGAACGATGCCACAAGGGATCTAATGTCAAACGGACCAGGCAAACATGCAAAAGGAACACAGGTAGTCACAACTTAGAAAAACTGATACGAGAACCCTCGAACGAAATGGTCCAACCTAAATGCGGCCGGTCAGGTGACCTCACATGGCCCGACATAGTGCACCCGACAGAACGATGCCAGAAGGGAGAAAACGGAAAATGGGCCACCCGAACGTCCACAAGGCACCTGGGTGGTCACAACTTAGCAAAACTGATATGGGCGCCCTCAAACGAAATGGCCCGAACTGAACACACTCGGTCGGGCAACCTCACACGGCACGACACGGTGTGCCCGACCGAATGATGCCACAAGGGAGAAAACGGAAAATGGGTAGCCCGAACATGCACAAAGGACTCAGGCAGTCACAACTTAGCAAAACAGATACGGGCACCCTTGAACAAAACGACTCGACATGAACACGCCCAGTCGGGCAACCTCACACGGCGTGACACGGTGCACCCGATCGAATGATGCCATAAGGGAGAAAATGGCAAGCGGGCCACCTGAACATGCACAAGGCACTTAGGTGGTCACAACTTAGCAAAACTGATATGGGTGCCCTCTAACGAAATAGTCGAACCTGACCCGAAGGTGCTCAATCGGGCAACCTCACATGGCGCAACATGGTGCTCCCGACCAAACAATGCCACAAGGGAGAAAATGGAAAACGGGCCACTTGAACATGCACAAGGGATCCATGTAGTCACAACTTAGAAAAACTGATACAGACAGCCTCGAACAAAATAGCCCAACCAAAATGCGCTCGGTCGGGTGACCTCACATGGTGCGACAGTATGGCGCGCCCGAACGAATGATGCCACAAGGGAGAAAACAAAAAACAGGCCACTCGAATGTGCACAAGGCACTCGGGTGGTCACAACTTAGCAAAACTAATACGGGTGCCCTCGAAGGAAATGGCCTGACTTGAACGTGCCCGGTTAGGCGACCTCACACTGTGCAACATAGTGCGCCCGACCGTGGTTGGGGGCACACATTAAAAGTGAACCAAGGAGTGAGCACATCACGTCTTTAATATTTTATGAAACTCCTTAGAAGTCCCATTATAACCACCTTCCATCTTCATCACAATGTAATATTTCAACTAAATATATCTTATTATGTTGCTCCAACCATTCAAAAAGGGGACCCAAGTTAGATTATTATTTATTAAAGGAGAGGCCAAAGAAATTAATTTACAAACCGTCGCAATAGCGACACTTAGCCCAAACTATTGCAAGAGTGACACTTAGCCCAAACCGTCGCAAGAGTGACACTTAGCCCAAACTGTCACAATAGCAACGATCATTCCCAAACTATCCCAATAACGACGCTTTTTCCCAAACTATCGTAATAGCGACGTTTCCCTCCAAACGTCGCAATAGCGACACATAGCTCTAATCTGTTGCAATTCCGATGCTTTTTCCCAAACTGTCACAATTCCCACATTTTGCTACAAACGTTGCAAGACCGACACTTACTTCTATGTGCCGCAATACCAAAACTTGTCTCCTAACATCGGTATAGCAATAGTTGTGGGCGGGATTTGAAAAATTGATAAATTTTGGGGAAATTTCCAACATTTGGTCAAAAGTGGCAGAACGAAAGTGTTGGAATTTCTGCCAAATGTACTAGTGCAGGTTTCCTTTTCCCTGGTTGGTGTATGGTGGCTTGGGTGGGGGAGGGACAAATGGTTGTCGATCTAGTGACCTTCATTCCTCCTATAGGTAACGACTGGTACACGGTTCATTTCCAGATGCCTGGATGGAGGGATCCTCTTGATAGGATTTCTTGACCACATGTAAGGTGTCCCTATATCATGGGACCTCTACGAAATGATAGGTGTAGTGCCCGTAGATGCCATAGATAGCGCATGCGTGATTCGTACACAGCGGTTTTCCTGTACTTTTGGTGGCAAGTTCCTTTTTATGGGAATGTCGTTTTGAGGTGCCTACCTCGTAGCCGAGGAGTTGTTTTAATTCATCCAACTCTGGGCATATGTGAGTAGGGTGTCCTATGACATCACATATAGCGCAGGCTGATGACTCCATCTACAGCATGGGGGTCACCACTTTCTTTCCTTTCTTAGCAATTTTCTTTATTATGGTCGCCAGTTTCGTAGTGGGGATTTCCTTTGCGGGGGTGGTTTTGACTGCTATTTTGGTAGGTTGGGGCTCCTTGTGATCGGGAGGCTTTAACCCAAACGCAGTAACTTTGGTAGCTAGCATTCCTAGAGGGGGAATGAGGTACTAGACTGGGAATGCCAATGATATGTTGGGTAGTACCAGTGTTTCCAAGACCTGATGGGAGGTAAAGCCAAGAGGTGGGTAAAGGAAAGGAGTTTGGGAGGTGGCATAGACTAAGGAGGTTGCAGTAGCTGATGCATCGGTGTCATTACTACTTGAGTCCGTGTCGTGAATAACCTTGGTGCTTGACGTCAACATCATGCATACCGGGGCCACTGTGGTATCGGGGGATACCTCAGGGATAATAGGAGGATCTCCTAGGAAGATCCTAGGATGGACGATGGTTTGAATTGGCCAGGGCCATATTCTTGATACCATGAAATACCATCAGTGGTTGTTTCTACATAAGGTAGAACCATATATGTATTGGTCAAGGGACACTTTTCAGTGAGCATCAGCTGGTCTACTGTAATTATTTGATCCTCGTGGGGGAACATCATAATGTAGAAAATGGAGGATGCTATGGCATACATGGCATACATGTAACTCTGCACAAGGAGTATATTGTAATCCAAGTGAGCGTCCAAGACTTCCATGTCTACGTGGACTGTTTTTCTAGCTAAGCAGACCGATACGTTTTGGAAGAGACCGACAGGGGTGGAGGGCCAACCATCGTATGCCCTAAGTGTGATTATGGAAGGTTTGAGCTATGGGGCTTCTAACTTTTGCCATGCATTATTTGACATGATGCATGTGGATGCACCCTCATCTATGAAACATCGGTGAATAGTGATATTCTGTACCAATACTGGTATCTAAAAGGTGACCATGGAGGGAAGCCTAGGGGTGGTTTTATCTAAATCAAAAGCCATCATGCATGTGTTGGCGGGTTCAACGACAACTAAGGTGGAAAGTAGGGATTTCTGTTGTTTCAGGAACAACTGCAATACTTTGAAAGTGGACATAGTAGCAGGTGACTAGGCTAAATCGTCTACGATGCTGTAATTGTGGGCTACCTTGGAGTATTTACTTGCTCGCCTATTAGGCCCTTTAACGATTTTTTACAATGGTTCCAAAGGAATATTTGGAATGGTTAAAGGTGTAGTCGGTGTGGACGTACTAGCCCTTGACATACCGATGTCTGGTGGAGTGTCGTAGCTACAATTCTGGGTTTGAAAAAACATTTCTTTGCCAGCCATGTAGATTTCATGGCTATTTTTCTCGGAATCGTTGGGGTTTTTCTGTTGAGTGCTGAGCGTTCCATGATGGGGGAAGTGTTCTTGCATAACTGCAGTTGGGTGGGAAGATTCTCCTTGTCCTCAATTACTCTGAATATTTTTAAGCTCAGGGAGTTCAGGATAGTGGTGTGTATAGTGCCCATACTCACCACATATCAAACAAGAATGGTTTGTTCGTAGAGGTGGCCTTTTTCCTTGATTTTGAGCATTTCTTGGCTCCTGGTTCCAGTTGAAGTTATTTCCAGGACGGGGTCATGGTGGGCGTTGTTGATTGCTGGTCCCCTGTCCAAGGTTCCCTTTGGGTTTTTTTTACCTTTCGTTTGACCACATTAGGAGGGAAATTCTCCTGATCATACTGGTGTGGTTGATCTTGGGACAACTGCACAAAGTTAACTTGTGCATTGTTTTGCGTGGGTGGGTTATGTGCTGGGGACTGGGCATACTGTTGTCCCATATTTTCACCTGGACGTTGGGGGGGGAGTTCTTCCATTAGTTTGTCTTCCTGCATACTGGGTTCCCCCAGCCAGAGGGTAATGTCCTCCTTGGTGATACGCGGGCGCCCTATTAGTAAAATTTTTCTGCTGCATATGATGACTTTGGAATCTGGGTTGAGACATGTCCTGGGTAGACCCATGTGTATAACTAAGATTCTGACTACTGCTGCCTAGGTACCCTTGGGTCATCGACCCAATAAGTCCGTTTGTAGAGTTCAACATGCCTGAAAATTCTTGATAAGATTGCAGGCACGGGGCGTTAGCCAGGATATTGTATATGTATCCTAATTGCGTATAAATCAGTTCAAGATACTGAGCTTTACTGATTGCATCCTCTTTGGATGTGGGGTTACGTTGCACAACATCCTTTGAAATCTCTGTCGTCAAAGTTTTCAAGAATAGATCTAGAAGGACTTGCTCATCGAGTTGAGCTTTGCATAAGCTACGACGTTGTCTCCACTCGTGGAGGTGCTCAGAAATGTAGGTAGACAGTGATTTCCTGAAATGAGTCAGTAATTCCATTCCCGAATCATGGTGAATGAGTAGCTGAAAGTATGTAAGGAAGGTAGTAGCAAGGGCGCTAAACGTTCTATGTGAAAGAGGGGGTTGTTGGACGTACCATTTCATGGCCACTCCCATGAGAGTGCGTTGAAAAGTGTCAATCGAATAGTATCATCAATGATGCTATTCGATGAGCACCACAGGTGAAAGGTTATTATATGATTCCCTGGGTCTTCTACTTGCTTGCCTTCTAAGTTTGGTATGTCTGAAGGGAGCTTCGTGGGAATGGGAGGCCAATTGGGGTTGTGTGCGATGGGGTCATTGGTGAGCTTTGTTAAATCCGGTAGATTTAACGCCGCTAAGAAGGGTGACTGAGAGGTTGATGCCATGGCAACGTGTGAAGACACGAAGTTATAGTTAGAACCGGGGTTAGTCTGTGACGTACCTGGTTGTGAATTCAGCTGGCTTCCCATATGGGATGCACTCTTCTGCCCCCTAGGGGATGAGGGGGGAGTGATGTGCAATGTGGTGTTGGGAGACCAGTTAGGGTTACTAAGGAATGTTGCTCCAAGAAAGGAGGAACGAACCACTGTGGCAATGTCCCGTCTTTGACGCCTAAATGGCGAAAGACCTAGAACCCCTCCCATTAATGGGGGGAGGTCCAAAAGATGCCTGGACTGATGAGGTTCCATTTGAACCATTTGAGGGTCATCCAAGTTAGGTTTTGGAAAAAAAAATTGAGGGCATTGAGTCTATGATCAGGTCAAATTTATGGCCACATACATAAAACAAAGCGAAAAAGAAATGATTTTTCCTTTAATTTAATCTATGTAATCAATCAAGAAAAAAATGGTTTCGTCTATTTGCACATGGTACTCAAAAACATAGAAGACCTAATAACATCCTCACACTCTCAAAAGTAACTGGGCCTTGAGAGGATTTCTTGTGAGTTCTGGCACAACGTCCGGAAAGAACTGGTGATGCCCCCAGTCAGCCGAAGAGAATCAACCAAGATAAGAGTAAAGGGTCTAGTGCTTGCCTGCACTGTCACCTATAGGGTAAAGGATGCCCTAGTTTTGGCCACTAAGAACAATGGTCCCACGTGAGCATTTGAGTCTTGGGCTTCTTGGTAGTCAATTAACAATACCGAGTATCAGACAGGTCAGGTAGCCCCAACTGATACCGCACGCACTGCGCCTAAGCCTAACACCCTCTGAATCGGATCTCTATCATGCTCGGGTTTTCCTTTCCATGGGCTAATAGGTGGATTTTAAGCTCCCTAAAAATGAAACTTCTATGTTTCAAATGTGAAGCGTGATCAAGGTGGCTTATTGGATGCCTGTCCCCTTGATCCTAACTTAAACTATAATTTCTCTTGTGGCCCCTATGGGGAGAATTTAGTGAGTTGGTTTAAGGTATTTTTAGGTTGCTTTCTTTTCTTAGTGGGTGAATGTGTGTGAGTGTATGGTGAACAATCTCATAATTTGAACATATTCCCCCTAGTTAAACTATGTGACATTGTTCCTTGCTCAAATAAAAAGCATTTGCGGATAATGGGCCACTTTCAAGACCTCCTAATTAGTCTACGTGAGTGATAAAGGGATATGGTGAGTAAAAAATATAGAGTGTTCATATGCTTGCCTAGGGTCACCCAATGGCGCAAAGACAACAGAGATTAGTTACTCTAACATTCGACTCAATCCTAATCCCGCAATTTCCTAAATGCAAAAATTGAAATTTAAACTAAACAATTTCTACACTAGGTTATGCGTGTGTGGTCATGAGCCACTTACTTGGACTAGTTAAACTAAGTGTGCATATTGGAATTTGCAAAAACATAAATTGTTCGGAAAGAAATGGTTGATTTGCCCCCTACTTCAACTATGTAAATACATTTTGCAAAAAATTAACTTAAATGAAAACTAACTAAATTCCTACAAAAAGAAGAAAAAATAAGTCTTAAGAAGCTGCGGGGAATCAACACAGGTATTGGCAGATATATTAGGGGCTGCCAAACACACTTACAAGTAGAAAAATTCAGCAGATATGGAGAAAAAATATCTCTGCAAATTGCACGCAGGTCACAATTGCTACGTGCAGGTCACTCCTGAACACATGCATAGCGGGTCCGTGTGTAAAAGAAACGCGCAAAATTCTTGCAAGTAAAAAAAAATTAGGAGCTACCTTCTTCATTCTGTCACTTCAGTGAGTCTGGGGACTGGAAGATGGGTCAGAGCACTGTCAGCTCCACTCCAGCATAAACTAAGGGTCTCCTACAAATAATGGCACAACCACATAAACTTGAAACATGTTAGTGGAGTCGCCAATCTTGTTGTGGTGGATTTGACACTCAGGTGTATGAAATCACACGCATTTAGAGAATGTGGTGTTTTCTCTAAACCATAAGTAATAGGAATTATCTGAGGGGAGCTCATAAGTATAAGACTTAAAATGAAGTAATACACTTAAGTATGCTCTATTGAAAAATTAAAACAAAAAATATAAAAAGAAGAAAAATAGAGAGTTCTAAACAATAACAAGGTAAACAATGGCTCAATGGCCTTCTTCTCATTGAATGCTTGGAATAAATACAAATCTTACCCACTTGCCAAAGGGCCTAGACAGAGGCTCTAGGACCCGACGCAAGGATGTTTTTCCTTCAATTTTTTCCTTCTGACGCATTTCAACTCTCTCTATGCTGAAATGGACTGAAATTGTTAAGTGGTCAACAATTGAGTGCTCTTCTTCAGCTCCTGCTCCTTGGTTCACACAAACATCTGGTGTTTCTTGGGAAACTTTGGCTAGCATAACCTTGTGCTCACAAATTGTTCATCTCTTTGAGGGTTTATATAGTTGAGCTTTCAAACCACCTTCGCTCCCTTGATACATGGTGGATAGTGACCCAAGGGAGGGGCAATATTCCATTGTGGGCTGAAATATTCTTTTGTGTGCTCTCACAAGGCCTAAGGAGGTGCTGGTGCTATCCTTAGGCGGATTTCACATAAGGAGAAACTGTCATTTGCCTGCTTGTGGTCCCGGAAAGGGACTTTTTCCATTTCCAGGAATGCACACTTATCGGGCTCTAGTGTGCGCAGAAGGCACACTTATCGAAGGAAAAAGCATGAATTCGGGAATTTATGACTAGTTCAATCTTGAATTGCTCCAAACCTTAGAGATTATTAATATTTTTTATTCCATAATGTATCTCTGTCCTGTAAATCCTTGGGCTCGACATTACTTGATGTCGTTTTTTGCTGTACGATTTTCCAGTGTTAACGTTGGGGATTATGTTAAATTTGCTATGTCCAATATTATTGGAAATAATGCCCATAAAGGAAGCCTAGAAGAGAATTGAAAATTTTCAAAACACTAGCACATTCAGTCATTTAGAAAAATTAAATCCAAAGATTTTGCAATCTAGAATGCTTATTAAAAGTTCATACTTCCTGATTTTTTGAATCGATAGACTAATCATTTTGAATTGGAAAAACAAAACAAAAAATTATGTAATTATCTTCATGAGAAATAATATTTTGCTAACACAAATATAGATCCATCAGAGGCAATGATAAATCCTACGATAACCATTCCAACTAGTGACATATATAAAGCAAAATATAAGAATGTCAGAATAAAACGAAGCATTAAACAGGCTATGATGTTTTGCTACACAATCCATCAGGAGAGTAGAAAATTAATTTAAGCATATTGAATGTTGTAGAAAGGCATTACCTATCAATTATATTCCAGATGAGGTATGTGATCAATAAACTCCAAGCATTGCTTCCAAAGTTGAAGGTCTTCACAATCACCATCACCATCGAAATACAATATGGTGTGCCTCTTCGATTTGGGGTTATACGATTCCATAACCCCCTCATAGAAATCTTCATCCAAATGCCACCACACCTTTATTTTCCATCCAATAAACTTCTCATCCTCTTTGAATTCTTCGACAATCTTCTCCATTTCATAAATGCTCTTCTTTCTTGGAAATTTGTTGGGCGACCTGTTAGGGTTTCACGATTTCGGCTCTGAAAAACTATTCTTGGGTTCGCCAGCTTTTCCTTCTATTAAACCTACACCATTGTAACCCTTATATTTTCTGTCCAACGTAGGCCTATGGTCTTTTCTAATGCATGCTCTCTTTATCGAAGACCCTTGTCTACATCCAGTTGAATTTTATAGCTTATTTTCAGCTTCTTTCTTCCACATATTCTTACTCATTTTTCCATCCCTAACAAATTCAGATCTTGAAACTTGATGGTTTGCATTATCCATTGAAGTTGTAACTTGTTATACATCACCCAATAGACAGGTAGTTGTATATTTACTGACTCATACTATTCATTCATTGCATTCTTCGAAAATTGGTGCTTCATGACTTCTTCGAGTGTGCATGACTTAGTTTCAACAATGGTTGTCATGGAAACTAAGCCCCCATGGCACCTATTTGGCTTATTACTTTCAAAAAATGTACCCATTGGTGAAATATATCTCTCGGTATCTTAGAGAGTGTCTTTGAGGCATGAGGTTTGATGAGCACCATCATTAGGTCATTTTATGGGGTTAACGATCACCTTTGTAGCCTTATTAATCTCTCTTTCTCACATTTAATTGCATTGTGTTCTTATGTTGCTTAGTGTAGATGGTGTGTTAAGGGTTGTCATACTTCAAATGCCTAATGTTGTTTAAATGTTGAGATTCAACAAGATGATGAGCTTAGTGAAAAGATTCGCCTTCACTAAGTGGGCCTGCATGCTATTTTTGGCACAAAGTCTATTTTTAGACTATGTCTATTCTTAGACATGTCGATCATATTCTATGAGTTGTAGGATGCTATTTGCGGATGGTTGGTCAAGTTGGAAAAATATATGGACTTCTATTTTTAGACACATTGGGCGGAGTCTATTTTTAGACTACCAGTCTAAAAATAGATATGTCGAATATTATTAGCTCTTAATAATATTTGGACTCTAAACATTATCTTATTCTCTTGCAACACTTCAGTTAAGTGCACAGATGTGGCACAACATCTGATAGAAGGAATTATGCTATTTCTGAGGGTTTACTGGAGCTATTTCATGGAGGGCTTCAGTTATAACTCATGTGACAGAGTTTGGTGGAGTTGGAGAAGTAGTTGGTGGAGTTGTATTTAGTTTAACTCTGTTAGACTCAGTTGAGCCAGTTGTATCTAGTCTAACTGAATGATACACTAGTGAGAGTGGAGTGAATTAATTACTTAATTAATTCAAAAATAATAACTCATTAATCAACTGAAGAATACATCAGTTAACTACAGTGCATGGTAGTTTCAGTGGAGACCAGTGGAGAGATAGGTGAAAGAGCAAGTGTGACTATCAGTTGTGACTATAGTGATGCATTGATTGAATCCAACACTAAATGGAGATGCCAATGAGTATTGTGTGAGCAAGGATGGAGTAATTCAAACTAATTTAGAGCCATTCTTCAACAGGGATTTTGAAGTAGAGGCAGGCTAGCAGGTGGCAAATATTGGTGCATGGATTTGCAAGATCAGGCATGATTAGTGTGTAGCGATTGTATTGTACTGAGAGCTTGATATGATAAACTTTGTATGAGGATTGTTACATGATATCTATGGAATATATTATATATAGATATTTGGGGTTTTCATCTTTAGGCTTTCTCGTTAAACAACTGTGTTAATGTGTGTGAATTTTTATTGTTTCATGTGTGCATTGAAATCTTGATTTGATTTCTGCAAATGATCAATGGTGGAATAGATTCTGTATTTTGCATGAAGTTAAAATAGTGTGAGATCAGGAGAATATTGGACATATAGCACATAATTTATATAATTTCTACATGGTATCAGAGCAGTTGATGATTGGAGAAGATTGAAATTATTGAAGCGGTTGAGTTTGGTGCTGGTGGAATTCGAATTTGCTGCAGTGTTTTCTTGGTGTTGAAGTTGAGAATTCATTGAAATGTCTTTCAACGAATTGCGATTGAAGTATGCCCTCGATGGGAGCTTTAATTACATGGCATGGAAGGATAGGATGGAGGTGGTGCTGGATGATAATGGGTTGAAGGAGTTCATCAATAGCGATGTTCCTAAGCTGGGTTCTAGTGATGCAGCTGCACTTGACACATGGAAAAAGAAGGTAGCAAAGTGTCGAAGGATTCTATTGGAAGGTGTGAAGGACCAGATTATTTCCATCATTGATGGGAAAGCCACTCCATTCTTAATGTGGGAGGATTTGACATAATTTTTCCAAAGCATAAGTGACCAGAGGAAGTTGGCGCTTAAAGACAAGCTTAGAAAAATAAAAATGGAGAAAGGCGACAGTATACCAAAATACCTCATGAATTTTGTCCACTGCAAGGATGAGCTGGGAAGTGTTGGGGTACTATTGATGAAGAATACTTGGTGAGATTGGCTCTCCATGTAATTTCGAAGAGTTGGCATAGCTATGAAGATTCTGTCAATGGATGGGAGAAACTGCCAGGATGGGAGCAACTATGGTCGGATCTTGTGTAGGAGGAGATAAGGCGGGGTACCAGGGATGGATCTTCATAGAATAAGGAAAATGAATAAAATTTTAATTTGGCTGCCACAGCAAGGAAAGGGAAGGGGAAGAAAAATTCTTCTCAATCTAGTGCGAAAAGCAAGAAGCAAGATTTTTCCAAGGTGAAGTGTTTTCACTGTCACCAGCACAGACATTTCGTCAATAATTGTCCACAGAAGAAGAATAATAAGCAGGCTGCTATATCTGCAGCTGGAGAGGCCTTAGCCTCGTAGTTTGAGCCGGAATTTTATTTGATCGCATGCTTAGTTTCAAGTGTGATGGGATCGGTGTGGTTTCATGATAGTGGTGCATCTTTCCATATGACTGAAGACAAAGATTTGTTTAGTGATCTGGAGGAAAAGGATCTTGGTGTGCACATCAAGATGGGCGATGAAGGTAGATGAAATGTGACTAGTATCGGGACCATTTCTTTTGAAAGGGAGTCCAGTAAACCTTTCATCTTGAAGGATGTCATGCATGATCTAGGATTGAAGAAGAATCTGATCTCCGTGATGATGTTGGAAGACAAGGGTTATGATATTATTTCAGTGAGGGAAAGGCTTTCCTTCGGCATAAAACAACTAGTGAAACCAGGAGGATAGTGATTCGAGTTAAGAATCTTTATCAATTGCAGGTAGATGGCTACACTGCAATGGCAGGAAAATCAGAAGGAGTGGTGAGCCGGGATGAGGGAAAATTGTGGCACAGGAGATTGGGCCATCTTCACCATGGCGGTTTCAAAATTTTACGGTAGATTTCTACCAAGCTTCCCAAAGGTAAACTTGCGCAGTTAGATTAGTGCAAGGGATGTACATTGGGAAAATTTGTGAAGACCACTTTTTGTGAGAAGGATAGTCATGCCTCGACGACCCTTGAGAGAATTCACATAAACGTGTGTGGAACTTTCTCGATTGCTTCAACAGCAAAGCACAGCTATTATGTGATATTTGTTGATGAATTTTCTTGTAAGTGCTGGATCTTATTCAAGAAAAAGAAGAATGATACATACTCAAAGTTCTGTGAGTTCAAGGCATTGGTTGAGAAAGAGTCGGGGAAGTAGGTGAAAGCTCTAAGGAGCGATAATGGTGGTGAATACATCTCTGCCGAAGTCAAAGACTTCTGTAGCAAAGAAGGAATTCGAAGAGAACTCATAGCACCTCATAACCCACAAAATAATGGGGTCTAGGAGAGGAAGAACAGAATGATCGTGGGTGTTGCATAGGCAATGTTGCATGATCAGGGCCTTCCCATAAACTTGTGGGCTGAGGCATGAAACATTGCATTTTATGTGCAAGACCGTTGTCCTCATAGAATACTTGGCATGAGTACACCTGAAGAGGAGTTTTATGGTAAGAAGCCTGATATTTCTCATTTGAAGATTTTTGGCTCACCTGTTTACATTCATGTGATGAAGGATGCCAGGAAGAAGCTGGAGCTGACCAGAGAGGTTGGGATATTTGTGGGGTACACAGAAACACCCCACAATTATCGTGTGTATTTTCCAGATAGTCAGATGACTGTCATGCGACGGGATATCAAATTTCATGAGGAGAAAGCCATGAAGTTGTTGTTGGGTGTGCAGCCTGATTTTCTTCCTGATTTAGAGATCCTTGTTTTAGCTGGATGTATACCCCAAGAAAATTGTACACCCTTGCCTGCGAGGTCTAGGGGGGCCGACCCCCCTGGCTGGGGGGGTCCGGGGGCCAGCGGTCCCTCGACGGGGGTTTCAGGGGCAGCACCCCCGAAGCCAAAAATAGATGTAAAATTGCCTTGTAAAAGTATAGTAATTTCTAGTAAATCTAGGTTGTTCATTAGGCGGATGATCTGACGGTAGAAGTTATGTTTAGTTTATGGTTATTTTCCCTGGAAGGCAACCCCTCACTTTTATGAGGGTATTGTATTGCGGCTGGGTAATGTGTGTGTATTCTTCGAGCGGGAAACAGATAGGGAGACTGTGAGGGAGAATAGAGGATATTACAGTGGATCTGTTGTAGGTTTTGTCTCTTCATTTTTCTGGATAATAGAAAGGAAGGACTGGCTTTTCGAGGTGGACGTAGCCCAAACTAGGTGAACCACATATATATGTATCTCTCTGGTTTTATGTGTTTTGTGTGCTTGTATTTTCCACATATTTTATGTGTTTCATTGCTCTGTAATATTTAATTTTCTAACAACTGGTATCAGATCTGAAGGTATATTTGACTAATAAACTTGCAGGAAAGAAGGGTTCCTGGTTTGAGTGGGAGAAATGCTGGAAGATGCTAAGTTTAGGGTAGAGAAATTTAACGGCCAAAACTTCCCGCTATGGAAGATGCAGATGGAAGATTATCTATATCAGAAAGATCTGTACCTACCATTGAGCGGAAAAGCAAAGAAGTCGACGGCCATGAAAGACGCAGAATGGAACATTCTCGATAGAAAGGCACTCGAAACAGTACTGTTGTGCCTTGCAGCGTCATTCGCCTTCAATATTTCGAAGGAAACAACAATAGAGGGTTTGATGCAGACATTGGTGAAACTATATGAAAAAACCTCGGCCTCAAACAAGGTATTTTGTATGAAATGACTATTTAATATGAAGATGTCGGAATGTGGATCTGTTGCAGACCATTTAAATGATTTTAATACAGGTACCAGTCAGTTAAGTTCTGTAGGGGTAAAATTTGATGATGAAGTTAGAGCTCTATTATTTCTGTGCTCATTGCCAGAAAGCTATAATGGTTTAGTTATGGCCATTAGTAACTCTGTCTCTGGATCTGGTACTTTAAATTTTGATGATGTTGTCGGTGCTATCCTTAGCGAGGAAATGCGACGGAAAAGCTTCGATGAGACATCGGGTAATGCTTTGAGTGCAGAGTCTAGGGGAAGAAGAATGGAAAGAGGAAAGAGCTCAGGATATCACAGTAAGTCAAGGAAAGGTAGATCCAAGTCTAGATCAGGGATAGTGTGCTGGAAATGTAGAAAGAAAGGACACCTAAAGAAAGACTGTAGATCTCGGAAGGGAAAAGAAGGAGACACACAACAAGAAAACAATCATGAAGCAAATGTGACAGGTGATGTGTTACAAGATACTTTGATTCTTTCTTGCGAAAATGTTACTGATTCTTGGGTTTTAGATTCAGGGGCTTCATTCCATTCCACACCTGATAAGAAATATTTTAATGACTATGTTCAAGGAGATTTTGGACAAGTTTGTTTGGGTGATGATAAACCCTATAAAATTGGTGGAATGGGTAAGGTTCTTGTAAAACAACGGAATGGAAACAAATGGCTACTAAAGGAGGTAAGGCATGTTTCAGATCTAAAAAAATTATTTATTTCAACAGGGCAGTTAGACGGTGAAGGTTGTGTGACAACTTTCACAGATAAAGTTTGGAAGGTCACCAAAGGAGCCCTGGTAATAGCAAAAGGAGAAAAGGTTGGTACATTGTATTTATGCAATGGTATTTCTAATTCTATTAATGCTTTAACTTCCAAAGGAGCAGATGCAACATTATGGCATCATAGGTTTGGACATATGAGTGAGAAGGGGATGAAGATTCTTCACTCAAGAAATTTGTTGCCAGGTTTGAAGAATGTTGATTTGGATTTTTGTGAGAATTGAAGTTATGGAAAACAAAAGAGAGTTAGATTTCTCAGAGTTGGTAAAGAAAAGAAGAGAGAAAAATTGGAGCTTGTGCATACAGATGTATGGGGACCTGCTCAGCTATCATCTCTCGGTGGCTCTCGCTATTATGTTACGTTTATTGATGATGAAACTAGAAAAACTTGGATTTATTTTATTCAAAATAAATCTGATGGATTTGATACTTTCAAGAAATGGAAAGCTTTGGTTGAGATTGAGACAAGAAAGAAGTTAAAGTGTCTCAGATCAGATAATGGAGGTGAATATTGCAGTAAAGAGTTTGATAGGTACTGTTTAGAGCATGGAATTTGTAGAGAGAAGACAGTTCCAAGAACACCAAAAGAAAATGGTGTGTCAGAAAGGATGAACAGAACAATCATGGAGCGTGCAAGGTGCATGAGATTGCATGCAGGATTTCCTTTACAATTTTGGGAAGATGCTGTAGATACTATTGTTTATGTAATAAACAGAGGGCCTTCAAGTTCCTTGGATGGTGGTATTCCAGAGGAAGCATGGACAGGTAAAAAGGTAAACTACTATTTTTTAAATCCATTTGGTTGTGAGGCCTTTGTCCATATTAATAAAGAAAATAGAACAAAGCTTGAGGCAAAATAAAAGAAATGTACCTTTATTAGATATGGTGCTAATGATTTTGCTTATCGCTTATATGATTATTAAAATCACAAAATCATTAGGAGCAGAGATGTAATATTCAATGAAAAGGTCTTGTATAAGAATCAATTGCAGGAAAAGAAATAGGAAAAAGAAAGCAAGGAATATGCGGTTCTTGATGAGATAACTGAAAAGGTAAAGGTGTCTGAAAATGATAATAATCAACAATCACAGCAACAAAAACCACCACAACAACAACAGGCACCTCAAACACCTGAAAGTGGTGTTAAAAGATCTACCAAGATAAGTAGACCCCTTGAACGATACTCTCCTCCATTATATTATTTATTGTTGACTGATTCTGGTGAACCTTAATGTTATGAAGAAGCAATGCAGGTTGAAAGAAGGAAGAAGTGGGAGCTAGCCATGGAAGAAGAGATGGACTCCTTAATGCATAACCAGAGTTGGGACTTAGTCAGGTTGCCTACAGGTAAAAGTACATTGCAGAATAAATGGGTTTATAAGCTGAAGGAAGAAGATGGAGGAAAATAGAGGTACAAAGCTAGACTTGTGGTGAAGGGGTTTGCACAGAAGAAAGGTATTGATTTTGATGAAATATTTTCTCCTGTTGTTAAGATGACTTCAATCAGAACTATCTTAAGTCTTGTAGCAGTGGAAGATTTACATCTTCAACAGTTAGATGTAAAGACAACATTTCTCCATGGAGATTTGGAGGAAGAGATATAAATGCAACAAATAGAAGGATATGAGGTCAAAGGGAAAGAAAAATTGGTGTGCAGGTTAAAGAAGAGCTTGTATGGCTTAAAACAGGCTCCAAGGCAGTGGTATCTAAAATTTGACAAGTTTATGTCTGAACAAGGTTATACTAGATGTCACTCTGATCATTGTGTTTATCTAAAAAGGAAAAATGATGGCAACTATATTATATTGTTATTGTATGTAGATGACATGCTTGTTGTAGGATCTAACATGCAGGAAATAAATGTGCTCAAAAGAAAATTGGCAAATTCATTTGTAATGAAGGATTTGGGAGCTACAAAACAAATCCTTGGTATGAGGATAACTAGAGACAGGAAAAATCACAAATTAACACTATCTCAGAATGAGTACATAGAAAAGGTGTTGAAAAGATTTATTATGCAGAATGAAAAACTAGTTAGTACACCTTTTACTAGCCATTTCAAGCTTAGTAAGGAGATGTGCCCAAAGACCCAAGAAGACATGGATTATATGTCCAAAGTTCCATATGCATTAGCAGTTGCAAGCTTAATGTATGCAATGGTCTACACAGGGCCTGATATTGCACATGCAGTGGGAGTTGTAAGCAGGTACATGAATAATCTAGGAAAAGAACATTGGATGGCAGTAAAATGGATTCTCAGATATTTGAGAGATACCACAAATCAAGCATTATGCTTTGGTGGTTAAAACATTGCTCTACAGGGATATGTTGATGCAAATATCGCAGGTGATAGAGATAACAGGAGGAGCACTACACGATATGTATTTACTATAGGTGGAACAACTGTCAATTGGGTTTCAAAAATCCAAAGTGTTGTTGCACTTTCAACAACAGAAGAAAAGTATGTTGCTGCTACAAAGGCTAGTAAAGAAATAATTTGGTTACAAAGGCTTATGGGTGAATTGGGTAAGAAGCATGATATGGGCATGTTATATAGTGATAGCCAAAGTTCCATTCATCTTGCAAAGAACTCAGAATTTCATTCTAGGACTAAACACATACATCTCAAGTACCATTTCATACGGTCAGTATTGGAAGATGGAGAGTTGAAGCTGGAAAAGATACACACTAGCCAAAATTGTGCAGATATGCTAACAAAATTTGTAACCAGGGAGAAACTGAAAATGTGCTCAGTTTCAATTGGTTTTCAAGGATGATGATGAAGATGAGGAACAGCCAGGTCCAAAGAGGAGTCATTGTCCAGCAAATGAAGTAGCGATGGCGTTGCTACAATCAGTCTCCAAGTGGGAGACTGTTGGGTGTGGAGCCTAATTTTCTTCCTGATTCAGAGATCCTTGTTTTAGCTAGATGTATACCCCAGGAAAATTGTAGACCCTTGCCCACGGGGTCCAAGGGAAAGCGGTCCCCCGGCAGGGGTTTCGGGGGCAGCGCCCCTAAAGCCAAAAATATATGTAAAATTGCCTTGTAAAGGTATAGTAATTTCTAGTAAATCTAGGCCGTTCATTAGGTGGATGATCTGACGGTAGAAGTTATGTTTAGTTTAGGGTTTTTTTCCCTAGAAGGAAACCCCTCGCTTTTATGAGGGTATTGTATTGCGCCTGGGTAATGTATGTGTATTCTCTGAGCGGGAAATAGATAGGGAGACTGTGAAAGAGAACAGAAGATATTACAGCGGATCTGCTATAGGTTTTGTCTCTTCATTTTGCTAGATAATAGAAAGGAAGAACTGGCTCTTTGGGGTGGACGTAGCCCAAACTGGGTGAACCACGTATATCTGTGTCTCTCTAGTTTTATGTGTTTTGTGTGCTTGTATTTTCCGCATATTTTATGTGTTGCATTTATCTGTAATATTTAATTTTCTAACAGTCGTCACTTGAGAGGGAGCTACACTTGCATGCATAAGAGGAGCTACTTATTCCTAAAGATGAGCCTCAAGATGTGGATCAGCCAGAAGAGGAGGTTCATGCAATGGAAGAAACCACTCATGCGGTTCTAAACATCAGAGGGCGGAAGCACACTACAGAAGCCGAGCGACTGAATCTAGATGCAGTGCATAATGTAGGAGTTCCTAAATCACAGCGCAAAGAAAGACAGTCACCTGACCGATTTACTGGATACATGGCTCTGATGAGCAAGTGTATCGTGACGGAGCCATCCGCTTTTGAGGAAGTTGTGGAGGATCCCGCATGGGTAGATGCCATGGTGGAAGAGTATGATTTGATTTTCAGAAACAGTGCATGGGAGATTGTCCCAAGGCTAGAAGGGAAATCAATGGTAGGTTCGAGAGGGATCTACAAAGTGAAGCAAGTTGTTGATGGGAATATTGAGAAGTATAAAGAAATATTTTTTTCCCAGGGCTTCTCATAGATCGAGGGGATCGAATATGAAGAAACATTTGCACCTGACGCAAGGTATTCTTCCATATGAACCATCCTTACTCTCTCAACGCAGATGGGTTGGAACATTCCTAAGATGGATGTGAAGACTGTGTTCCTCAATATAATCATTGAGGAGGAGGTGTACATTGAGCAGCCTAAAGGATTCGAAATCTTCAGTAGCAAGTCACATGTGTGCAGGCTCAAAAGGGCGTTGTATGGGCTGAAACAAGCACCTAATGCCTAGTAAACACGAATAGATAGTTATTTCACCAGACTTGGTTTTGCCAAGAGTGAGGCCGATCTAAACCTATACTAGATTGTGGTGGAGGGTAATATTTTGATTATTGTGCTTTATGTAGATGATTTAATACTAACAGGTGTTGAACTGTTGATACACTCATGCAAGGCAGATCTTGCAAAGGAGTTCGAGATGAAGGAGTGGGGCCTCCTTCATTATTTCTTGGGATTGGAAATTTGGCAGTGGAAAGGTGAACTGTTTGTGTCTCAAGGAAAGTATGCATGGGAGATATTGTAGAAGTTTCACATGCAAGGTTGCAAGCCTATTGACACTACTCTTCATGGTGGTTGGACGAAAGAGGATGCCACTCTTTATAGACATTTAGTTGATTTGCTTATGTATTTAGTCAATACATGACCGAACATATGCTATGCTATGAACCATCTTTCACAAGCGATGGTGAAGCCTACCAAGATCTTTTGGAAGGAGGGAAAGCATGTCCTGAGGTATCTGAGGGGCACATCTAGGTATGGATTGTGGTACATACAGTTAGATGAGGTGAAAATACATGGCTTCATAGATGCAGATTGGGCAGGAAGCCCAACAGACAGAACGAGCACATCTGGAGTGATTTTCAATATCGTATCTACAACAGTTTCTTGGTACAACACGAAACAAAGATCCGTGGCACTTAGTTCAGCAGAGGCCGAGTACATGGTAGCAAGTTTGGCTGCATGCGAGGCTATATGGATGAGGAAGATCTTAGTCGGTTTGTTAAGTTCTGATATTGACATCCGATACCATCATATCAGAGATTGTGTGCAACGAAAGATCATGTTGCTTTCTTACATTCCTACAGAGGATCAGGATGCAAATATTCTGAGAAAGGCACTCACCAAGAGAAAATTCGAATTCCATAGAGATAGGTTCGGGGTGGCAGATAATCCCTATCTTGTTGAGAGGGAGTGTTGAGATTCAAAAATATGATGAGCTTAGTCAAAAGAGTCACCTTCACTAAGTGGGCCCGCAGGCTATTTTTGGCGCAAAGTATATTTTTAGACTATGTATATTTTTAGACATGTTGATCATATTCTATGAGTTGCAGGATGCTATTTGTGGATGGTTGGTCAAGTTGGAAAAATAGATGGACTTCTATTTTTAAAAATATTGGGCGGAGTCTATTTTTAGACTTCCAATCTAAAAATAGATATGTCGAATATTATTAGCTCTTAAAAATATTTGGACTCTAAACATTATCTTATTCTCTTGGAGCACTTTCGTTAAGTGCACAGATGTGGCACAACAACTGATAGAAGGAATTACGCTATTCCTGAGGGTTTAATGGAGCTATTGCATGGAGGACTTCAGTTATAACTCATGTGACAGAGTTTGGTGGAGTTGGAGAAGTAGTTGGTGGAGTTGTATTTAGTTTAACTCAGTTAGACTCAGTTGAGCCAGTTGTATCTAGTCTAACTGAATGATACACTAGTGAGAGTGGAGTGAATTAATTATTTAATTAATTCACAAATAATAACTCATTAATCAACTAAATAATACATCAGTTAACTATAGTGCATGGAAATTTCAGTGGAGACCAGTGGAGAGATAGGTGAAAGAGCAAGTGTGACTATCAATTGTGTCTATAGTGATGCATGGGTTGCATCCAACACTCAGTGGAGATTCCAATGAGGATTGCGTGAGCAAGGCTAGAGTAATTCAAAATCATTTAGAGCCATTCTTCAGTAGGGATTGTGTAGTAGAGGCAGGTTAGCAGGTGGCAAATATTTATGCATGGATTTGCAAGATCAAGCCTGATTAGTGTGTAGTGATTGCATTGTACTGAGAGCTTGAGATGATCAGCTTTGTATGAGGATTGTTACATGATATCTACGACATATATTATATACATATAGTTGGGGTTTTTAGCTTCAAGCTTTCCTATTAAACAACTGTGTTAATGTGTGTGAATTTTTATTGTTTCATGTGTGCATTGCAATCTTGAATTAATTTCCGCAAATGATAAATGGTGGAATAGATTATGTATTTTGCATGAAGTTAAAATAGTGTGAGATAAGGAGAATCTTTGACACATAAGACATAAGTTATATAATTTCTACATTAAATGCAGCATAATCAAGATAATATGTAATTTTTTATTAATATTTCACAATGAAGGTTCGAAGTAGATAGCAAGGAATGATTGTATAGGGTTTATCACCTCCTTTACTCCTAAATGCAGTTAAGGGATCATCAAGATTCTCCCCTAGTAGCTCAAAATCAAAGGTAGCCAAGCAAGTGGAAGATCAAAAGGAGGAAATTTCCACTTCTCTCGAGTTCCAAGGAAACAAATCACCAAACTTTTAGGGAGTTGTTGGTAGCTATCGTTTAGGATAAATAGGACAAAGAAAGAGCTCATTATGGTTCGAATTTTGTAGATAGATGGAGCACTCTTATCTCTTGTAATAGACATTTGTGACAAGATTGGTTATGAAATAAAATGAGCATCCAGTTTCTTATTCACGAAGTTATTTTTAGGGAGTTGAGCTTGTGTGTTAGGGCTCAACCCATTGGCCTCTATCTCTCTTGTGTATTTTTGTTTACCTTTTATGCTGCTATAGTTAGCTTTCTTACATTTAATTTCACTCTATTTAGTTTGCTTCCATTTCAAGTGTTGTTGTTAGTTTTCTTACCTTTCATGTCGCTTTATTTGGTTTTGTTCCATTTCATGTTGTTTTCATTAGTTTCTTTACCTTTCATGTTGCGGTAGCATAGAAAACTGTAAAACTGTGTGTTAAAGCCTCCCTCTCTCACCTCTTTCGTTAGGGTTTGAGGAGGGTAGATATTCACCATCGACCCAAATTTTCTTTCAGTTTATGGTTTCATGTAAAATTTAGATATGATTCTTTTTTTATCATGAACATATTGTAGATGCAAATATGGTTTTATGTTTTTAGTGCATAGATAATATTACTTAAATTCAACTCAACTTTTCCACCATTTTCTTAATAGATTTGTCAATGGCATGAACATGTATTCTTCTTGTAGGTTTGAATACAGAAACCTAGTAGGACACAACCAACACCAATAGCTTAATTTTCCACCCCTCATCAACCAACTTCCAACCAAATCACCTTCAACCCTTTTTCTTCAAATATCCACCCCAACACTGAGAGCCACCTTGGAGGTGCAAGATAGGCTTTGAGAGAAGTTATGATCTTGGCCAAAGGGTTGGTTACCTTCCATCCACCTAGATCCACCTTCATTTCAACTCTCCTACCCCTTTCCTCACCATTTTTGGCCTCAAAATACTCTCGGACTATTTCCTGTAATGTTTCAGTACATCTTGTAGCACTACATGAAATCTTGTAGCAGTGCCAACCAATCACTTCTTGAGAAAAAAACCCTCTCTTTCACCTCATCTATAACTGGAACAACCTCCAAGACACCTTTATATCTGAAACCATAATTCCAATACCCTCTTAGGTCACCTTACTGCCTCCTTATTTTGTGGCAAAACAAATTTATTTACAAGTTGCATAGTTAGGTCATTGATAGAGGCATTGTTAAGCAGAGCTATCAAGCATGAAATAGACACATTTGAATCGTCCATATAGTTAAACATGTGCACCTAGATTAGTTTCCCTTTCTACAAGTTCAATTCAACAATTTAAATCATGAATGTCACTTAGTTTAACTTTATTTATTGCATTAGGTTAAGTGTGGATTTCCTTTCTTGAAAATAGATAAATGAGTGTTTATGATCTAGAATAGTTTCTTGTCCTGCTAATAGATTAATGGTCATGAGTTATTTTTAATCTTAGGTTTCTTTCATAAGTGTGACAGACTTCATATCCTAGAAGTAACCTTGGTTGTAGCTCCCCATTGTAGAACTATGAATAGGATGGCACGGGTAGAATGCATCTACTGTGTATATAGCATTTCCACCTCCAAGTTTGTACCAACCCTAGGTTGATAAAGTAAAGTACAGTAGCCTATGAGAGTTCCATCAATATTGGTGCAATACCAAGGTTCACTAAGGGTCTCCTTTTTTAGGAAGAGGGCTCACTAGGAGGTGGATTAATGGGATCCATCTGTCCTTGAGCATCAGTCATCAGTTCATCCTTCGGTTCTTCATGTTTTCCAGCATCTTCATCTTTGTATTTCCTTGGAATAAGAAGATATCTAACCTTCCCAAGGGAAAAATCTTCATCTATGGTGACATGATGATGTATTTTTTCTTCTCGTTGACGAGATACATAGATTCTATATGCATTTTAAGTTTCATTATAGCCAACAAATGTTCCCTTATTCCGAGATGCATCCATCATGCTTCTCTTTTCTTTCAGCACATGAAAATACATGGTAATACTATTGGATTGTATTAATTACAGTGAAATGAATAAAACAATACACATAAATTATCAATCCAAGGACGTCTTTTATTTCAATGATAGATGCATTGTCTATGCCGATACATCAATCAAAAGAAAATCCAGATAAAGGAAATCATTGCTGAAGTAAATGATGGAAAGAAATCACTCATGCAAAAATAAAATGATCTACAAGACTCTGATCACACCTCAATTACTATGTCCTAGCATGCCACACAATAATTACCTAGATGGTATCTCTAATTTCACATGTGTAAAAACATATAAAGTACTAGAATTGAAGCAGATCTATTCACAGCTAAAACAACTGCAACAACACTTCCACTAGTACAGAAAGTGAATAGAAATGTTTATATAAATAGATACCCTAACCATTGCAATCCTTGCTAAAGAGGAGGGCCCTTCCTGCCTAGCAGGGTGCAGGTAGAGAAAGAACTTAACAAAAACTAAATCAGATGATGCATGTAATAGCAAAAATAGGAGAACTTGTATTAATACGATCAAAATTGTAGAGCAAAATTAATGTTGTTCTCTGCTAACCTTTCGATCTCAAGGGTATAGAACTATATAGTGGCTACACCTCAAAAACAAGGTATGGATCAGTCATGATAATCTTATGATTATCATGTTGATCAAAATAGAATACTTATGGTTACAACCACTTCTTAAAAAAAATTGTTTGGAAAATTATAGATTACAATCAAAACCACCTAGAGGATGTTATCCAAAAATACAATACTTAATAACTTCTACATCTATCATGATAAATCACAATTGTGGTGTAACATATAGAGGACAGGTCAACATCAGGAGTTTACGAGGTCTAGTCAACGGTACAACTATAACAACAGTTCGTCAGCAGGTCTGTAATAGCATGCTGTAACAGTGTCATGGTGTAACAACTCACTTTAACAACACACCTTTGACTGCTCATGTATGCCTCGTGCTCGAGATATTTTGTGCTAGAAAAATCATCTGGGAATACAACAAAAGACCATAGATCTTCTCCAAACATTCATCCTCAGATAGTCATAAAAAGAGACACGATACATCATAATATTTGATGAAATGGCAGAGTAATGAAAATAAGGTGAAATAGCACAAGTTAATATAGAACGGTAGGAAGAAGAGGAAAAGGTAGTCCCAATGGTTATAGTCATGGGGTAGAATAGGGGAAACAAATGTAGGAAATAAATGCAAAACTAGCACCCAAAATCTCCCTCCAACTGAAGCACTTGCATGTCCTCATGCAAAATCTCATCTCATGGGAATATCTCTGGTGCAGGTCAGTAAGATCATAAGCGCTGGATGTATCTTCATCTACACACCTATACCCTTGATTAGCCATCAGCTACTCTATCCATGACTCTGATTCATAATTGTTCAACTCATAATTACTCTAATAATCCTCATTTGGAAGCTAGATCAAAGGGAACTTGAACCTTAACCAGAGCTACAAAGCACCAAGGGTTTGTACTAACTGTGCATATGCTGGTAGATGTGTAACAACCACCAAAAAATTCTCTAATGAAAATGGGTCCTCCTTCAATAACTTAACACTGCTGGTTTCCCTAGGTTTCAAGCACCCAGTCAAGGCTTGACTTTTCATCACTTTTCATCACTGAGAACTGATTGAGACAAAATTTCACAAATATTCTTATGTAGGTGGTAGCAGGTTCCCTTATCCCAGGAGTACTAAAAATTATTCTAAATTCCCACCTTAACTCGGTGGCCCATCCAGGTTCTGACTAGATCCATAATGCCATCTTCTCTTCATTAGTATCCACAATATCTGGTGGAAAAATTCCACTCAATCTGATTCTTCATGAAGGACACAAAATCTCGCAACTACAGATCCCCCATATAGAATAATATCGACACCACCATTTGCATACTCATATGCATGCAAATGATATTGTGTAAGAATAACTCACACAACAATCTTTGCTCATAAAAATTGGAGGCACAAAAGACATCTAAGAATGTGCGAGTGGAAGAACATAGATAGGTTCTATCCTCCATAAGAGTTTTCAGTTGGAACAGGAAGTAGCGTTCCCGTAGAAAAATGGGGTGGGATGGGGAAGGCCGCCTGCACCCAAGCATATTGAGTGCAAGTTCATGAAGCTTTTTCTTATCTATTGTAAGGTCCTGAACCTGTTGCTGTAACATCAGTGGTTGTTCCTCCTACTTCTTCATAGCTTCCTTCCTCTTATGATTCTCCCATCCTTTCTTCAACTCTTATTTCATCCAATTTTCATGTAGGGCGGATATCTCCCTCCGATGTTATTTCAGCGAAATCGTGCCCTACTAAAGGGAGATTGTTTCCTGTTTCCACTGTAATTCAGAAAATCAACAAGATTTTCTTAGAACTCCATCCCGATATGGGACATGACATTCTTCTGCATTCAATATCAACATGAATAATGTGTGTAACAGTCTCTGTTGAATGGGTCTGCTCCACCTCAACTTCCATTTTGTGTGTAACAACAGCTTCATTAGTGGGTTCTTGTGTATCAACCCCTTCGTTTCCATCTAGAGTAGCCTCTATGTCCATTGATGTTTCTTTTGTAACAGCAGTAGCCTCCACAGGTTCTTGTGTATCAGCCTCTAGGTCAATTGCTATAGAAGGCTCTGCTTTAACTGTTGGTTCTTGTGCAAGAGAAGTATCCTTACCAGGTTCTTGGGTAACAACGTCCTGTAGTTCTATTTCTGTTTCAATTGGGCTAGCATTATCAACACAGACTTTATACCCTGTTACTGTTAGTTCCTAAAAACATGTCTCGAATACAAACACCAATATTTCCTTCCCCTTAGATAATCTTTGCTTCTATTCTTCATTTTCCTTTCTTATATTTTCAAGTTCCAAAAACAGGCATGAGTTTCCTCCTTACCTGATGAGGAGGGTTCTCTTTCTTCTTCTAATACTTATTCTTTTGTCTTCTTTCTTCCTGTGGGAGAAGGTTATGTGGGCAAGTTAACCTTCACCCTCTGTTTTCGCTGTCTATCCCCATTTTCTTCATGAGTAGGTTCTTTCCCAATTCTGACCTTGGTAGGTTGAGGCTTGGTTTCATCTTTTGCCTGACTTCCTCCATAAGTTGTGACTTGTTCTCCCCAGCTTGTCCTTGGCCTCTTTCACTTGAATTCTTCCCAGGTCATTCCTTTCTGGCTTAGGGCATCTAAAATGATCAATTTGATGACTCTGTGAGTGGTCACACATGCTCCCGGATGTGCTGCTATCTTTATTTCCACCGCCATGTGCTTAATATTCCACAATAAGTACAATCGAAGGCTAATATTTTGTTGGTACTGAAGGTGATTGAGTAGAGGGAAGTGATAATTAAACACAATCATGGATCTTCTCTCACAGGTCATGTATTTTATTAAAATCAAGGTGACATCTTCCCATGGATGAGGGAGTGATAACCTGTCAATTCCTCTCCCTTCCTTCTCCAACTTTTTTTCTCCTTCTAGGAATTCTTCTTTCAAGGAGGAGTCATTTATTTTTTTGTTAAAACACCTCCATCCCTCTATTGGAAATGTATTTACTGAGGTAATTACTTCTTTAATCACCTCAAATTGCAGACCCCGTACTCCAGTCTGGTTGTTATCAAATTCTGAGTGAATTTGATTGCAAGCGCCTCATCCAATCCTTCCAACTTTTGGAAATACTCAATTCATCCAGCGTCTCTGAATACATGGTAGGCTTCTGAACAGTTCTTCAAGGCTTCCATGGAATCTGGATTGTGTCAAACTACTGACCCACCCATCTAGCTATTGTTTCTGAACTCACTCCTTACTGCTCAACCCATTGTAATGTCACTGCACCCCTTACTTCCTCTCGGCGTCTTACTCTTCTTATCCTAGACGAAGAGTTTGAAATGAGGATACAAGGCTTTCAGTAAACGAGGGTGATGGGAGGTGACAGGATTTATATATTACCGAATTGTACCTCACACAACTCTTTATAAATGACCTGTTATGGAAAGTAATGGGTTTTAAGTACACACTCTCTTTTTGGCTGTATTTAGTCATCATTGGTGATTATGCTATTAATTGGGTGCATGCGGAGTTTATAACGATTTATGAATATGGATTTTTCAATGATTACAAGATATATTCCCCCTCTGCATTAATGGTGATGACCGCCCATGATCGTCACAGGAATATCATTACTTTTTCCATTAATCACCAAATCATAAATGATGATGTTACCTTTTTAATGGCGTACCTGAAGCGACATGGAGGAGGATTTTGAATTAGCGGCATACTATTTGCAGTGATCGTGGTGGTTGTGCTTGGATGGCACAATTATTGCTATCATGCAATGAAACATGAGAAATAGTGTTCATAGTTGTTAGATGTTGCATGTGTAATAAACAAGATAGCCTTCGAATTATTATTCAAAAAACATAATGATTAGGAGAAAGCGGTACATGAAAACAATAAAATGAATAACATTATCTTGTAAAATGTATTAGGAAGGAGGGATGATGTTTTAGGAAGGGAAAAAAAATGCGTGTAATAGCCACCACAAGAGTGGTTTTCAGTTGTTACAAATTAATTGACTGCGCCTCAGTAAGAGGTTTTCATAGTCCAATTTGTTATTATTTTTTTTTTAAATAGGTGTAACGACTTCCATAAGGGTGGTTTTGAGTTGCTTCACTTATTAGAATTTCAAATTTAAGGCTACAAATAGAAATTTTCCCCTGCTATTGTAACATGAAGATCAGAGTCTGTGAAAATGTTAAAAAATGATTCCTTCGAAGAGGGTTGATGATATAACCTTAGAGGGTGCCCAATAACCAATAATAGTGTCTTAGCATTGTCGATAGTGACCAATTGTATAGTCCCATTGTCAAATATTGTGTCTACTTCATAAGGACCTAACCATCTGGTGCAAATCTTGCCTTTGAAATCCTTGAACCTTGAATCATACAGGAGAGCCCAATCTCTTGTCTGGAACTTCTTCTTCTTAAGAAACCCATCATGCCATGTAGCTCTCTAATTATGAATGATATCTATCTGTTGAATAGTAGCCTGTCATTTCTCTTCCTACTCATCGAGCTGGTTTAATATTTGTTTCTATGATGTGCTTGATTCCATATTCACTTGAAATGTTGTTATTCATGTCTTTATCTCGAACTCTATGGGAGATAAAGGATTCTTACCATAAACCAATTAGTATGGTGAGAAGCCTGTAGTATTCCTCCTTGTTGTCCTGTAAGCCCACAACACCTCTGGAAGTTTCTCGGCCCAATTTATTCAGTGGTTGGCTATTGTCTTTGTTAAAATTCCTTCTATGAGCTTATTGGTGCTTTCTGCTTGACCATTTTCTTGTGGATTATAAGGTGAAGTGATTCAATGATGAATTTCCTACTTCTCAACCAACTTCTTGATCAAATGAGATGTGAACTGAGGCACTCCATCTCCCACTATCTCCCTAGGTATCCCTAAGCGAAAAAAGATATCTTCAAACAAGAAGTCTGAAAAATCCTGCTTTGTAGCTCTAATTAGTTCCTTTTCTTTGACCCGCTTTGTGACATAGTCGGTGCAGATCAATATGTATGATTTTTACTGTGATGAAGGATTAATTGGTCCTACAAATTCCAGGGCCCATTCCTCAAATGGTTTAATCACTATCTAAGGTTGTAATGACATCTCATATGATTTTAGAGGTTCTCCCATCCTTTGGTAGATATCACATCCCTCCACAAACTTCTTGGCATCTTGGAATATTGTTGGCCACTAGTACCCCATTGAGAGTACTTTGTATCCCGTCCTTTTGTCAGCGAAGTGCCCTCCACAGGGTTCCTCAAGACAAGCTTTCAAGATCTCAAATTCCTCATCTTCTCTAATACATCACCGAGTCTGAAATTTTGGCCCGGTGTGATAGATATTGCCCTCTACCCAGGAGTAGGTAGCACTCTGTTGTATAATATTCCTCTTTTCTTTAGAAGATAAATGGTGTGGAAATTTTCCTACAACAAGATAATTGGCTATATATGCATACCATAGTGAGTGATTAAAGATGGAAAAAAGATATTCATCTGGAAAACAATCCTCAGTGGCAGTGCTATCATCAATTATAGTTAATCTAGAAAGAAAAATAAGCAACTAAATTATCCTTTCTCGGTTTATCTAAAATAGTGATATCAAATTCTTGTAACAGCAATAATCATCGTGTAACCCTACCATTAGTAATAGGTTTATCCATTAAAAATCGAATTGCAACATGGTTAGTGTGTACAAATAATTAATACCCAGTGATGTAGTGCTGAAATCTGTTGATAGCATGCATTACTGCTAGGAGCTCCTTTTCAGTCACTGTGTATATAAGTTCCATTGGAGTTAGATTCTTACTGATGTAATAAATGGCATAAGGTTTCTTCTCCTCCAATTGCCCCAAAACAACACCCACAGCTATGTCAGATGCATCTGTAGCGATATGGAATGAAAATATCCAATTTGGTCATTGTAAAATAGGTGTTGTTATTACATAGTTATTTAACATCAGAAAGGCCTACTCAAACTTTCTTTTCCACACAAATTCTGCATCTTTCATAAGCAAGGAAAACATAGGAGATGCATTTTTTGAAAATAATTCTATAAATCTCCTATAGTACCGTGCATGTCCCAAAAAACTACGTACCTCTTTTGGAGTCTTAGGAGTTGGGATTTTCAAGATTACCTCAATTTTTGCAGGATATACTTTGATTCCATCTGTAGAAATGAAATTTCCCAGCACAATTCCCTCGGTCATCATCATGTGGAATTTATCCATGCTTAGAGCAACATTAGTTTGTTCACAATGTTTCAGCGCCTTTTCCAAATTAACTAATGTTGTCTCAAAGGCATCCCCGTAGGGTGTAAAATAATCCATAAATATTTCAAGACAGTCATTCAAGAGATCAGAAAAAATAGCCAATATTTCCGTCTGAAAATTTTCTGGTGCATTATGGAGCCCAAAAGGAAGGAATCTATATGCAAAATTACCCTAGAAGGAAGGACTCTATATTTGATTATAGCCACTAAACCCATCCAGGAATGAAAACAACTTTTTCCCAGAGAGAGTATCCAAGACCTTATCAATGAATTTTAAAGGGAAATGGTCCTTTTGAGTGGCCTTCTTAAGCTCTCTATAGTCTGCACAGACTCTCCACTTTCCATTATTTTTTGAAGCTATGACAAGAAGAGACACCCACTGACTATCAGAAATGGGGTAGATAAAATTAGCATTAAGGAGTTTACACAATTCTTCTTTCACTATCTCCTTAAGTGAGGGGTTCATTCATCATTGCGGTTGTCTAACTGGTTTGTAGTCATATTTAAGATAAATTAGGTGAGTGCATAGGCCAACATGGATTCCTTTCATATCAGTATAGTCCCATGAAAATGAATTCTGATATTTCTGTAACAGATGTATCAACAATATGTTTTGTTCAGCAGTCAAGTTAGGATTAATTTTTAAACATCTGCCAGGTTCAATTTCAATGGGGTTGCTGGTAGTATGTAGAGTGGTTTTAAAATGTTTAATGATTACATCATATACGTCATATTTTTCCCCCAGATCTCTAATGGAGGAAATAAAGGGTGAATTTCTAATGAAACCATTAATTATACCATCCTATATTTCATATTTAAAGTATTGCACTTTTCCAAGCGTGAGTAGAGGTATTGAAAGATCATATTCATGTTCAAATTTGTCCCGCCAGGGACTACTGAAATCCATGTGAGGTTTTTTTTGGAGGTAAATGTTCAGGTTCTGAGAGGCCTGCCCATCTGAGATTACCATAGATCCAGACCTACATACAATATATGCGTCTGTAGTGGCTAGCCACGGTCTTCCCAAGATTAAAGGATGACCCCCAGGGTTGGATTTGGTTTGTAAAATGAGAAAATTAGCTGGATAATTCCAAGAAGCCATATTGATAACCACATGTTCTATCATTCCCTCGGGCTTGACATGGGACCTATACTCTAATTCAAGAACTGTGGGTGTAGGTCTAAGTCCATGAAGTCCTAAGGATATAAAGAGGTATTTATTCTACACATCAATGGATGCCGCTAAATCAATCAAATTGTTGGTTATGGGTTGTTCATCAACATGCACAGTCACTGTAGGATTCCATGGGTCATTATATTTAGTCAACAAAGGCTAATTGATCATGAGATCAGACTATGTCTCTGTGACATGGAGAGTAGCACGGTCGTTTGGTTTTCTTCTAGGATTCTTGACACACAGTTCCCTTATGGTTTTAGGATAGATAGGTACTTCCTTAAGAACCTGTAACAATGGAATCCATACATACAAATTTTGTAGTTCCTTGAGGAATTCAGATTCAGGTTGTGAGGCTAGCCTAGTTTCAGTTAATTATTGAGGGTATGAAGGATCCTGAATGTTAACAGCCAAGTCAGCTATCACAGATACACCATCCTTGCTCGAGTTGGCTATTGTAGAAACAATAGACCCTCCAAAGCTAGTTTCTATAGGTGTAATAATAGGTGATGTATCAGCTTTTACATGTGTAATAACTACCTGAGAATCACCCATATCCTTTCTAGGTGACTCACAATCTTCTTCGGTAATAATGGGAGTATGTTCAGGTTTGATTACTTTTCCCAATCGAAGCTAAAACTCGTTGAGTCCAATAGGAGTAATAAGATAAGCTTGGAAGGTAACCAAAGCGTATATTCTTTGAGCTACCTTATTATTCAGATTAGGATTAGGTTTCACAAGTAATTGGGGTTGGACAGAAGGTGTAGGATTTTGAAGAGAAGGTAGTTGTAACTGTTGTTGCATTGGTAGTCCAAAGGGTACTAGAACTTGGTTGTTACCCCTCAAATTCTGGCTCCAATGATTGGGTTGCATTGGAGGATATTGCATTGGTGGAGGGGAAGGCCACTGCTTCCATGGTGAAGGAAATAGTGTTGAGGAAGGAGTAGGATACTGAGATGGATATTGCTAAAAATTATAAAAATTATTCCAAGGATAAAAAGAGGAAAAATATTAAGGCATACCTATAGGTCGTTGCTTCCATGGTCTGTTTGATCCGATGAAATAAGAATACTGGACATCCTCGCTTGATTCTTGAAGTACAACCTTCAGTTTGAGAAATTCTTGACATTGATTCATAGAATGTTCCAATTCACATATATTGCACAGGTTGATGCTATTCAGTCCACATTCTCTTTCCAATTATTTTTTTTGAATTGGGGACAGAATATTGCTAACGCTGCTTCATCTTCTGCTTGTGCTTTCTTAACTGTAGTGATCTGGGAAGAGAGAGTGCTAAGGAGGTCAATTTTAAAATCCGAAAATCTATTTCCAATATCTACTCTGGTTACTCCTCAACTTGTGGAATTTTGTATCTAGACTGAACGGTTCTTAATAGAACTTCTCCCTTTGTCCAATCCTCTTGAGCTTGTTGGACATTAGGTTCAACGCTCCCCATGTGTTTGGCGACATGTACTAACCACCTCTCGTGGATCCTAACTCTAACGATTGTAGCAGAGAATAACGCCTTCGTATTTTGGTCTAATGGAAATTGTGATTCCAACAAGTGGTATCAGAGCGACAGGTCTCGAGTTTGAAACTCACCCTACTCGAGTTGGGGGGTAATTGTTGGAAATTGGGTTCAATGCTCCCCGTGTGTTTTGTGACATGGAATAACCACCTCTCGTAGATCCTAACTCTGGTTATTATGTTGGAAATACTGAGAGGGGGGTGAATCAGTATTTCTTTTCAATTGTTAATTTCACCAGCTAGATAACTTATATTTAGAACACAAAATGAACAATTATGGAATAGATACTTTTAGTAATTTCTTCTTTACAATAAGTAAAGTACAATAATGATATAGGGATCAAACCCTAGATGAATACTCCAATATTCTAGGCTCCAACCTGTATTGTGCCAAGCACCAACTTGATCTTTCCAAGGCTCCAACCATGTCAATTCGGAGGCACCAACCTCAAGGGCTCCAACCCTATATCTGGTACAGGCTCCAACCTAGTTTCTTGAGGACTCCTACACTCTAGGGCTCCAACCCTGTCTTCCAAGGCAACAACTTGGTCTCTATGAGGCTCCAACCTCCAGCTTCAACTCGTCAAGATATATTTTTGGTTATTCTTCACGGTTCCCAATGTCTTCTTAAACGAGCCCTGACAATCTTCAACAATTCCTTCATTAGTCTCCACGTCACTTCACCAATGAAAAACTCATTCTTCACCACGACTCTTCACTATACCCAAGCAAAGATCTCTAAGGTCACCTCATAACAACATCAGCAATGCATCATGATAATAATATCTCCAAGTTCAGTTTCAAAGTGTCTTCACAAGATGCTCCAAGATGTCATCAAAGTGCTCCAAACATATCTTCAAAACAATGTTCCTTCAAGAGTGTTTCAAACCCAAAGCCCAACCAAGCAATGCACAATGTATTTAATTGATCCATGTATAATCTTCAAGTCTTCAATCTGATGTCCCAAGAATTCTTCAAGGATGTCTTCAATCACCCTTGCCCAAGTAAGATGTCTCTCCAAAATTATTTCAAGCAATGGTATTGAATGTTTCCAAAGTATCTCCACAGTCATCGGACTATCACAGGTCAATAATCCCAAGATTCAATCTACCCAAGAGAAATGATACTTTACACAAGTCTAAGTCACTGCACCTTCACACAAGGTGAAATCATCACAAGGTGACTGTCGAAGATTTTATGCCATCATAGGTTTGAGGTACTGTCCACAAAACTGAGCAGATTTGAGCCTAAACTATGCCTCCTCCACAACAATGTTCACTGGTCCGAGTTGGTATATAAATCAGCAATCCTGCTACATTATCATATTCAAATGACAGTCCATTATTGACCCTTCAATTCTGAGTTCTTTGGTAAGTTCTGTCACTATTATGAGCTCCAAATTTGTGCTTTGAAGAGAATTTAAATAGTGATCTGACTTGTCCACAGTCTAGGTCTCCAAGTTGTTCAAAGCAAATAAGCTGCTAGACTTTGCAATGGTCACTTTACAATCCTCCACTAGACTTTACAGTTCTCTGCAATAAATGTAGCCCAGACTACCTTGAATATTGCAATGATCTGTCAAAAATGAGCTGCACCATCACATATTACAGCAGGTCCGAGGTATTCTTGGCTTCCTATAGCTTTCCTTTAATTATTTTCCCTATAACCCAATCAAAATTACCCGAAACTATTTTTTTTTCTACTCCTTGGCCTCCTGTACTATTTCTTTGATAGTCACAGAAATTGTTGGAGGAGAAATGCAGTCCGAACAAGATATATATATATATATATATATATATATATATATATAGTGTTTTTTTCTAGGAGAAACAAAGGGACACGTCTTTAAGATGTAGGCCGACATGAGTGTCAAAGGATAGGTCAGCTAGCCTGCAAATATATATTTTTCTTAACTTAAAAATTCCATATCTGATCAACCGTTGGGAGTTTTAGGGAAAGTAAAGAATCGTTGGAAAGGAAAAAATATACTTTATAGGATGGTGTAGGAGACAATTTGTAAGGATGCCTCTAAGGTCATAAAAACAATTTTTCTTTGTGACTGTCCTTAATTTTTGTGTGCATAAGGTGAATAGGACAACATGGATTTTCCATTGCCTGGCTTATCAATCATAGGATCATTGTTTCATTATGTAGGACATCCATGTCATCATGATAGTATCCAGCATTGTCATGAAGGCATCATGTATTCAATAATAGTGTAGTAATATGTCATATTGCAACATTATTATGAATGCTTCAAAATAGTCTTCCAACCATCAAATTATATCTTCAACGTCATCATCTAATCCTTCATCAAGTGCCGTCATCAATTGTGGTAATTCATGTAGTTTATGAAATCATCAAGTGTGTGACTCCATATGCCATCAAGGGTAAGGACATCATCCGGGTTCTAGGCTTCTTCATCAAGATTAAACACATCGTCATGATTTATAGGCCTTCTTCATGAGATTAAGGTACCTTAATGGACATCTAGGGCATTGTGATCAATAGGCATTTAGGACAATACTTCTTCATAGACTTTTACATAATCATTAATGGTCTCCTAGTCAACCAAGAGTCAGGGCATCATCATCTAGAACCAGTCATCTCAAGAATATTGACATCATAGTCAATGTCATATTGACATCAATGACAACTTAATTAACAGATTGTAGTAGATACTAATGCCTGTGGGTTTTGGTGTAACAGCAATCCTGATTTCAACAGAGCTCCACAAGAAAAGCTTCATTATTTCTTCAAGTTGTTTTTGCGATATGTCTTCTATTTAAAACAGATTCAAATGCTCTAGAAAGTCATCGCTCATACCTCTTAAGAATATTGTCTTAAAATTTTTGGGGCTATGTTACTAAACATATACCTTTGTAAATTGTAATGGAATCACTCCATATAGTCTTCCAATCTCTCCTCCTCCTTCTATATAATTATGAAGATCTCTTCCTTCAAATCCCTAGTTCAATAGTAATCCTGATACTTAAAAAGAAAGCCCTCCCTCATGACATTCCATGTTTGAATCGTGCCAGCACCCAGTCTGGTGAACCATCTTACCGATTCTCCTTTCAGAGTAGCAATAAATAATTTTAGCTTCTAAGTGTCTAAAATATAGTCATAACCTCTACACATCACATCAAATTCAAACAAAAAGGTATTAGGATCTTCAATAGCCATCCCTTGAAAGGATGGTAGGGATGACAAAGGAATATTTTTCATAGGAACCTCATCCTATGTCACTACTATGAAGAATTATAAATTAACAGAGCTATATGTCTTGAAATTCTTGTCCCCCATCGCTGATTCTTCCGGGTGGGATGAACTAATCTAAGAGTGTGCAGAATATTGATAAATAAAAAGGATCGGGATGTTTGAGGACTAGCGATTTGACTGCACTATCAACGTCCAAATGATAATAAATTAAATGTTGTTCCGCAGGTCCCTGATGATCCCCACTGGTCTCCCCTTGTCCTTCGATTCTTAGATCCGGATCAATGTTTTTCCATTGTTGTTTTAGATTTGGACTCGTCATATAATGAGTGGATATGTTGTTCAAAGGGTGGTGAGGATAAAGGCACCAAAGCCTCAGGCAATAATATAGTAGTCACTTTTGGTGGCCTTGTCTTCCTATTGTCTGTGTATGAAGTATATTGTTCCTTTTCTACCCTTGAGATCATATCTCCAAAGAATGTCTTTCTTCCCAAGTCTGCACTCTTCTTTTCCTTCTTATGACACGTATTTCCTGTAGTTAGTGGATTGGGGGTTTTTTGTGGATTTTTCTATCGTCCTACTGGCACACATGGACCTTATGTGTATCAATTCATCCTACAAGTGCTTCAGTTTCTACAACAATAACCCTGCTCAGGTCTGTTAAAGCGAGGCACATGTTCCTATGCCTTGTGAATAATAGTGAGACCACCCCACCTGTTAGCACTGGTATTTGCATCCCACCTGTTAGAAATGAAAATTTTAATGGTGTAATCTCCATTGTGTCATTGTTTTCAATTTTTTATTATGTCCTAATCCATGTCCAAAGTTAGTGTCATTTCCAACAAAAGTTAAAAAGAGTCCCAAAATCAATGTATTTTTAAGTGAATAGCTGTCATAGTGTTTCAGAGTCCTAAAATAAGTTGAAATATTTATTTTGACTTATGTTAGTGTTGAAGGTTAGTCGATGTTTGGGTAATAAAGTTGTAGTCATCTAGTCAGGAATAACAACTACCTTTGTTGCAAATTCATTTCCAAAAAATCAGTAAGGCAGTAAAAGGAAGCTATTTCTTAGAAATGAAAGTCACATATTCCACACAGTGAAAAGCACAGCTATTTCACTGAGATTTTTGTTATCTCAGAAAAGATGCTATAGGTAAACATGTGATTAGTTTTCAAAGCAGATGAATTGAGGCTTCGTGGATAGTATTGCAATCAAAGTTCTTTAAAAGAAAAGTGCGGTGTGAAGAAAACAAATTAACCAATAGAGAGGGAGATCCAGAGAAGAGTAGTAGAGGATTTTTAAAGGGATATCACTAGGAATTAAACTAAGGAATGAATCAAAGGAGAAAAACTATGTGCAGAATGATCAAACAGCCATGATCAAATTGTAGATCCGAAAGGGAAGAAACCAATGGCTTAGATTAAAGCGCAAATGGAGTGACTTCACAAATTGTAGCCTTTAAAGTTTACCGTTAAGGCAATCACATGGTATGTTAAGTGATTTGTGATGCAATTACATGAAGGGGAAGCAAGGAAGACCATCATATCTGGGTGCAGATCAATGATGGAGATTAAAGAACAAATGGAGTGATTTCGCAAATCATAGTTTTTAAAGTTTATGGTTAAGGTGATCACATGGTATGTTAAGTGTTTTGAGATGTGATGAAGTAAGGGGCACGTGTTGGCATAGTGCACCAACGCGATTTTGAAAATCTTAGAGTTTATGGTTTAGCCATTTCCAGTGTACAGCTAAATTTGTGGGTGACTGATTGCAATAATACAGAAAGTTGCGATGTGCGATGCCTTCCAATTGGTCACCAGGTTGTGGGGCCCTAGAACCACAATTTTGTGTTTATGCATATTGTTTGGGAGAAATTATGGTTTTTTAAAAAGTTTCTATAAAGTGATTCTTGTTGATTTCACACGTATTTATGTTTATAAAACTTCCAATGCATGATCTACGATTAGTCCCATTTATCTGCCACGTCATATCTGCTCTCATCACACATTGTAGTTCGCCATTTTCAAAATTTAACTCCTGCATTTCATACTAAAACTTCGGATGTGGAATCTTCAATCGATCCCACCTCTTTGCCATGTCATCACCACCCCTTGCTTATCATTCATTCCACTCCGTATCTCCTCTATCAATTAAGCCCATTTCAAAGGGTTTCTTTGTAATTTCTCATAAAATGAACCTTCCTCATTCTATCCAAAAGATACTGGTTTTCTGCCATTACAAAGGGTTTTTCAACCAAAAAAGGGGAAAGGAACTGTAGAACAGCGGAAAAGTTTCTCTCAAACAATTTTTTACCACTACTCTCAGTACCAACACATTTTTACCAGGCACCGAGCATCATTCAAGGAACAACCTCACACAATTTTCATTGTTTTTTGCACATTTTATGGAGTTGGTTGCACCAAAACGGAAGAGGAATCTTCCCATAAAACGGCCACATCAGAGAACCCACTTCAAATTGTTAGCCTTAATGTTGTTATTTTCATTATGTATTAGCACTTTGTAACTAAGATTTAAGCATAAGTCTCATCTCTTGCACAATATCATAATAAATTTTGGGAACAGATTCACCTTTTTCTATGGAAGATGATAGTATTATATTTTGTATATATAGGCCAAACTGATATGAAGTCAGGGTTGGTTGGTGGTTATATAATTTTGACTTATATGACTATAATATTTTTTGTGAATGAAATGGAATTATATTACTAAGGAATTATTACCAATTTGTTGTGTGTATTGTCTACTTTACTTGTGTTTCCATATCTTCTTTATTCCAGTTCTAGTTTGCAAATCTTCATATTGTTATGTGTTTTTACTATTCTCTTAAGCATGTTATGTGTTTTATCAGTTTTTTTTAGTCTCACATAGTGAGCATTTATGATAAAATATACGTTATAACAGTGGAAGAGCATCACTCATGACAGTTATTCTTCATGATATTTGAGTGAGAATCTTGTCAGACTAAAAATAGCTTTCACTCAATGGAATATTGTCAAACTCCTACTTTTGTGAATTTCCACTAAATCCAATAGACTTCTATTTCACAGACCTACTAATTCTTCTCTCATCACGTAATTTCCTCTCCTCATAGACTACAAACTTGCCCCTTGCTACCACATCAAGTTACAATACCCCCATTAGTATAACTCTGGATTTGATCGAAATATATTTTCAGTAAATCAGAGTTTATACCATCTTCCAATCCCATAAAACAAAACATTAAAATTTCCTTAGAGTTTAAGATGTGTCTGGTCAAACGCTTGCTCTAGTCCAAGTGATGATTCTAGTGCCAACATATTTTGGTGCATCTGCCAGGAGGCAAAGGCCTTGTAATGAAATCTTCTCCCGAGTCTATTGTTATGAATTTCTGATAATCAATTCTTAATGGTGAACAAGAATTGGTGACCATAAGAAGACTGCAATTTTTTCACTTGGAGACTCCACGAAGAGGAAGAGGGGCTTCAAGACCTCCTTCTACAAGGAGGAACCATATATCTCTAACTGTGGCTCCAGTTGCTGACCCATAGGAAATCATCAAAGATGATAAACAAAAATAGAGATCAGTTGAAGCCACATCTCAATCAGTGAAGAAGGTACGCAAAAAGTACATTGCAGATAGAAATATACCTCTATCTACTTTAAAATCTAAAGAGTTTTTAGTTTCAAAATATTCTGTTGAAAAATATCAAGTTGAAGCCACTCCCTTAGAAAATAAAGTGGATGTTGTTAACAAGTCGTAAGAATTTGTGTTGAATGAAGGGGAATTAAAACAAGTATTGGTTGTTGCACGTTTTATCGATAGGGATATTTTGACTGAAGATGAATTCAAGGCTATTCTAAATTTCCTTCAGACTCGTCCTGAATAAAAATATCTTATTACCCATCAACAAGAGTATTTTCCTTTTTCTCCAAATCCAGCTGTTAGGTCATCTTCCTCTCATCCACTTTAAGAGACTGTACCTGAAGGTATTACTTTTGATTTATCTAATTTCCTTGATCAAAAAAATAAATATGTATTAACTACCACCCCGCAAGAGACAACTTTAGATTATGATTCTTCTATTGAAGGAGAAATCAAGAAATCCTCTATTCATCTTTTTGAAAACCCACTCTTCTCAGTTCCAAAGCCTGAAAAATTAGCTCAAAACCTTCAATTTCTGCTTTCCCAAATCATAATCAGAATTCACCAATTGTAATTAATATTTATCAAACAGCCACATCAGTTGTACATCAACAAAATATGTCTCAGCTTGCCCTTACAAGGATGTAGGAGATAGTGGCTGCAAGATATGTGCAACTTGTTCTCCCGCAACCCTTGCATCTACTTCCTCAAGGAGATTACTATCTTCCAAAATACACTGGGGAGGGAGAAGGAGTTTCTGCTGAAAAAAATTTAGTGGCTTTCTATAGCTATGATGACAATCAAAATATTGAACATGAAGATGTCTATGTTCGAAATACTGAGAGGGGGGGTGAATCAGTATTCCTTTTCAATTGTTAATTTTACAAGTTAGATCACTTATATTTAGAACAGAAAAGGAACAATGATGGAATAAATACTTTTATTAATTTATTGTTTACAATAAATCCAATAAAATAGTGTAGAGCTCCAACCCTAGATGAAGACACAAATCTCCAATATTTCTAGGCACCAACCTGTACTTTTCCAAGCACCTACTTGGACTTCATGAGGCTCTGACCTCTAGGGCATCAACCCTATCTTCCAAGGCTCCAACATTGTCACTTTGAGGATCCAACCTCTAAGGCTCCAACATTGTCACTTTGAGGATCCAACCTCTAAGGCTCCAACCCTATCTCTGGTATAAGCACCAACCTGGTATTCTTGAGGACCCCTATCCTCTAGGGCTCCAACCCACTGCTCCAATTTGGAAAGATAATTTTGATGATCTTCAAGGCCCCCAATCTCTTTTGCAATATGCACTGACAATATCTTCACTCTCAAAAACGCCTTCTCCAAATCCCTTCATTAATGACAACCTTATCTTATCATGAAGGTGTCACCACTATTATTCATGATACCCAACCAAAGATTTCCAAAGTCACCTAATGATGGCTCCAATGCATCATGATATCCAATAATTTCTCCAAGACGAGCTTCTATAAATCTTCCGAATATCTTCAAGTATCCTTCAAGGTGTCTTTAATAGGCAACCCAAATTCTGCACCTACTCTAAGCCTCTACAAGGGCTTCTTCAATGGATCTTCAAAAATGCATAATAATGTCTTCAAGAATGTCTTCAAGATCTTTCAAAACTTCATCAAATAAGGACGCTTTGTATGGATGACCACTCTGGTTCTACAAAAAATATTGCTGTTATTTGTTCCAAATAAGATGTTCAACACAAGATAAGATGCTTCAAGAGTGCTCAATTCTTAAAGTTTCTCTCCAAACAAGTCTTCAAATGCAGTTGGTCCTCTTTAAACAAGTCTTAAAATTCATCTTCAAAGTTCTCAACAATGCTCCAACACCTTTTCCCTTTCTATTATTGTCTCCTTATATCAGTGAAGTGACATCTTGGATGTGGCTGTCATATGATGCCACAAACACACATAAAGCACACCTTGAAACTTTGGCTTCCACAAATGAAGTAACTCCAGCAAGCAGTGGTGACAGGAACCAAGCAATCGCTGATATAAACACAGGTATGAGCTCTTAAAACCTTGTTTAATAGTCCAAGCTTCTAAGGTTAGTTAGGGCCAGGCTTCATGCCCAATCTCCAATACAGAATTTTAGCCTCAACAATAATCACAGTTCCCAGGTTATCTTTGTAATCTGATTTTACAGATATGGGCCTTTAAGATATCACTGTACAATAGCAAAAAACATCTGCAATGATGACCGAGTTCAAAACTGAGGCAAGGATTGAAACTTCAGATCTATTCTTAAGTTCGAGTTGAGGTCTCTCACAGGAGATCCAAGCTATTCATTCTAATCAAAGGAATGAAGCTAAACAAGAAATTTTTCTCTTACCTAACCGAGCCCTGAAAGGTGACTATCAATAGGTCCAAATCCTTTACCTAACCTTCTCAACAAATCTGAGCCACACTTTCTCCTCGGGACTGTCATAAAGTTGGCCCACAACAATGTTGTCCACACACACTAGTTAGAGGTGCAAATCTAAGTTTTTAAGAGATATCTTAAATGCCCAAACTATGATATAAAAGTTCTCCTCGACCTTCTGTCCTATATCTCTAAATATTCACCGAGCTATGCATAGAAAAATGTAATCTGAGCTCTAATAGAGCTTTTCCATGTCAAAAAAAAAAGCCACATCACTTAGATAGGCTGACATGAGAGCTAGGACAGGTCAGCTCCAAAACAAGAATAATTATTTATCAACTTTAAAAATCAATCTTCCTAACCATGGGAGTTTTGAGGCATATGGGGGCTCGTTGGAAAGAGGAAGGAGTCCTCTTCAAGATGGTAAAAGAGCCATTGTGATCTGATGCATCCAGGGTGATAAAAAGAAACGTTCTTTGTGACTGTATTGAATTTTTAGTTTAGACCTTGGGATGACTATTTTGGAACTTTTAGTGGAGACCTTGGGGATTTAGGATTTTTCATGTATAAGGTAAATGGTTAGGGTATTGTATTAGGGCTCCAAGTATGGTCATCGATTCAAGTCATCGTCAAATGTGTCATCATTAATGTCATCATCAAGTTAAATGTCTAGGATAGAGTTTAGGGTGTTTTCACATGAGAGCTTGTATATTAGGCACATAATTGGCACTTCACATCTTAGATTTATTCATTAAGAGTAAGGAAATCATCACAGTTTTAAGGTTTCTTTATCAAGAGTAAGGATATCATAATATACATGAAGTTATGACATTATCATATTTTGACAACAAGGTTAGTTCAAGGACTTTCATCAATAAGCTATTATGATGAATGGGCATCTAGGGAAACACGCATCACAAGAACTTTCCATCATAAACAATGCCATATTGACATCAATGACAACCTTGACAAACAGAAATAGTCTAGACAAGACTCTTTGTTCAGAGCTTGGATGGTATACCGGAAAATGGTTTAGAAGTCTGGCTCCAAATTAATAACAGGATTTGATGAATTAGAAGAAATATTTTTGAAGCATTGGAGTGAAAGGATAGACTATGTCTATTATATTACAGAATTTGGAGCTTTGAAGAAGAAATAAGATGAGTCGTTAGCTTATTTTTCTAAGAGTTCTAATAATATTTATCAGAAAATTCCTGAAGAAATTAAACCTACTGAAACCACAGCTATGATAAATTTTGCAAATGCCTTAGATTCTAAGTTTTCCTTGTGGTTGAGCACTAAAAAGTCACAGAAACTGACAAATATGTAAGAGGTTGAAATTTGAGTGCAATATAATCTCATGGCTTCAAATAAATTAAAAATGGAGGAAGAAAATGTAGCAAAAGTTAAAAATAAAATGAAAGAAGAAAATCCTTCTTCTTCCAAGTCTCTTTCAGCAGAAGAAAAGACCGATGAAATGTCCAATATGATCAGGGAACTTTCCTCTAAGATGTCAAAATTAGAGGTAGAAAATAAACCAGCTATTAAAGCCAATCAAAATGAAGCTAATAGAAATCAAGCTCCCTTCAGGAGGTCTTTTCAGGCTCAATAAATCCTGCAGCACCGAAGGAGGAATGTTGATTATCAAAATGTTCAGCCTCCTTTGAATAACTTTCTTGAAGAAGAATAACAAGGAAACAAGGAAGAAAATGAAGAAATAAACCGTGTGGGAGAAACTTCACAGTCAAAATGTTTGACATTGCAGGAATATGGAGATAGATCAAAAATTTGTTTGTTTTCTGATGATATGAATGTTAAAATTTATGCACAGAATGATAAAAAACAACAGGAAGTTCAAACAGAAATTACCTTTTGAGATATAAAGGTCCTGTTCAACAGCCTCCACAAAAATAAGATTCAGAAAAACAAGATGCTAAACAGAAGACAAAGGTAAATGAGGTTCTTCCACCTAAAAAATTCTTCCCTAATTGTCCAAATTACTGCAGAAAATAAGGAATTAGTTCCAATTTATTTTAGTTTAAAGTCTGAATTGAATAAAATCAAAATTCCATTTCCACTAATGGAATTATTGAAAAATCCAACATATAAACAATCTTTTAAGAGTCTGATGCAGCCTCCTCTCACTCTTGATTCAGTCAACCTTCACGATGAGCATCCCACTATTTATCTAGGCTATCATGTCCAAGACCAAAATGGTGATAACTCACCACCCTTTTACATGTCACTCAATATACATGACAAATTGCTACATAATTGTTTGTTAGATTCTGGAGTTTCCCACAATGTCATGCCAAAGAAAGTGATGGATGAATTGGGATTAGAGATCACCAAACAATACCATGACCTTTACACCTTTGACTCCAAAAAATTCAATTGTCTAGGAGTGATTAAATATTTGGTTGTTTCCATTACCTATGAAGAGCTTAGTGATGGACATTGTGGTTGCTGGCATTCCTTCTAAATTTTGGATTTTACTTTCCAGATCTCGATCTAAGAAATTGGGAGTTACCCTTCATATGGATATTTCATATGCTACCATCCCAGTATTTTTAGGGGAATTTAGAAGGTTGTATAGGGAAACTAAAATGGCCTACATCATTAATGAGCAGAACAATCCATCAAATCATCCCATATATGCTGAAGAAAAGGAATTGGGGTCATCAATTTTGCACCTTGCTGCTGATGATAATGATTTCCAACCTAAAATAAGTGAAAAACAACATTTTCAAGGTGGAAATGATCAACATTTAGAAGGAGGATAGATATGGAAATTGTACTTTGATGGGGCCTCTTCAAGAGAAGGATCAGGAGTTGGTGTAGTCCTCATTTCTCCTACTCAACAGAAGGTGACCATATCATACAAACTACAATTTTCTACCACTAACAACATTGTTGAGTATGAATCACTTGTGTTGGGTATCAAGGAAGTGAAATATCTAGGAGAGGAATAGCCAATTTCCTTTGGTGATTCAGAGTTTTTGATTAAGCAGGTGAGAAACAATTACCAAGTGAAAAATTCCAAATTGAATAATTATAGGAATGAAGTCTAGGATTTGATTGAGCATTACTTTTCAACATTTAATATAAATTTTGTCACTAGAGAATAAAATCAAATTTCTTATTCACTAGCTATTGTTGCTAGTAATTTCAAAGTTCCTCTAGATGTTGAGGAAGTCTATGATGTTAAAATAAAAAAAAGGCCTTGAATTCCTGATAACATGAAGCACTGGAAAGTATTTGAGGATGACAAGGAGATTCAGGAATTTTTAGAGTGTGTAGAAGAGTTTGCAGACATACAATTTGATGATGAGCAGGAAATTTTTGAAAACCAAAATAGCATCCCTTTTAAGAAAATTATGGCTGGGAAAAAAATTATAGATCTGAAAACTAACTTTATTCCTGAGGTTTTAGTTCCTTTAGAAAGACTATTTGATAATAATGATGTTTTTCTCAAGCCTGAAAGAAAATTTTATGTAGAGAGTACAATAGAATGCAACATTGATACAGAGGACCAACCAAGATTAGTCAAATTGTCCAAATTCCTTCCTCTAGAAGCTAGAAAAAAATATATCAAACTACTGAAGGAATTTGCTAATATTTTTGCATGGTCTTATAGTGAGTTGAAAAATTATGATAAGAGCATAATGGAGCACAAGATTCCTTTGAAATTAGATGCAAAGCCTATAGCACAAAAAATCAGACACATCAATCCCATGTTCCTCACAATCAATGAGAAAGAAATAAAAAAATTATGGGAAGCAAAGATAATTTTGCCTTTGAGATTTTCTAACTGGGTAGCTAATATAGTCTCGGTCCGGAAAAAGAATGGAGAGATAAGGATTTGTCTTGATTTTCACAACTTGAATCAATGCTCCCTGAAAGATAAATATTCACTGCCCAAGATGCATTATATCTTGCAGATCATTGTAGGATCCAAAAGACTATTAATGATTGATGGCTTTTCAAGCTATAATCAACTTTTAGTTGACAGGAAAGAGAGAGAAAAGAAAACATTTACCACACCCTGGAGTACATTCATATACAACAAAATGCCATTTGGTTTGATGAATGCAGGTGCAACCTTTCAAAGGGAAATCGATATTTCCTTTGCAGGAGAAAAGGACAGATTTGTGATCATCTATTTGGATGACATCACAGTATATTCAAAATCTGATGAAGATCACTTGAAACATTTGAAACATGCTTTTGACAAATTCAAAAAGTTTGGTTTGTCCTTAAACCCAAAAAATTAACCTTTTACTGTCCAAGAAGGTAATTTTTTGCGACATATTGTAACAAAAAGTGGAATCTGTACTGATCTAGGAAGAGTAGAAGCTATTCAGAAGATTGGTTTTCTAATAAATAAAAAAAAATTACAGTCATTTTTAGGGAAAATCAATTTTCTGAGGCGTTTTGTTCCTAACTTTGCAAATTTGATCAAACATATAAATTTCTTGCTGAAAAAAGATCTAGAATTTAAGTGGAGAGTTGAAGCAAAGAATTTTGTTTCAGCAATTAACTATGCCTTGACTGAAGCTCCAGTTTTGATTGGTCCTGATTTTGAAAAGGATTTTCTAATTTTTTCTTATGCTTCAGAAGAAACAATTTCAGTTGTCTTACTACAGAATAAAAAGGAGGCTTTGGAGCAACCAATTTCATTTTTCAGTCGTGTTTTAAGGGATGTTAAATTATAGTACAACTTGAATAAAAAACAAGAATATGCACTATTTAAGGCTTTGAAGTCTTTTCGAGTTTATGTGTTGCATTCAAAGATAATTTCTTTTTTGCCTGATATCACTGTTAAATATGTGTTGTTGCAGCTAGATACAGATGTAAGGAGGGGACGATGGCTGACCAAAATTCTAGAATTTGATGTTGAAATCAAACCAATTAAATTGATAAAGGGTCAGGGCTTGGCTTGCTTGATGGCTTAATCTAACTGCAAAGCTTTAAATTTCAATGTACAGGTAGCTGAAGGAGAAGATGGAGAAGGTATTACTAATCATCCTAAAATATTTAATTCATATTGGTACAAGGATATAGTTTACTTCCTGTTAAATTTCAACTATCCACTTGAAATGGAGAAATCTAAAAGAAGGGATTTTAAGTTGAGAGTTGTGAAGTATTACATTTTGGAAGACCAACTTTAGTGGAAGGATCCTGTTGGAGTCTTGTTAAGATGTGTAGATGAAGCAGAATCCCAGGAGATTTGACAAAGATACATGGGTGAAAATGTAAAGTTTGGTTATACCTTTTGCCCTTTTCTGAGAGAAAAATTTCATTTTTTTTCGGTTCTTCAACTTTTTGAAAACTATAACAATTTTTCTGTTTAGAATTTCATTTTGTGATAAAAATAAAAGTTGTCAATTTTTTTTTTATCTTTCTATTACTTATTTTTTGAAATTTTTTTATGCGGATTTGATATTTCAACTTAGCGTTTCTTTGAGTGTGTGCTTCTTAACAATCAAAGGATTAATAAGAAGTCATGTTAATACACAATGTTGTATTCTTTGAAAATTTGTGTTTTTGAGAAAAAAAAAATGTGTTACAACAATGTAGACAAAGTCTACTTCGGTTTCGTCATATTTACAAAGCCAAAGGATGCATATCATAATTACTAGAATTTTTTGAACTAGTCCAATATGAAAAAACTGCATATTTTGGATATGTTTCGCGACAAAACAAATTTCTTAACATATAAGTTATAAAATAAAAATTTAAAAGCTACCCATTAGAGATGACGGACCAATGTAATGCCCCATAATTTTTTCAATTTTTTTACAATGTATTTTGGGAGATACTGAATTTTGATTTCACTAAATCACAATGACCCTCAGAAAATGTTTGCACCCATTTTATTTGAAAATTAATTAAAATTAGTAAATGTTTGTGAAATTCCATAAAAGTTATATTTCATGAAAGTAGATTCAATTATGAAAATTCTTGTCTTGGTTCTGACAGTTAATTCAGAATGTTTCATGGAGTTTAATTAGTCCAAAGTTGCAGAAACATCAAGTTGCGTAACTGGTGATGCATTAGTTCGGACGAACTTTGATTAAAAGTTCAGCCAAACTATTTTTTGCGCCGACAGCCCATTAAGTCTAACGACTTAATAGTTCGGCCAAACTCTTAATCAAAGGTCGGTGGAACTTTTAATCAAAGTTTGGCCGAACTTTAATCTGATTTTCTATTGGCTGGAAAATTTCGTGGAGCCCCTCCTAAAACACATTTCGCAGCAATATAAATTGTTGTGAAATCATTCATAATTTTCACACATTTCACACATTTGGTCTAATTTTATAAAAGTCTTGGTTTGGGTTTAAAGAATTTTCTTGGAAGTTTGGGTTTAAGAGAATTTCTTGGAGGCAGACTAATTTTAGAAAGAATTGTTTTGGGTTTAAGGACTTTTCTTGGAGGACATTTCTTGGAGACAGTTTGATTTTTCAAAAAAATGTTTTGGGTTTAAGGAATTTTCTTGGACGTACATTCAAAGGACATTTCTTGGAGGTATGTGATACATTTTTTTGGATGTTTTTTGTTCATTTTTTTTTTAAAAGTATGGATTTATTCTTAATTTCAAATTCTTGGAGACAGTCTAATTTTGAAAAGAATTGTTTTGGGTTTAAAGACTTTTCTTGGAGGACAGTTCTTGGAGGCCGCCTAATTTTGCAAAGAATTGCTTTGGGTTTAAGGAATTTTCTTGGACGTACATTTAAAAGACATTTCTTGGAGGTATGTAATACATTTTTTTGGATGTTTTTGTGCTTCATTTTTTTTGAAAGTATGGAGTTGGGCTTAATTTCGAAAAGACATTTTCTGGAAGTATTTTTTGAAGTATTTTTTAAAGTGACGTTTTTTGTTAAGTTGGAGGCATTTTTTGAAGTGATATTTTTTTAGAGTATGTGTTTTGAGTTGAAGTAAATATTTTGAGATTTGTTTCATTTTTATAAGACATTTTTTTCTCGAATTTTATAAAGTAAGTGTTTTGGATTGGAGTATGTATCTTTTGCAAAAAATTTAAAATATTTTTTTTTTTTAAATTAAATCTTTTGTGATGCTTTTTGTAATTGAGTTATTGTCTAATTTCTTGAAGGAAATTTTTTGAACTTCATACTCTATTATCATGGGAAATCGAAGGAATTGTGCGAGAAAATATGATCGAAAAAGAGACCCTGAGGAACATAGAGAAGAGCCGAGATGATCTCGCAAAAGAAAGATAGAAGACCTCTCAAATATTGAAGGGGAAAATCAACCTCAAGTAGAAACTGAAGCAAGTATGTAAATGTAAATATTATGATCTATTGATATATTTAAAATGTGAAGCTTAATTTTTATTTGATGAACTAATTTGAAAAATATTTTGTTTAATGTAAACAGACAGAGATGTTCCTCAAAACATTGATGATGAGATACAAAATTTTGAAAGAGAAAGTGAAAGAGATATTGAACCAATGATTGAAGATGGTGAAAATATTGAAAGAAATTCGAATGAAGAAATTGAATCACAAGGTGTGTGTGTGTGTGTGTGTGTATATATATATATATATATTGAACACATGCACGTATTATTGAAATTATAAATATATTTATTAATTTAGTTATTTATTGTTCATATGTAAACTTATTATGTACTATTTTTTCGAATATGTACAGATGAAATCAGTGTCGATGATGAGATGTTAGAAAATGTTGACACTCACGCATATGGAGATAAAAATCCTGACCGTGTTATATGATATTGTGTTAACTACATTTTTGAAAAGTATTTCTTAAATGAGTGGGTGACAGTTCAAGCTCAAATTTTGAAAGGTCTCCTATCATTAAGGAAATTAAAAGAGGCTATGACACTACCGGGTATTCGAAAATAAACCAAAGATAAAAAAATGAAGGAAGATGTGATACAAAATATAAGTAGTACTATAAATTCAATTAGGAGATATAGAGAGAAAAATGTTTCGATTGTCGTAGAGGAATAGATATGGAAATGGTTTCATCAAGTACTAAAGAGAATCATTTGGTAACATCTATGGCATGAGCATTAGGAACCTCATGAAAAAATTTGCACAAACATCAGAAATTTCGGTTGCAAGTAGATGTAAATGATGAACTTGCTTGTTGGAGAGCTATTTGTAGGCAACCATATAAAGATAGAATTGGAGAAAATGTTAAAAAAATAATATATGAATATTGGAAGAACAATTCGCGTGCTTCGCCAACTGCAAGGCATGTGATGCGAAGAATAATAGCACAAAATTAGTACGAAGAAAATGAAAAATATTTCTTGGAAACCACTCAGATAGAGTTATTCAACAAGTTCAAAGAAGAGAATTGTCAAATTCATGTTTCAATCAATGCTTTTGTTCAACAAAAACCATCGTATGTAAAACTTATCACTGTACACGACACTTGCTGTTGTCATTATCATGTGGAATTTGAGTTGTATTATGACACATTCCTTGATTTTGGTAGAGCATTATGGAAGGATTCACTTCCTCCTTCCACTATCCATGATTTCATATCTCAAATTTTATGTGAAAGAGAAAGCGATGAACTATTTTACAAAAGAAATGTGTTGGTGGTAAAAAATGCGATGATTGTGGAAATTTGAATAAATTTCAAAACAAATATCATACTGATATAAATGATCAATCATTTTCTAACATGAAAGTGAAATGCAAGAGATATGAATATATCGATACATCAATTCAAGGTGAAAATAGTGTTAAAAGAATTGGATTACTAGAAGATGAAATTTTTGTGATAAAATTTTTGAGAAAGTTTGAGGTAGAAATTTGCAAATACACCAAGCATTCCCATAGAGCTCGATGGCAAGATTTGCAATTCAAAAAATCTCGTGAATTTTTTCCACCATGGACCATTTTGTCAATGATTGATTTTGCAAAAAACTACACATTTGTTCCACAAAAAGAAATTCAAAGTGAATACTATAATTCTGACCAAGTCTCCATGGTCATCCATATTTTATATAGACATGCTAAACAAAACGTCGGTCATATAGAAATCATGAGTGAAAATCAACATATCATTAAAGAATATCACTTTTATATCAGTGACGATCATACACATGATACATATTATGTACAACATTGTTTTGCAAAAAATTATGATTCCTTGAAAAATCGTGGAATAACATTCAATGAACATTGGATATGGTCAGATGGATGTGCACGTGAATTAAAATCTGCACGATCATTCTTTTGTTTGTGTTGTTTTCATAAGAAAACTTGCATTAAACATTGTTGGAATTTCTTTGAGACTGGCCACTGAAAAGGAGAACATGATGGTGCAGGAGCATGCATAAAACAAGCACTTCAAAGATATCAAATGAACCCCTCTGCAAGCCTACTTGTGAACGCTAAAGAAGTTGTTCAATGGTTCATCACTGCTCTAAGCCATGAGACTAACCCATCAGGGGAAGTGCGAAGGTACATTCAATTTAATTTTTATTGGAAATCTAATTTTAAACATTGTACATTTATCATGCAATGCTCATCTTTGATTGTATTTTGATATCATATTTACAAATTATTCTTTTAATTTTCCATATAAAGGTTTTTCTGGCATATTGAGATCGAATACGTAGATAGATCAATTGGAAATGACGTTGAAACAATAAAAGGGACTCAAAAAATTGCATTCTATTAAAACAAAGTCATCCAGAAATGTGTTTGCATTGGATAAAAGAAAATATTCTTGTTTTTTTTATGTCTGCATAGACAACAAAAAATCCAATGAAATTTGTGAAAACAAAATGTATGTAAAGTATTGGAAACATACAGAGCTAAATACAAAGGGAAAAATGCCTATTTCAATGTTTGAAGAAATGCAATCAGAGGAAACTACAATATCATCTGATGGTGATCGAGTTTCTGATCTTGTTAGAGAAGGTAACATTTGAATTCCTTTCTAATGATTTAAAGATCTAGAAATAAATTTAAATATGTATAATTTTGTTAAGTTTGTTTTATTGTGTTGGGTATGTGTTATATTCTTTCGATGACTAGCGCCACATGCTGTACATTGTGTTGGGCGCAGCAGGGGGGTCATAGGGGGGGTGGCATCGCCCCGACGAAATTTTTTGTTGGTATGAAATCCCACTCATAGGTGGAACCGCCGATGTTTTGTGCATGAGTTTGCACATGGATTTTGGGGTACGATGGTTTTCAACCCTTGGTATTTTGTAGATCTGGTCAAGGGAACTACGATTATGTTCTAATCCAAGGTTAATGGATTGGGGTTTATGTATGCTTCGGCATGTATATATATGTGTTGTAACACTAAAAGGAATATAATGAAAAATCAAGTTGGTCGTCTTGATTTGGGATCCAGGGGAAAATATCTATGTTTATCTATTTTATGTTTTATGCTTTCGCTATTGTTTATTTTTTGTCATAAGACTTGTGTGTAGATAATTTATGTTCAGGGCTAAAACCTACATTTGGTATCGGAGATGTTTTGGCTTCAAGGGGACACCTTTGTTGCTGAGGGTTTTTTGCTTGGCCCTGAGCTAGACCTTGTTCAATGGGATATCTATGAGATCGATTCTTGCGGTGAAAGAAGATGGCGAGCGGCAGGAAGATAGAGATCGAGAAATTTAATAGTCATATTTTTGAGTTGTGGAAGCTCAAGATGGAGGATCTGCTGGTGGATAAAGATCAGTGGATTGTGGTAGATATAGGTACTAAACCAACGGCAATGTCAGATGAAGACTGGAAGAAACTGGATTGGAAGGCTAAGAGAACAATATGGTTGTGTGTCTCAGATTTAGTATTGTTGAATGTATCTGGGGAAGCTACAACAAAGAATTTGTGGGAAAAAATTGGGACTTTGTACAAATCTAAGTCTTTGGTGAATAATTTGTTCTTGCGGAAAAAGCTGTATAACCTAAGGATGAAGGATGGAGACTCAGTGACAAAGCATCTGAACGCCTTCAATACTATGGTAAGTCAGCTGTCATCTGTTGATATTAAAATCTCAGATGAAGATAAGTGCATCAGTTTGTTGTGTTCTCTACCAGACTCGTGGGATATTCTGGTTATTGCAATAGGTAGCAATACAACTACCTTGAATTTTTATGACATTTTCTCAGCCTTGTTGTTAGAGGAAATGAGACAGATAATTATGGAGGGTCAAAATGGAGATGCCTTATCTATACAAGGAAGGTCCCAAACTAGAAACAAGAATAAGCTTTCGAGTGGGAGATCTAAATCTAGAGAGAGATCTAAATATCCTGGAAAGTTTGTAAAGGTGTGCTAGAAATGTGGAAAGGAAGGACATTACAAAAAGGAATGCAGATCTAAAGCTCCTAAGAAAGGAAAGGGATCTGATGAAGCTCCTTCTGCAGAGGCAAAAACCACCTCGGATGAAGGTGGGGATGTGTATTTGGCTTCTTCTTCAAATACACATGTAGATCATGAGTCATGGTTGATTGACTCAGGTGCATCCTTTCACTTCACTCCCCATAGGTAGTGGTTCTACGAGTATGAGAAATATGATGGTGGTGATGTCTTCCTAGGGGATGATAGGAATGCCAGAATTGTCGGACGTGGAAAGGTCAAGCTGAAGCTACAAGGTGGAAGGATTAGAACACTTCCTGGTGTTTTGCATATTCTTGCATTGGCCATAAATCCTATTTCTGTAAGCGAGATGGATGATGCAGGCATAAAAATAGTGTTTGAGGAAGATGCTTGCAAGATGGTTTGGGGAGCACTGGTATTAATGCAGGGAGTTCGGATTGAAACTCTAGAAAAGATACAAGGTAGCACTATTATTGATGGGTGTAATAGTTCTGTGGTTCGTAAAAGAGGAGTAGAAATCCTAGCTATCTCTAGAGAAAATACCATGCTATGGCATCAAAGGCTTGGACATATTAGAGAGAAGGGCGTTTAGATACTGCATAGAAATGGTATGGTAGAAGGTATGTCAAATTTCTATCTGGATTTTGATTTCTGCAAACATTGTGTATATGGGAAGCAGAATCGGGTGAGTTTTCCTTCTGGTGCTAAGAGGGTGAACAAGATATTAGAACTGGTGCACAGTGATGTGTTTGGACCTGTGTCAGTTCCATCACTGGGAAATTCTGTGTACTATGTTTCATTCATAGATGACTTCTCATGGAATACATGGATATATTTCTTGAGGAAGAAATATGAAGTCATTGACAAATTTAAAGAATTTAAGGCTTTGGTGGAAAACCAGACAGAGAAGAAGATAAAGGCACTGAGGATAGATAATGGTGGGGAGTTCTGAAAGAAGGAATTTGAAGAGTTCTGTAAGAAGTGTGGTATAGCATGGAAGAAGACTAATCCATACAAACCTCAGCAAAACGGAGTTGCAGAAAAAATGAATATAACATTGATGGAAAAGGCAAGAAGCATGCTCAGTGGTACTGGGTTAGGACAAGAATTCTAGGTAGAGGCGGTGGAGACTGCATGTTACTTATTTAAGAGATCACCTTCATCAGCGTTGGAGGATAAGACTCCGCATGAGGTATGGACTGGTAAGAAACCCTCTCTTTCACATCTAAGGGTATTTGGATGTGATGCATATGTACATGTTCCAAAGGAGAAAATGACCAAGTTGGCTAATAAATCTGAAAGGTGCATCTTTATTGGGTATAAGGATGGTTTAAAAGGTTACAAGATTTGGAACCTGGAAACAAGGAAGGTTGTGTACAACCGAGATGTGGTGTTTAGAGAGGTGAAAGATGTCTTTAAACATGAAAGCATACCAAAGGAACCTGAGAAGATAGAGTTTTAGCTAAAGGAGGATGAATCGGATTCTACAACAGAAGAATATTCAGAGGAGGAAGAGCCACAAACTCCAGCTTTGAGAAGATCAGTTCGGGAAAGAAGGCAACCAGAAAGGTATAGTCCATCTGCTTTATGTTCAGGTTTTTCCTTAACTATAACTAATGACGATCCCAAAACTATCAGGGAGGCAGTATATTTCAAGGATGGAAAACTCTGGAAGGAGGCCATGGTTGATGAAATGGCATCCTTGCACAAAAATGAGGCATGGGATTTGGTGGAGTTCCTGGTTGGAAGGAAGCCCATCGAGAGCAAATGGGTGTTTAAAAAGAAGATGGATGTAGAAGGCAAGGTGGAGAAATACAAAGCTCGGTTGGTAGAAAAAGGTTATTCCCAGGTGTCGGGAATTGATTTTGGTGATATTTTTTCTCCTATTGCCAAAGTTACTTCTATTAGATTACTTTTATCTGTTGCTACTGCATTTGATTTTGAGATAGAACAGATGGATGTGAAGATAACATTTCTTCACGGGGATATAGAAGAGGAGATCTACATGAAGCAACCTGAAGACTTTATGGCGAAGGGTAAGAAAGAACTGCTATGCAGGTTGAAGAAGTATCTGTATGCGTTAAAACAGTCACCAAGGATGTGGTATCAGAAATTTGATACCTATATACGAGGACTTGGCTTCACCAGAAGCAAGGAGCATCACTGTGTTTATTTTAAATTAATTGGTGACCATGTTATTTATTTGGTCTTGTATGTGGATGATATGTTGTTAATTGGAAATGACAAAGAAATTATCCAAGATTTGAAGACCCAACTGTTCTTCAAATTCGACATGAAATATCTTGGTGCTACAAACTATATTTTGGGCATGGAAATTAAGAGAGATCGGGCAAAGAGGAAGCTCTATTTAAACCAGAGGAAGTATGTCAAGACTATATTGCAGAGGTTCAATATGCAGGATAGTAAACCGGTGAAAGTTCATATTCCTGTAGCTGTAAAGCTGTCTGCTAAACAGTGTCCCAAGACACAAGAAGAAGAGGAGAATATGTCCCGTGTTCCATATGCAAGTGCAGTGGGTAGCCTGATGTATGCAATGGTCTGTAGTAGACCAGACATTACACATGCAGTGGGAGTATTGAGCAGGTTTATGTCAAACCTAGGGAAGGAGAATTGGACAGCAGTGAAGTGGGTTTTCAGATATTTACATGGCACTAGTGATTATGGCTTGTGCTACCAGGGAAGACCAAGATTGGAAAGAATGTTGGACATTCATCGTTTTGTTGATGTAGATTGGGCTAGATATCTAGACCAAAGAAGATCTACAAGTGGGTATGTGTTTAGCCTATTTGGAGGCGCAGTCAGTTGGATGAGTAAAATACAGTCTGTAGTGGCTCTTTCAACTACAGAGGTAGAATATATAGCAGCCACTCATGCAATCAAGGAAGCAATTTGGTTGCAGAGATTGTGTTCAAGTATGGGGTTGGTACATCAAGCTATAAGGATAGACTGTGATAGCCAAAGTGCAATTTTCTTGGCTAAGAACTCTGCTTATCATTCAAAGACAAAGCACATTGATGTTCAATATCACTTTGTTAGAGATATGGTTGAGGCTAAAAGGGTGTTCCTGGTAAAGGTGGACACTTTGAAGAATGTTGCAGATGCATTGACAAAGTCTGTGAGCACTCAAAAGTTCTCTTAGTGTAGAGAAAAATGGGTGTTGAAGAATTGGCCCAATGACTAAGATCTCCTGTGGCCCCCTGTGGAAAGAAAACAACAAGTGCGAGAATGTTGGGTATGTGTTATATTCTTTCCATGACTAGCCCCACGCGCTATACGTTGTGTTGAGCGCAACAGGGGGGTCACAGTGGGGGCAGCAGCGCCCTAATGAATTTTTTTTTGGTATGTGGTCCCATTCATAGGTGGACCCATCCATGTTTTGTGCATGAGTTTGCACATGGTTTTTGGGGTACGATGGTTTTCGACCCCTAGTATTTTGTAGATCCGGTCAAGGGAACTACGGCTATGTTCTAATCTAGGGTTAATGGATTGGGGTTTATGTATGCTTCGGCATGTATATATATGTGTTGTAACACTAAAAGGAATATAATGAAAAATCAAGCTGGTCGTCTTGATTTGGGATCCAGGGGAAAATCTCTGTGTTTATCTGTTTTATGTTTTATGCTCTCGCTATTGTTTATTTTCTGTCATAAGATTTATGTGTAGATAATTTATGTTTAGGGTTAAAACCTACATATTGTGCACGAGATGTTTTTGCTGTAATTGCACCTATTGACAACAATGAAAATGTTAAGTATTATTTGATGCATTTCACTGAACGAAAAATGAAATTATTACAAAACTATAATGATCACGGATGTCAATATGACAGAGGATCTATTATACTGAAAGGTTATTTTTTCAGACAAACTAATCGAAGTGGGTACTTTTTTTACTTTGAAGACCATGAACCTAATTCCATAAGTTGTCAATATAATCACTTGGTGTGTGCAGCACGCATAAAGTTGATAGAGGTTCAATCAAAGAAAAAAAATAAAATTAAGAAATGGAAAATGTCAAAATCCGAACATGAACGGATTATTGATGGCATTACATTGGAATTCTTTTGATTGAATTTCCCAAAAATTTATTATTTTTGGATTAAATATGTTTTAGAACTTCCATTAATCAACTAAAAATTGAGTTGTTTATGTTATTTGTGCAAGTGTTTGCACATGTACAAATTGTTTTGGTACATGCACGTTCTCTAGTATCAACTAAAAGTAGCTTTTCTATACATGTGCATTTATGAAAAATGTTACACACACACACACACACACACACATATATATATATATCTGTGTGTGTGTGTGTGTGTGTGTGTTCTAGAATGGAATTAACTGGAACTAGTTTTTCTATGTGCATTGATGAAAAACTAGTTGGATTTTCTGGTAAAAAGTATCCACAATGTAAATAAATCATATGCAGTATAGTTTTGTATGAATATTCCTTTCAGACAAGAGACTCAAAGCACTTCTCTTACTTTTGGTGGGATTTGACCCACATCTCTATTCCTGATTGAAAATCTAGTACAAAATTTGTTTGTCCAATGGTCGGATATGTTCAATGTGCATTGATGAAAAATGTTACTTACATATTGGATATATATGTTCTAGAATGAAATTAATTGTTCAAGTAGTTTTACTGTGTGAATTGATGAAAAATTATTTAAATTTACTCAATATATATGTTCTAGAATGCAATTTTAACTGAAAGTAGTTTTTCTATGTGCATTGATGAAAAATGTTGCACGTATTGGATATATACACGAACTGAATGTGCCCAATTTTTCTTGTGAGATTTTCTAGTAAAAAGTATCTGTGCAATGTAAATAAATCATCCATAGAATAGTTTTGTACGAAGATTTATTTCAGACAAGATACTTGGAGCACTTCTCCGACTTTTGGTGGTATTTGACCCACATCTCTATTCCTGATTGAAAATCTAGTAAAAAATTTGTCTGTCCAATGGTCGGCTATGTTATATGTTCTAGAATTCAATTAACTGAATGTCATCAATTTACCAAATTATAAATCAACAAGGCTACATATTTGAGTGCATTAATGACATTGACCCAAATTCAACAAACATATATATGTACTTCTTATATTTCCAATCAAAATTAAAGGGATAATTTACATATATCTACTTCTTTAAACTCTTTTTTCAATTAGAGCTCAGTTGATATATGGTTAGTTGCATTGAAAAGTTGTGTTCGTACTATTGGAAATTTTTTCACTCAAACAAGACTATGTAGAGACAAAAAGCAATCTTAAGATGCCAAATGTACTTCAACCATCCAAAACTTGAGTTTTAAAAACTTTTTGATTAAATCAAAACAATATAAGTCACACAGGAGTCTTCTATATAAGCCAAATGTAGATTGAAACCATTCAAAACTTATATCAAAACATTTAACATTATATCAAAACATTTAACATTTAACATTAAACCAAAATTAAAGGGATTTACATATAACTACTTCTTTACTCTTTTTTATTAAATGAAAACAATACTTCACATGGGAGTCTTCCATCTAGGCCAAATGTAGATTGAAACCATCCAAAACTTAGATAAAAACATTTAACATTATATCAAAACATAAAAACATTTAACATTAAATCAAAATTAAAGGATTTACATATATATAACTGTAATGAACATAATGTACATAGCGAGACCCATCTCCTAGGTTTCCTAACTAGCCAACACTAGCTCTGAATCAAAAAAACAGAAAAGGGGCTGCCCATAATCGGGAAAAAGCTAAAGAGGACCTGAAATCGGGCTAGCTATCGATGTGTGTAGGAGGATTCTCCTCCACAATTGGACAACCATAGTCCTCCGGATCATCATCTACGCCCTTGGAGTGCTGGGAGGAGTTTTCGCTGCTTGCGACATCGCTGTCGGAGCTTGTCGAGTCGGATTTGAATATAAGAGCTGCCGACTTCCTGGTGTCCTGGGGATGATGGGTTCGGATGGTGGACTTTCTCCACCACTTCCTGGAACTATAATCACCTTCATCTTGTTGCTCCTCCTTAAAAGAGATGGAAATGGTCATTGTAATTCACGGTCTGACCATAGCGCTGGTGAAGTGAAATTGTGCTTCATTGCTTGCTGGAGGAGGGTGGCTACCTGTTTCATGGATGGAAAGAGGAGGACAAGAGCCAGAACTCCTGCCCCCTCCATCCCTACTCCAACCTCCCCTTTTGCAATGCATGCGTTGTCTACGCATGGGGTATTCCATAGGCCAAATGTAGATTGAAACCGTCAAAAACTTAGATCAAAACATTTAACATTATATCAAAACATTTAAAACATTTAAAATTAAATCAAAATTAAAGGGATTTACATTAAATTTAGATTAAAATGGTATCTAAAACTTAGTTTTAAATTTTTTTTGTTTATATCACAACATTGCTTGACATGCCATCCAATTTTAGTTCAACTATCCAATAAAAACATTTAATATTATATCACATGTGCCAAATGTATATATTGAAACCATCCAAAACTTAAGTTTTAAAAACTTTTTTATTATATATCATGCAACATTACTTCACATGCCATGCCAATTATAGTTCAACTATCCAATAGAACTATTTAAAGAATTATACCACATGTGCCAAATGTAGATTGAAACCATCCAAAGCTTAAGTTTTAAAAACTTTTTGATTATATATCGTGCAACATTAAAACATTAAACATTTAAAACATTAAATATCACATGTGAAATGTAGATTGAAACCATCCAAAACTTGAGTTTTAAAAACTTTTTGATTATATCATACATAACATTACTTCACATGCCATGCCAATTATAGTTCAACTATCCAATAAAAACATTTAATATTATATCACATGCTAAATGTAGATTGAAACCATCCAAAACTTTTAACTTTTAATTTAACAAAAAATTATAGATCAAAACATTACTTCAAATGCCAAATGTACTCCAAGCATCCAAAACTTAAATTTTAAAAACAAAACAAATTATAACACATCATTACATAACATGCCAAATGTAGTTCAGATGACAACATTAATTTATAGATGACAACATTACTAGTAGTTCAATTATCCAAAACTTAAAAGTTTTAAAAACCAAACAAATTATATAACAACATTACTTCACATTCACATGCCAACAGTACTAAAACCATCCAAAACTTAACTTTTTGGAACCAAAAAAATTATATTAACACTGTAATAAAATATGTCCAAAAATTGTAGATCTCATAAAAAATGTCCAAAAATTGTAGATCTCACAAGTATCAAACTGTATCAAGTTATATATATATGACAGTGCATCTAGATAATATATAAAAAAGTAAATTTAAGACTATCTAAATCTTGAAATCAAATCTACAAATCATGTCCATCAAATAGAGATGGATGTAGCGTCTTTCCTATCAGGGTCTCAATCTGCGCCCTATCATGCGAAGCATGGGAAACCTATACACAATGCACATGTGCTTGAACATTAAAATTTGATGTTTTAAAAATGAGTGAGAATATATATAGAACTTCATGTAAAAAGCAAAATATAAAAAAAGATCATGCAATACCTCATGAGGTTCCCTCTCTATTTGTTCACCTGCTACAAGCTCCTCCCCCATGGAAACATCTGCAACGGTAAACTATACAATATACATGTACAGTTATATATATATATATATATATATATATATATATATATATTAAAAAATTTCAAATGAAAATGCACGTGTACACATATAAACTTATTTTCAATAATATTAAAAAAAAAAATTAGACAACTTGTTCAAATGGTTGAAATGGTGTGGATGTTCCTATCTCCGTCGCTAGAGTCCGTGGATTAAAGAAATCTTCTATAGGAACCTAAATTCAAAAAATTTAAAATAACTCAAGATATATATATATATATATCTCAATTTTTAATGGAACTTTTTGAGGTGGAATATATATATATATATATATATATATATATATATATAACTTAAACATAAATTGTAAAAGTGAAAAATTTTCCATACTTGTGGCTCATCTCCTAAGGAAGTAGAAGGTACATCTCCCAAGGAAGAAGAAGGTACCACCATACCAAAAACATCGGACAGAATTGGAATTTGTTAAAACATTTTATCATTATATATACATACATGTACATGTGTGCACAATTATTTATTTTAAAATATCACTTAAAAAACACTAACATTTGCTAACATATCTTGATGGTGAGACCCATTTGCATTGTTTGAACCAAAGGTCCTGAACGTGATATTAAAATTTTCGTCATTCATCATGTGTGGCAATTGCAAATGGTGTTTTAACATATAATGATACATTTTTGTTAGATTAATGTACATACAAATAAATGTATACATGTACATACACATGTATTTATTACAAATTGTACACATGTATACATGTTAAAATAATTGAACCCTAAGGTCATTAACACATACTGTTCCCGTGCCCTCTTCCTCATGAAGAATTAGGTCTTGAAAATCATTTGTGACAATTTTTTGCATATATTCGGAGATCTTCAACATTCATGTTGTCAATCTCTTCATCTGTACAATACACAAAATTGGCACGTGCATTTTCACGTGCTCTTTTTCGATTTAGACAAACATCAACTCCACTCAATCTGCTGTAAACATTGTCGATCATGACATCCCTTGCTTCTCGACTTATTTGAGAAGTCGCATCCATCTCTGACCGCAGAGTTTCGACCCGAAAAGGTAGACTCACCAATGGTGGCTCGGGGCGAGGCAACTCCACATCTCGTTTAGTGCCCTTACGGTCATACAATAAACCCTTCCCTGGACCAAAAAATTATGACGGAAGGTCATTGTAGTTGGGTTTCATATCCAAAAAAAAATCTGCGTAAAAAAATTGTGCAAAATAAATAGGAACCTCGTCGTTCCATGGGAGCCTTCCATAGGCCGCAAGGTGTCTATCATACAAATAGTGAGCTATATTTGGGTGCTTGAAATATTGCACCTTCAGCATTTTTCTTTTTGGCCCTTCCTTGAAATTAAACATTGACTTCGCCATATCTTTTGTAACTCTTTGTTTTACATCCTCCCATTTATCTGGACCCATTACTGTTTCCTTTCTCTTTCTCATCACTTCTACAAATGTATCAGTCGTTGGCCCAAGAGTTTTGTACACATTTACAAGTTCGCCCAATGAATGTGTAACTATTTCGAGGCTTTGTCGACTCTCAGCAGGTAGAGACAAAGCAACGAGATCTCTCCACAATTTTGCATGAAGTTTTTCACACCTTTCTAAGGTGCATTGCGCCATGTTTGTTTCCCATGGTATATCAGAAATGTTGGCCGGATAAGTTGTGCTGGGTAGAAAACCTTCTTCTTGAATGTATTGTTCTGCCCTGCGTCTATTTTGACCAATATTTGGAACATTTTCGACCTCTGCATCAATATATATAAAATTTTGTATATTAGAAAAAACACATGTAAAAAAATTTGTACAAATTCAATGAAAAAAATATTGAAATTAATGGCAACCTTGACGTGGTTGGTTAGCATCTTCTCCACCATAAAACTGTTGAGACCCAGAACGACCCTGCTGAGAACCAGACCCAGAACGACCCTACTGAGAACCAACACCACCAGCTATTGATTGGCCTTCGGGAGAATAAATATCACCCCCTTCATGCAACCTGCTACCACTCATTAATGGCCCTCTAAGGGGATTTGAACCACCACCAACCTCTCGAGACGAGAGAGATTTCATGTACATATTCATTGATTAAATTGCGTGAACCATACCACGACTGGGTGAACCATGGGCACGCTCCATGGATGGAGTAGAGACCCTTCTCTTCTTAGCTCCTAAAAATTAAAAAATGAAACTTATTAACAACTAATTTAACTCACAAAGTTAATAAAAAATCAATTCCATATGTACACACATGTATGGATATTTAAGATTATATTTAAATACCCTGAACATCCCCCGATCCCTAAACCCCCATATGGGATTCGGTTGATCTTCGTCGTTCATCCTCCATGATATATATATATCTATCGGTGGACATTTACACATAATAGATTTCAGAAAATCAATTTGTAATTTAGTGTACACAAATTATGTAGAACACAACTTTCAAAGCAATAATTAATGTGTGAAACTCAATTTAAGCAAAAAAGAAATTATAAAAATGATAAGTTCACCAAATTGCACTTTACATGGTGGGAGCACACTTGGTATAAAATTGAAAAAAACACATGGTCATTAAAAAAGAAGTGAAACTGCATTTAAACAAACTCCATTTAAACAAAAAATTGTTGAAGTCCCCGCATTTTAATTTTATAAAAATGTGAAGTTCACCACTTGTTGCAAATGTGAAGTTCACCAAGTTGCACTTTACATGGTGTGGTGGGAGCACACTTGGTATATAATTGAAAAAAACACATGGTCATTAAAAAATATGGATGTATAAGTACACAATGCACACATATCGAAGATATGTTACAACGTCCATCAATAAATTTTGAAGGAGAGTGTCTCAACACTAATTCCTCTTTGAGAGATGAATTTTGAATTTTTGAAGAAGAGCATCTCAAAACCAATTCATCTTTGAGAGATGAATATTGCATTGGCATTGCTCTGTATAATTCTAATTCATCTTTGATAGATGAATCATGAATTGTAATTTCCCCACGCAATAGATCAGTAGACATCTTATTCACATTTGTACAATGCCTTATACTAAAAAATTGAAATTGGCTAAAAATATTGTTTGCTATTCCATGCAGTTCTTTTAGCCTCTCCTTCTTAACTTGGCACACGCCATTCATCTAGTTGCACACAAGTTCAGAATTGGTGAAAACTACAATTCCATTTGATCCATACTCCATCTTTGTTCCCAAGCCTTCTATCAATCCAATATAATATGCCTCATTGTTTGTTGTTCTTCCCCGTATATTCATTTTCCTTTGGACAACTTTGCTAGTTGCAATGTTGGAAAGCACATATGTAATCACTGCTTTCCCTGGATTGGGATAGCAAGAAACTTCTATGCATAATTTCCTTTTTTCAACCATATTTAATGGTTTTCTTATCCCTGAAAAAAATCAATAAAGAATATATATATGACATGGGAGAAATGACATAATATCATGAGGTAAATGAAATGTGCATGGTTTATCTTAAAGTTTGACTTAAAAAGTTTATGGTCTAGAATTGATATCTAAAATTAATGGGATGAAGCCTTTAGTTTGTGGGAGAAATGACACATGTACACAGTTTACCTTATAGTGGTTGTGTTTTATGGATATTAAAATGAAGAACTTCTATTTAGATCTATTCCAGAGATTGACTGTAGGGGAATTTACTAGATATGTCACCTTTCATAAAAGATGAGATCCAGAGGCTACCTGGCCCTTTACAGACTCTGCCTATAAAACTTGTAGATGTTAAGAAATTTACATTGACAAATTTACTTGTGAGAAATTTACATTGAAAACATATAGAAATTCAACTAGGCTTGTGAAAAGTACAAGTGGACAATGTACAATTCTACTTAGAAGAGTATTTGGTTTAATGGTTAAGTACGAAAGAGTTGTTACTTTCTCTATCTAGAGTAGAAGTGAAATACATAGTGGTTACTTCTTTTTGAGTGTTTTGGATGAAATGGGCTTTACAAGATATTAAGGTAAATTTATTTTTCAGTGAGTAGAAGTGGAATGTACATAGTACAGTTACTTCTTTTTGAGTGTTTTGGATGAAATGGGCTCTACAAGATATTAAGGTAAGGTAAATTTCTTTTTGAGTGTTTTGGATGAAATGGGCTCTACAAGATATTAAGCTAAATCTATATATCTATTAAATGTTTCAATAGAAGTGTAATAATAATTTCAAAAATAAAATATTCTACTTCCTTCAATCACTATTTACATATCATCGGTGATTTACATATCATCATAAAGTACCACTTCCTCACACAACAAGTCTTTGAGAAAATAGTGAAGATGGAATACATACCCACAAAGCTTCTTGTTATAGAAGCATTTCAATATGTGAGAAACAACCTAGGAATAGTTCTTGTAAATTATCTTGTTAGAGAACCATTTGAACATGTGAGAAACAAATTAATTATAGTTGTTGTAAATTATTGTCACTTATTTGACTTCAAAAAAAGATCCTATGAAATTGAGTGCAATAACTATGTGGTAGAGTACACAATATCTAAGGAGGAAAATACAATATATTTGACTTCAAAAGAAGAGCCTATGAAATTGAGTGCAATATCTATGTGGGAGAGTACACCATATCTAAGGGGGAGAATAGATACAAGAATGGAATAGAAAGAGTAACAAAAAGCATATGATTGTGTCAATAATTTGAAGTAGTCAAGAAAGATAACAAAGGACCATCAAAATTGAGTGCAATATCTATGTGGGAGAGTACACAATATCTAAGGGGGAGAATACAATATATTTGACCTCAAAATAAGAGCCTATGAAATTGAGTGCAATATCTATGTAAGAGAGTACACAATATCTGAGGGGGAGAATAGATATAAGTAAGGAATAGAAAGAGTAACAAAAAGTATATGATTGTGTCAATAATTTTAAGTAGTCAAGAAAGATAGCAAAGGACCATCAAAATTCAGTGCAATATCTATACGATCAAGTGTCAATAATTTTAAGTAGTCAAGAAAGATAAAAAAGGACCATCAAAATTGAGTGCAATATCTATATGATATCTATATGATCAAGTGCCAATAATTTGAAGTAAATAAAGATAACGAAGGGCCATCAAAATTGTGTGCAATATCTAAGGGGGAGAATAGATATAAGGAAGGAATAGAAAGAGTAACAAAAAGCATATTATTTTGTCAATAATTTGGGGTAGTCAAGAAAGATAACAAAGGACCATCAAAATTGAGTGCAATATCTATGTGAGAGAGTACACAATATCTAAGGGGGAGAATACAATATAAGGAAGGGATAAAAATAGGAGCAAGAAGCATATGATTGTGTCAATAATTTGAAGTAGTCAAGAAAGATAATAATGGACCATCATCAAATTCAAATTGAAATATCAAGTAGTCTTCTTCATGAAGAATAAGCATTAACTAGGTTCATCATTTAAAGGGTTCATTTTTTAATGAAAAAATTTATGAATAATATGGAATGAATCATTTTACATTATGATAAATCTTATATTTAAATGAAATTTGATCTATGAATAAAAAATAAAATGGGATCATCTCTTCATATATATATATATATGTGTGTGTGTGTGTAAGAGAGAAATAAAAAGCAAAGGTAATTCCACCAAGCCTAAAGGAGCATGTCCTAATACATTAAATTATGTTCTAATACATTAAATTATGTTTTCTTTCTAGAAGCATTAATCATGAAGATTCATGAGATCCACATTTCAACCATACTATTTTCAAGTTAAAGGAGCATGTCCTAATACATTATTCTGTTTGGTTTCTAGAAGCATTAATCGTGACTTTTCTTCGAGATCCACATTTCCATCATACTATTTGCAAGTTCACATTTCCATCATGCTATTTGCAAGTTCTATATGAAGATATGTAATCTAATAACTAATTAGCAAGTTGTGATGTCCTAATACATTATTATGCTTAAAATCCATCATACTATTTGCAAGTTCTATATGAAGATATGTAGTCTAATAACTATACAGTATAGCCCATATAACATATAATGACCTTTGACAGTATGAGCAAAGAGTCAAAAAATAGAGAGGCCTCCTAGCAGAGTTCCACCTATTCATCAAGGTAAGAAACATAGTATCGGAAGTGAAACAATGACACCACTAAAAATATGTGAATTTAGATATTAAAATTACATTTATTGCAAATTACATGTGCATGGTTTATCTTAAAGTTTGACTTAAAAATTTTATGGTAGAATTCACATCTAAAATTAATGGGAGGAAGAGTTTAGTTTTTGGAAGAAATGACGTGCATGTAAACAATTTACCTTAAAGTGGTTGTGTATTATGGATATTAAAATGAAGAACTTCTATGTAGATCTATTCCAGAGATTGACTATAGGGGTATTTACTAGATATGTCACCTTCCAAAAAAGGTGAGATCCAGAGGCTTCCTAGCCCATTATAGACTCTACCTATAAAACTTGTAGAAGTTAAGAAATTTACATTGACAAATATACTTGTGAGAAATTTACATTGACAACATATAGAGATTCAACTAGGCTTGTGAAAAGTACAAGTGGAAAATGTATAATTCTACATAGAAGAGTCTTTGGTTTAATGGTTAAGCAAGAAAGACTCGTTACTTTCTCTATCTAGAGTAGAAGTGGAATACATAGTAGTTACTTCTTTTTTAGTGTTTTGGATGAAATGGGATCTACAAGATATTAAGGTAAAAGCATATGATCGTGTCAATAATTTGAAGTAGTCAAGAAATATAACAAAGGACCATAGAAATTGAGTGCAATATCTATATGATCAAGTGTCAATAATTTGAAGTAAATAAAGATAACAAAGGACCATCAAAATTGAGTGCAATATCTATGTGGGAGAGTACACCATATCTAAGGTGGAGAATACAATATAAGGAAGGAATAAAAAGAGTAACAAGAAGCATATGATTGTGTCAATAATTTGAAGTAGTCAAGAAAGATAAAAAAGGACCATAATCAAATTCAAATTGAAAGACCAAGTAGTCTTCTTCATGAATAAGAAGCATTAACTAGGTTTATTATTTAAAGGGTTCATTTTTAATGAAAAAATTTATAAATAATATGGAATTAATCATTGTACATTATGATAAATCTTTTATTTAAATGACATTTGATATATGAATAAAAAAGAAAATGGGATCATCTCTTCATATATATATATATGTGTGTGTAAGAGAGAAATAAAAAGCAAAGGTAATGTTAAGAATTTACAGCAGTAATAATAAATATTCACTGAGAGAAAAATAAACATAAATAAATTAGCAACAAAGCACAAACATAAACACAAATGTTTATCCAGGAAAACCCCAAATCCAGGGAAAAACCCAACCAATGAAATTTCATTAACCACTGGCCAAAACCCTGGCCAATCCAGCCAAGTGAGCCTTCACCGCTCACCTTCAGGCCTACTTTACAATGAAGTCTTTCCAGCCCTTTTATAGGCTCCATCACATGCAATACCATGGGTCAAAACCATGGGTGCACAAAACCATGTGCCCCAAAACCACCACTATTTACCCTAGTCCACATTTACTCTACCTCGAGTCATGTTTACCTAACAATTCCCCCCTTAAACTTGACTTGGGGCTTCTTGACTAAATCCAACCAAACCTGCTAAATGAGATAACCCCGCTCACTCTAGCTCCTCCCCCCTCAAATTTTTTACACAGGGTAATTGTTAATTTGGCATCCCCCCTATCACCTAGGTCTAACCCAGACTTTACCAGTGATTACCCAGGGGTACGCATGCCATACCAGGTCTTACAACAGTATGCCCATTTACATGTAATAAAATTAACTCCATTATAATAATTTTTTTTTTTTCATTGTTGTTCTCCTTTGTGTAACCATTATTTTACATTCATTCATGATGTCCTCTCCAAAGAGGACATCATAGTTATACATCAATGTCCATATAAAAAGAATCCATCTACCGGATTACATGGGTCACCAGCCTCTGTAACCGCCAGTTCTCTAGGAGTTCTCTTCAGATACATGGTTCATCAATTAATCCACATTCAAATATCCTCTCTTACTTTAAATTCTCTCTCATCAAAACATTTGATTGACACATTCTGTCGAACACTTTGCTCTCCTAATGCAGCGAATGGCTTGCTATTCTAGCACATATTCTCTCATATCTCATGGATGCAGATGACATAATAATTGAGGGCGGTCCTGTCCATTGGAGACATAATTTTCACCATCTCCAATGTCATCATCAAAATCAGCAACATTAGCCCCAAACCCCTGCATTCCAACTTGATCAGACACTGCTGACACCTTTATAATTCGACCAGCAATTTCCAGCTACCCATTTAGATTCTGTGCAGCTCGTGCATCTCCAAAACCCTTGCACTGGCCAGTCTCGGGATTAGTAGGCAATTGAACAAGCCCAATGGCACCAAATGGCTCGAAAACCTGCCGAAATTGATCCTCAGTTATGTTGAAATGGAGATTACCAACGTACAATCTTCTGGCCCCACCAGAATAGGGCCCAATAAAACCACCAGCAGTGGCCTTGTAAAGTGCTCCAGTGCCAAGCCCAGCGCAAACGTTGTTTAATATATCGCCGGTACCCCTCGTTGCCACGATACTGCTCTCCAATCTGGCGTAGAGGAGCCCTTAACTCGTGCTACTCCAATGCCATGGTCCCCAGCGAGAGTGTTGATCAGATTCAACGCGGAGAGAACGTGACTATGACTGCGTTCAACGTAGGCCAACAGGTTTATAATCAGGATCCTCTTCCTTTGACAGAACAACCTTATTCTGAGATTTCTCATCCTTCGGCTGGCATATCTTCGATTTCCACCCTCTCTTCTTTCCTGGCAGCTTCGAATTCTAGTACTCGTAGTGCGCTTAGTGCTCGCCAAAGGCTGCTGTGCCCGCAACAGCTGCTGTAGATCTTGCTTCTGGCATAGGCAACACTCGAGCATTGCACGTTCAGGGCAGTGCCATTGCTTCCCGTTGTTCTACCTGTAGCAGAACTCATCCTCTACGGGTTGTGCCTCTCGTTCTGATGTGCCCATGCTCGTGCCCCCCTTTGCCATGTGACTGCCATCCATGGATCTGCCTGCCTGTTTCCAGGGCTGCAAGGCATGAACACGCCATGAGAACACTGGAAAACGTAGAGTGATTCAGCTTCACTCCTGCACATAGCATCTGCTCAAAAAATGCAAGAAAGTCCTCTCCACGTCCATGCTGAACAAAACCTGCTTGCCCAGGTCTGGATCACGTATTCTCACACAAGCCTTGAACACCTTGCTCCATATGGCCAGATCAGCAAAAGGGTGCATTTATTTCTCCATTCACAGGCTAATAAAACCCTTGGCTACAAAAGCGTCCCTCTGAAGCCAAATATGGCTCTGATACCATTTGTTAAGAATTTACGGCAGTAATAATAAATATTCACTGAGAGAAAAATAAACATAAAGAACTTAGCAACAAAGCACAAACATAAACACAAATGTTTATCCGGGAAAACCCCAAATCCGGGGAAAAACCCAACCAATGAAATTTCATTAACCACTGGCCAAAACCATGGCCAATCCAGCCAAGTGAGCCTTCACCGCTCACCTCCAGGCCTACTTTACAATGAAGTCTTTCCAGCCCTTTTATAGGCTCCATCACATGCAATACCATGGGTCAAAACCATGGGTGCACAAAACCATGTGCCCCAAAACCACCACTGTTTACCCTAGTCCACATTTACTCTACCCCGAGTCATGTTTACCTAACAGGTAATTCCACCAAGCCTAAAGGAGCATGTCCTAATACATTAAATTATGTCCTAAAACATTAAATTATGTTTGGTTTCTAGAAGCATTAATCATGAAGAGTCATGAGATCCACATTTCAACCATACTATTTGCAAGTTAAAGGAGCATGTCCTAATACATTATTATGTTTGGTTTCCATCATACTATTTGCAGAATAGTATGAAGATATGTAGTCTAATAACTATATAGTATAGCCCATTTAACATATAATGGCCTTTGACAGTATGAGCATAGAGTCAAAAAACAAAGAGGCCTCCCAGCAGAGTTCCACCTTTTCATCAAGGTAAGTAACATAATATCGGAAGTGAAACACTGACACCACTGAACATATGTGAATTTAGAATGATTTCAACTGTTTTTTCAAAGGAGAAAAAACCATGTTTCATATATTGATAATAGTTCATATACAAAATCCTCTTGATATACCCATAACAGGTTATCAAGTATAAAAGATCAGATTATGTCTCATATAGAAATACATTACAGCAATATAAAAGACAATATGTAGTCACATTACAGAAATACATTACATGTGAATTTAGAATGATTTCAACTCCTTTTTCAAAGGAGAAAAAACCATGTTTCATATATTGATAATAGTTCATATAAAAAATCCTCTTGATATACCCATAACAGGTTATCAAGTATAAAAGATCAGATTATGTCTCATACAGAAATACATTACAGCAGTATAAAAGACAATATGTAGTCACATATAAAATAAAATATGTAGTCACATTACAGAAATACATTACAACAATATAAAAGACAATATGTAGTCACATTATAGTAGTAGATCATTCTAGTTCAATCATTCCAGCGTTGAGGAATCGGGAGAAGGCTCAGTAATGGCATAAGCTTAACAGTGGTAGTAAAATTCCATGCACGAGGCAAGAATCATCTAGATTAGATGAAATTGATGGATCCACAAGAACAGTAACAACTGCAGCAACCAAATGCATATCATACTACCAAAAATTCAACATACACCTTACAACAAAAGGTAATGAAATTTAAAGCATAATTAACAGCATAGATGCTTTGTTTGGAATTTTGGGGTTTCTCGTTCCCACTTGGTTATAAAGACAAAATTTCTATACCAATGAGTGCCTTGACTTATACATGACACCAATCAACTCAAATTAAAACCAAGAATTCCAAAAGGCACATTTGCAATAACATTCCAAAGTTAACATAGAAAAGGACTTTATGAATGTCGTTAAATGGTTCAATGGAGAGAGTAGTTTTCAGAATTATATTTCATCTCCTTTACTAGAAGAGAAAAAAAATTTAAAACATACTTTTAATGTCTTTTATTTAAACCATATATACAGGGACCGCCCCAAATTACCGACTCCAAGTCCTTAAGGAGCTCTCTTCAACCTGCACATGGCTAGATCGATTTCCAATTTTTGGACTATTCCTAGCAAAGAGTATAGCCTGCACATGGACATAGGCCTAGATGGCATAGACATAGACAGCAAAAAAGTCAATAGGGGCAAGGATAGTTTCACCCGCGAGAGTAAATACATCTAAGAAAGCAGCAAGGATATTTCCCTTAGGGGGGTTGTTTTATTCCCTAAAGGTGTGTGCCAATGGTGCAATAGACCAGCTTTCTAAAGTGGGTTTGAAACAAGATATGGGTTGTCGAAGGATAGAGGACGAGGACCAGGGCATGATCCGTGTGTCGGATCAGCCACCATATGTATAACTTTATTTTGTTGTCTCCCTGATATCAGAAAGTGTTTTCTTTTTTTAGTTTGATATACATGCCCTAGACAGTTACTCTTACTTGAATTTATTTTCAGAATACTATTTTGTTTTTTATCATGTCTGGGTTGTTTTCCTCTCTGAGGAGGCCCGGGTTAACAAAAAAAATTATTTCTATTTTATGAACATATGGACATGCTTGTTTTTCTGGATTTGAACTGATCTATGGGCTATTTTCCTCTTATAGAGGAGGCCTGTACACCAGATCAGTAGTTTATCTCTAGGCATTTTAATTTATCTCAATCTGAGTCCTAGATAAAAATGTATTCCGATTGGAAGTTTTACCATGTTAAAAGAGGCCATGTAATCACATTACCCAGCTGGATTCCACTAATACTTGTCATCAATGCAAGGCCTATGGTCACTTTCCACATCACACTATAACAAACCTCTATATCATGCTCTCGTCCACTAAAAAATAGAGAAATAAAAAACCTGGAAATGGCACGGTAGTGGGTGATCTCCTGGTGGGAAGGGTTCCCACACCGAAATAACAATGGATTCAACCTAACCTTCATTATCATCACAAATTATAAGCTACATGATCCATAGATCAAATCGTGAGTGGTGGTCCAATTTCATGATTCCAGTAACCAAAACCTTGGCTAAATTGGCTAACTACTTATATGCATGTTCATTTTGAGGCTTAAAAATATTCAAAGGAACTTGGTGGTGGGAAGTCTCTCGACATCTGTTAATAAAAAGTTTGATTTTTTTCTTTGAAAAAAAAAAGTAATGAAATTTAAAGCATAGTTAACATCATAATTTCCGTCACTCACATTTATAGGAATTGGAACAAAGTGCTAGAAAAACTTTCCAAGGAAGCTGCGAAGTTAAACTGGGGTGATTGGCACATTACAGAACACATTGCATTAAAAAAATTTCCCTTGTGAAAAACAGAGGAGGATCAGGAGGAGAAATACCTGGTAGTTTGCTCGCTTGAAGTCACCACAGATAATCACCAATAGAATGGATGGAAGTAGCCCCAGACCACCACTAGCACAGACACAGAAAAACATGTGAACAAACAGATCAAATAAAACAAAGACACGGTAAACAAATAAACTTCGCAGGCGATATATTTATAAGAACTAGTTTAGCTGAAATATTTTAAGAGTAAAAGTTCAGTCGAACTCAAAGTTCGGCCGAACTTTTGTTGCCGATTTTCCCATCTCTGGCAAAAATCTTGTTTGCCCACGCCGTTAGTGTGCCATCAATCTAAACGGAAGCACGAGTTCGGCCAAACTTTGTCATAAAGTTCATCCGAACTATAAAATAGTTCGAATGAACTTTATAAAAGGTTTGGTCAATCTATTTCCAAAAAAACAAATCCGCCCCCGATTCTCACAAAAGTGTAACCCAGGTTCACATTTCTGCCCACATGCAGGAGAGTGTGGAGGGCATTTGTATTGGAGAGAAACTGCAAAAAAAATCTTAAGAGCTTGCTATTATTGGCCAATTCTTTTCTCTGATGTCTTTTCCAAAGTTAGGAGATGTGTCGAATATCAAAAATTTGTTGGTAAACAGAAATTTCTACCATTACCTCTCATTCCTATTTTAGCAGATGTTACTTTCTAGTAGTGGGTGCTGGACCTCAGTGGTGAAATTCATCCACATTCATCAAGACAACATAGATGGATTCTCATAGCTACAGACTATTTCACTAAATGGATTGAAGTTGTATCAACTAGGAATGCTACTGATACGGTAATTATCAAATTTATTTTGGAAAATATTATGTCAAGATTTGTTTGTCCACATAAATTAATAATTGATAATGCAATGGCCTTTAAGTTTGCTAAGATGTACAAGTTTTTTCAACAATATTGGATTGAACTAACTCATTCCATTCCTTTTTACCCTCAAGGTAATGGATTGACCGAGTCATCCAATAAAATTTTGGTAAGGATTATTAAAAAAATGTTTCCTGAAAATACGAGGAATTGGGAAACTTACCTGATACATGCTCTATGGGAAGATAGAGTAAGTGGTAAAAAATCAATTGGAATGTCTCCATTTTTTCTTGTATATGGTACTGATGTTGTAATGCCTTTGCAATTAGCTCTTCCTATGATAAAGTTCCTGCAAGATGAAGTTGATATTGAAAATCCAATCCAAAGGAGAATGCTACTATTAATAGAGGCGCACCAAATCACATAATAATTGCTGGAAAAAGTTCAAAAGTATTAGGCTAAGGTCAAATATGTATTTGATAAAATAGAAAATCAGCAGTTGTTTCAAGAGAATGATTTGGTGCTACATTGGGATGCTAGGAGAGAAGACCATGGAAAACATGGTAAGTTCAACAATCTATGGTTTAGGCCATTTATAATTGCTGAAGTTTTGGATAATAATACTTTTTTTCTCAAACATTTGGCCGATGATTAGCTGACTGGAGGCACAGTCAATGGTAATTTCCTTAAAAATTTCTTTATTTACTAAGTCATTTTAGTCACTCCATTGTAAACATCTGGTGTGATGTGTCAATAAACTCCATGCCCAATGGAACTTATGTCTGTATATATGGTCAGTCTTGAGTCTAGCAAATCAATGGTCACTCCTATTCTTTATTTTCAAGAAGTATTATGAGTTTAAAGAGTTTTGAGGCACTGAGTCTACAGTCCTTGAAGCCTCACAGGGAGGAATTCATCCCCAATAGGAGCCCCTATTAGCACTTCAAATTTTAATGGTGTAATCACCATTGTGTCATCTTTTTCAAATTTCTATGATGCCCTAGTCCATGTCCAAAGCTCGAGTCATTTCCAATAAAATTTAAAAAGAGTCCCAACATCAAGGTATTTTTAAGTGAATAGGTGTCATAGTGTTTTAGTGTCCTAAAATAAGTTAAAATATATATTTGGATTTATGTTAGTGTTGAAGGTTAATCGATGTCTGGGTAATAAAGTTGCAGTCATTTGGTTTGGAATAATAGCTACCTTCATTGCAAATTCATTGTAAAAAAAATTGTAAGGCAGTAAAAGGAAACTATTTCTCACAAATGAAAGTCACGTATTCCACAGAGTGAAAATCGCAACCATTTCACTAAGATTTTGGTTATCTCGGAAAAGAGCCTATAGCTAAATATGTAATAAATTTTCGAAGAAGGCGAATTGAGGCTTTGTGGATAGTATTACAATCAGAGTTATTTAAAAGCAAAGCTCGGCCTGTAGAAAAGAGATTGACCAACAGAGAGGGAGATCTGTAGAAGAGCACTAGAGGATATTTAAAGGGAGATCGCCAGGAATTAAACTAAGGAATGAAGCTAAGGATAATAACCACGTGCGGATTGCTTGGATGGCCATGATCCAATCGTAAATTCGAAAGGGAAGAAACCGACAGCTCAGATTAAAGTGCAAATGCAGAGACTTCAAAAATCACAGTTTTTAAAGTTTACCGTTAAGGCGATCACTTGGTATGTTAATTAATTTATGATGTGATGAGGAAAAGGGGGAGAAATGAAGACCAGAAGACCTGGGCACATATCAATGGTGGAGATTAAAGCATAGATGGAGCAATTTTACAAATCACAGTTTTTAAAGTTTATCGTTAAGGCAATTGCATGGCATGTTAAATGATTTTCGATGTGATGAAGCGATGATCACACGTCAACGTAGCACACCAGCTTGATTTCATAAATTGCAGAGTTTACGTTTTAGCCATTGTTAGTGTAGAGCTAAATTTCTAGGTGGTCGATTTGCGATAATATGGAAAGTTGTGATGTGCAATGCCTTTCGAATGGTCACCAGGTTGTGGGGCCCTAGAACCACAAATCCATGTGTATGCATATTGTTTGGGAGCAATTTCAGTTTTATTTAAAGTTCCTATAAAGTGATTTCTATTTATTGCACATGTATAGAGGTTTATAAAAAATCTGATGCATGATCTGCGATCGGTCCCATCTCTCAACCACGTCACCTCCGCTCCCATTGCACATCACACTTCACCATTTTTAGCATTTAACTCCGGCATTTCATAATAAAACTTCTCATGCATGATTTGTGATCGGTCCCACTTTTGCACCGTGTCATCACCCCCCTCGCTTATCATTCATTCCGCTCCATATCTCCTCTATCAATTAAACCTGTTTCAAAGGGTTTCTTTGCAATTTATAATAAAATTAACCTCCATGATTATATATAAAAGTTTCACATTTTCTGCTATTATAAAGGGTATTTCAACCAAAAAAGGGGAAAGAAACAGTGGAACAAGAGCAATTTTTTTCTCAAAGAATTTTCCACCGCTACTCTCAGTACCATAATGTTTTTACCAGGCACCAATAAGCATTCAAGGAACAACCACACACCATTTTCACTGTTGTTTTCACTTTTTATGGAGTTGGTTGCACTAGAATGGAAGAGGAGTCTTCCTATAAAACTGCCAGATCATAGAAACCACTTCAAATTGTTAGCCTTAATGTTGTTATTTTCATTATGTCATAGCACTTTGTAATCAGGATTAAAGGATAAACCTCATATATTGCATGAGATCATAATAACTTTTGGAAACAGATTCACCTTTTTCTATGGAATATGACAGTATCATATTTTGTATATATAGGCCAAACTGATATGAAGTCAGGGTTGGTTGGTGGTTATAGAATTTTGACTTATATGAATTGTATTCTTTTTTGTGAATGAAATGGAATGATATTAATGAGGACTTATTACCAATTTGTTGTGTGTATTGTCTACTTTACTTATGTTTCCATATCTCCTTTCTTCATGTTCCGGTTTGAAAATCCTCATACTTTTATGGTTTTTTATTAGTCTCTTAAGCATGTTATGTGTTTTATAAGTTTTTGTTAGTCTCACACAGTGAGCATTCCTGATAAAATATATGTTATAACAGTGGAAGAGAATCACTCATGATAGTTATTCTTTATGATATTTCAATGAGAACCTATTCATACTAGAAATATCTTTCTCTCAATGGAATATTTTCAAACTGATGCTTTTGTGAATTTCTACTAAATGCAGTAGACTTATGTTTCACAGACCAACTAATTCTTCTCTCATCTCACAATTTCCTCTCCTCATACACTACAAAATTGCACATTGCTACCAAATCAAGTTACAATACCATCATTAATATAAATTTGGATTTGAATAAAATGTATTTTCCATAAATAAGATTTTATACCATCTTCCAATCCCATAAAGCAAAACATTAAAAATTCCTTAGAGTTTAAGATGTGTCTAGTCAGGCGCTTGCTATAGTCCAAGTGCTGATTCCAGTGTCAACACCACCTATCCTGCCTTATTTTACTCTACTTTCACCTCATATTTATCATTATCTTTCACCTCACTTCGTTTTCTTAACCATTTTTCCAAGGGTTCCCAAGTGATCATTGTTCACAAGCACCAAACCCTAATTTCCTCTCCCACTAAGCTAGGGTTTGATATGGAAACGGGAAATTTGAGAAGAAGAGGCATAAGGCAGGTCATATTAGTAACTATGAGGTCATTCCAACTCATAATATCATGTCTCCATCATTTTTTAAGAAATCATTCCAAGCATCAAGTCATTTGCCACTCATAGGGCCGATTTTTCTTTGAACTGTGTTTCTGACAAAACAAAGATGAATTTGACAAAAGTGAGAGAGGTTTTTTTCCATAATAATACAAGGAAGAAAAAAATCCTTTAGTTTTTACACAAGTTTTACGGTTTTAGAGACATTTCAAAAATACAAGTGCCATAGGAGAGTTGCTACACTGCTGGAGTAACCTTGGAAAAATCACGTGTTCTCAAGCTAGAGTGTCCAAATGACTTGCTTGATAGGTGAAATGACAACTAGACTTAGCAAGATTTCAAATGAGATACCTTGAGCTCACTTGGGAGTTGAGGAAGGCCTCCAAAAATTTTTTGCACCAACACTCTGCATTTCTACATGCTCATTCAACACTTTTTGACCAGTCTTGGGAAAAACAACAATTTACAAGGAAAATTACCTCCAATAGTAAGAAAAAGATTATTTGGAAATTATATAGAATAATATTTCCAATGAGATATCCTGGGCCCAATTTGGACACCGGGAAGCCCTCCAAATGTGTTATGCAAAAAGGTGCTTCACACATAAACTGTGTTTCCTTTTGGTCGTTGTGTGCTTACTAGTCTTGGAAGAACTGGTTTTTGAAAGGGAAAATGGGATTAATTTTGGAAATGGAAGGTAGTTCCAGAAAATAGACTTGAAAGGATTTCCAATAAGATATTTTTGAGGAAATTTTGAAACTTGAAACCTAGTCACAAATAGCCTGCAAGATAAGGGTAAAATGGCGTTGCGTGTTTAACAATTGACTGATTTTTTCTGAGTTTTTCTACAAATTTGAATTTTACCTTGGGGAATCATGTTTTTACCTAATGTAAATGTTGAAGATGAATGTAGTTATTATGTTTTTATTATTTAATAGGGTAAATACATTAGGTAAATTTATCAAATGAGGTGTAATGAATCAGATCACAAAATTTAGGGATGGGTCACTTTGACCACCCTAAACTCTAAGTTTCAGTTCAGACTTTAGTGGATCAACTCCTCCTCTCATGGATTCGACCCATGAGGTTGGGAGAGGTTTTTTGAGGCCTATATAATTTCGTTTTTTAATCATTTTTAAAGGTTGCAAGTTGGAATCAATTTGATTTTTCTATTTGATCAAGTGAACTTGTACTCATTTTTGGCCAAGCTAATAAATAGGAGTTGCAACTATATTTATGGGATACTTGTGGTATTGAATGTCTTTCATAGTTTATTCTTCAGTCACATATGTTTAAATGTATTATTCATGTCACTTCGTGTCTATGTTACGATCTTTTACAAGATTGAAATTTAGAATACATGCTTGCACATTCTCTATTTTGGGTAACTGATAATATTTTGTTCATTATATGATATCTGAGAGAAATACATCCCTTGGGATTTTCTCATCCTTATTACAGTTTCAAAACCATTCCAAAACCATTTCCTTCAAGTGATTGGCATTGTAACTATCTTTCCCCATTGATCCGTTCAACCCTAACTCATTTTCCTTAACCTAGCTTTCCTTGACCTCATTCCTTTATCCAATGATTTCCGCAACCAAATAAATTCAAAACAACCCACTTCACTCTTTACCTAGACTAAAATACCTAAATTCTCCAACCCTCCTAGCTGTGACCCTTTTGGAGAGAGACCTTTATGGCTTGATAGGGATAGATATCAAGTCAAAATATTGGTCTATGGTTACCTCTGTTGGGATTCCTTCCTCAGCCTTGGAAATCTGGCGAAGTGATAACATATTGGCGATGTTCCCGGGGACGCGAAAAGACAAATCTTCACTGGGAAAGAACGATGAAGATTTAGATCTATTTATTGGTGATGAATAACAATTGGACACATATGAAGGCTATATCATTTACCTGGAGAATCCATTGACTGAAAGATCTAGAAAATCAACACTTCATGGCGACTCCAATGCATGAATATTAGTAGCATGAAAATTTTTCAAGATGGAAACTGTTGCAAGAAGGCATGCTCCCATGATCTGGGATCACATTCCAGGTTTCCAAAATAAATTACCAAGGTAGATTGGAAAAGGAATTTGCCTATGTTTAAAGATGACAATAGGAATGATCTTTCTTTACATATGGTTAAATTTCACATGCATACACACAAATTGAAGGTCGAATTTCTTGGAGATAGTCTTTTAAAGATGTTCATGGCTTATATTGAAGGAAAAACATGATCTTGTTAGGAAGGTTTGCCACCTACCAGCATTTTTTCCCTTAGAATTTTTCATTCAATATTTTATGAAGAATACAAAAAGTTCTACCCTTCTGTTATCGCCAAATTGAGTACTGTTGGCCTGTTGCAATGGTTAACTTGGAGTAACTATTTTAGACCATATTTTGACTGAATATTAGACTCTTCAGCTTGAGAGGGCTCTCTTAAATTATCTAATAGTATTTACATTGAAAATCATAAGTCCCCTTTGAGAGAGCCCTCCAAACCTGAAGAGGCTAATATTTAGTTAAAAGTGGTTTAAAAGAGTTACATTAAGTTGATTGATGAGAAGCCTATCAGGATCAATTTGCTGATAACATTTTGGCGCCATTGCCAAGGAGGAAGGTATAAATTTTCTCCTAGAGGAATGACAAAGTTCTTATGGTGAATGGAAGCCAAGCATAGGAAGTTTGTATCATTCACCTAGGAACTCCATTCTTCAAGATCCTGAGCTTCAAATTTCATAGCGACTTCACTGGGAAGAATCTAGATTTCAGAACATTCATGGTGATCCAAGATGACAGGGTATGTGGAAAACCCTTTATATGATGAAATGTTACAAAATGTAAAGGATGAGTTAGCAGAATTTTAGGTAGATGAACTCTCCAGAATATTATTTCATTGCTTGAAATCCAGTCAACTCACACCTAAAAACTAATTTTTTTTTTCTTGGTTTAGCTGCTGAAATATCTAAGAATGAAATTTAACTATTCAATCTTAAAATTGGATCATATGATTTCAAATATCCTAAATATTTCTTGGAAGGTCTTCCTCCTCCAAAAAAGGAGGTAATTGTTATACCATTTGACTTGCAGATAGAGGAATAATATGGTTATGAGCTTGATATTTTAGAGTTGGAATCAAGGTTCATCCTTGATGAAGAAAATGAAAAGGATATCTAGGATCAGATTTTGATTGAGAGATTAAAAGGGATATCAATAAATTATGTCATCCTTGATCCCATAGCTAATTACATGGAAGAGTTATATATTCCAAGTTTTCAATTATTTTTTTACTATGAAAAAAAATACACATTCTCTCTTACCTTTATCATTTTAGAATACAGTTTGCTTTTGGTTCAAGAACATTAAAGGGTTTCAAGTATCAAATCGGCTCGTTGACTAGATTTATTGGAGGTTTCATGCCCTTTGAATCAAACATGAATATTGCAATTGTTAGGGTAGGTAGGTGTGTGTGTGAATAAGCTCAAGTACACTGAGCATATTTTTAGTTCGTACAGATTTGGTTTTTCTACAGTAATTGTCAAGCTTGAGCCCAAGGAGAAGGCCATAAGATCTTGGAAAAGTCTTCATCAATTTTAGAAAATTTTAAATTTTTCAAGAGAGAGGCACTGGAACTACAAGTGTTGGCAATATGATGTAGAGTGTTGTCCTTGATGGCAACCCACTGAATGAAGATGAAGACATGAGACTGTTGACATGTGTTGTCCTTGATGGCAAACCACCTAATGAAGTTATTCTTGACTTGATGGATTTGGTAAATGATGTAAATCTGATGTGAAATGATGTTTGATGCTGAGTGTTGTCCTTGAATGGCAACACACTTGATGAAAATGATGACAACTCACTTGATGAAGTTATGCTTGATAGAATATGTTTCTTGATGAAGTAAATCTGGTGTATCTACAGAGAATACAGAAGGCAGTGAAGAAAGGAATTCAGCATGTGCTAAATCTATGATAAAAAGAGTATGTCTCAAGGCATACGCGGATCTGTCTAGGGGAAGTCACGTATGCATGGGGGAAAGAACGTGATAAGTCACGTATGGGCAAAAGCGCTCAAAAAGTGCAAAACCAGGGGTAACCACCATGGTATTGACCCATTGTGTTGGGTAATGATTCCTCTAAATGACCCCGTCCAGGAATACCATCGGAAGTAATGTAATTTTGGGCTCATGGTATTTTTTTGGCTCATGGTATTGAAAAATGGGCTCATGGTATTGAGAAAGGGTAAACCTATATAAAGAGAAGAAATTCATTGTGCAAATCATGAGCGTGGGAGCAAGATGTCTGAGCTTGAATGAATACTTCTCTCTGAAGTAGATCTGAATGGAAAGGGTTACAGTTGAATGATAAATCTGAATGTATGATGCATCAATGATGAAGAAGGGGATCTAGATCTGAAATGTACGTGTATTTGCTAGATCTGTTTATGGAATGATTAGATCTGTGATGAGGTGAACATCTGTCTGAAGTAAAGGGTTGAATCTGAACTGCACATGTTTACTGTTTATTGAACATCTGATGAATAAATGATGGAATGATATAAGTGAAGAATTAATGACATAATTAGTTCTCTGTGTATACGCGAGTTTCATAAAGGGTATCCGCGTATATACGCGAGTCTGTATTAGGAAAGTAGCGTATGGGTTTTAGAGAGTGAAAAAATAAAAAGTTTGATAAAGTCCTAAATACTGATTCACCCCCCCCCCCCCCCCTCTCAGTATTTTTCCCAACAATTGGTATTAGAGGAGGTTCTTCTGTAGAAGCTTGATCGCTTGAAGGAGATCCGTCGCAATGGGAAAGAAGCAAAAGGAGAAGGTTGCTCAAGGAAAGAAGATGCCGCAGAAATCATGTAAAGCAGAAATTGAAGGAGATGAAACATGTATTGGTCATTGTTCTTGTATTTCACTTACCTGTGTATGCAAAGGTTATGATAGTGAGGAAGAATGTGAAGAAGATCTTAGACTTCTCATGGCATTTGAACAAAAAGAAGAAAAGGATACTTTTATGGATGCTATAGAGGAAAATGATTTTCTTGAAGAAAACAATCAACTCAAACTATGCTTAGAAGAATATAAAATTCTCTTAGAAGAACAAAAGATAATTAGAGAGACCATTGAAAAGCAGTTTGAAGAAGCAAAGAAACACATTGAGAAATTAGAATGTGAAGTGGTAAATCAAAGAAAAGAAGTTGAGAAAGTAAAAACTTTGAATCTTATATTTGCTAAAGGATCTGAAACCTTAGATGAGATTATCAAGGTACAATGTTCTCCTCTTATAAAGACAGGTCTTGGATATATCGAAGAATCTTCTCAAGCTTCAAATTATCTAAAAGCAGCTACAGGTGGTTTACTACATTCAGCCACTCAGCAAAGGAATAAAGGATCTTTACAGGTAAAGCATGACCATCTCAATTCAAGGAACACTAACAGGGATAGCTTTCAAAGAAGCTACAACCAACAGGTAAATTCTAATAGAAGATTTCATGATCACAGAAATTTCTACTTCAATGGACAATGTTTCTCATGTCACAATTTTGGTCATAAAGCTACTCAATGTGTTGCATATAAAACCATCATGACAAGAGAAGCAAGAAATAAAAGGATGAATATTGAACCAAAGAAGAACACCTATAACAACTTTTCTCCTCTTCAAAACGAAGTTGAATGTACTTATTGCAATAAATTTGGTCATGAAGAATCTGAATGCAGGAGCAAGGTCCAGCCAAAAGAGCATGTTCCATCAAGCTCTAAAGTGTGGAAAAAGAAAGAAATACCAGTTGAAAATTGTGGGATAGCGTTATTTGCAGAAGGTGAAGAGAATCAATGGTACATTGATAGTGGGTGCTCAAGACACATGACAGGTGACAAAAGCAAACTTCGTACATATAATGCTCTAGAAAAGGAAAAGAAAGTTACATTTGGAAATGATACTCCTGCTGTAATTAAAGGAAAAGGGTCAGTTTTTCTACAAGAAAAGGTGAAGGCCAAAGATGTCATGTATGTGGATGGATTAAGGCATAACCTGTTAAGCGTAAGTCAAATGTGTGATCAAGGAACAGAAGTGGTCTTCAGTTCAAAAGAATGTGTGGTTCGTGATCTTGATACAGGTAAAATCATTATAAAAGGAAAAAGAAATCCAAGCAACCTGTATGTACTAAACGACATAGATCAATGCTACTTGAGCAAGTCTTCAGAAAATTGGCTATGGCATAGAAGGCTGGGGCATCTGAGTTTCTCTCAAATCAACAAAGCAAGCAGACTTCAAGCTGTTCGTGATCTTCCCAATAGTAATCTTCCAGAAAATGTCATATGCAAATCTTGTCAATTTGGTAAGCAGACCAGAGTACGATTTAATGCCAAGGAAGGATCATCAAGTAAGCCTCTTGAACTCATTCATACTGACATATGTGGACCTGTGAGGAAAAAGACACCACGTGGGGAAGAATACTATATCTTATTTATTAATGATTACTCTAGAATGTGTTGGGTCGGGCTCATTAAACACAAAGATGAAGCATTTGAAAAATTTTAGAAATTCAAAGCATTAGTTGAAAATGAATTGGATCTAAAAATCGAGTGTCTCAGATCTGATCGAGGAGGAGAATATACATCAAATGAATTCCTCAAATTTTGTGAACAACATGGCATAAAAAGACAATTCTCTGTAGCTGGCACTCCACAACAAAATGCCGTAGCAGAAAGAATGAATAGAACAATTCAACAAATGGCTAGAGCTATGATTGATGATTCTAGAACACCTCACACTTACTAGGGAGAAGCAACGCTTACAGCAGCAAACATTCTCAACAAAGCACATGTTCGGGTAAACAGTGATAAAACTCCATATGAACTCTGGTATGGTAAATCTCCCTCCGTAAAGCATTTTAGAGTTTTTGGAAGCAAATGCTTTATCAAAAATAAAGATGAAAAGCTTGGCAAGTTTGACCCTAGATCAGATAAAGGAATTTTTCTTGGATACTCATCTCTAAGCAAAGCATACAAATGTTATAATGAAAGGCTTCAAAATATTGTTGATTGTATTGATGTTGTTATTGATGAGTCTCCTGCAGCTCCTAAAGAAGAAAAACAAACAACAAAAGAATATGATGATGACTTATGGCCTTCTACTTCAAATATAAATGATATAGACAGTGGATCCAATGAAGAACCTGAAAATGATCTATCTGAAAAGGCTCCATCCAGATATGTTCAAAAGAATCATCCTGAATCTCAAATTTTGGGAGACAAGGAATCAGGTGTATGAACAAGGAGAACACGTGTGGGATCTTCTAGTAATCTGGCACTTCTATCCACAATTAAACCACTCAATGTCAATCAAGCTAGCCAAGATGAATGTTGGAACCGAGCCATGAATGAAGAGATTGATCAAATTGAAAAGAATGACACTTGGGATTTGGTACCAAGACCACATGATAAAAATGTCATTGGAACTAAATGGATCTTCAAGAACAAGTTAAATGAGAATGGGGATGTTGTAAGAAACAAAGCTAGACTGGTTTGCAAAGGGTATACTCAACAAGAAGGTATAGACTTTGAAGAAACTTTTTCTCCTGTAGCTAGACTTGAAGCCATAAGAATGTTTCTTACTTTCTCAAGCCATCAACGAATCAAAGTTTATCAAATGGATGTTAAGTCTGCTTTTCTTAATGGTGATCTAGAAGAAGAAGTATATATAGAACAACTGGAAGGATTCATTTTGGGAAATGATGCAAATCTTGTTTGTAGACTTAAAAAATCTCTATATGGTCTCAAACAAGCTCCAAGAGCTTGGTATTATCGTCTTGACAAATATCTTCATCAACAATGTTTTTCAAAAGGGTCTGTTGATAGTAACTTGTACACAATTGAAATGTCTTTACTTGGCGAACTAACATTCTTTCTTGGCTTGCAAGTGCATCAAACTGCAGATGGTATATTCCTATCACAAGCAAAATATCTTAAGCAAATTCTGAATAAGTATGGCATGGAAGAATGCAAACTTGTAAGTACACCAATGATAACTGGATGCAATCTCAGTTCTAATGATGATTCTCCCACAGTGAATCAACCAGAATATAGATCGATGATTGGAAGTCTACTTTATCTCACTGGGACTAGACCAGACATTATGCATGCAGTTGGGATTGTTGGACGATTCCAAGCTAATCCAAAAGAGTCTCACCTTCAAGCTGTTAAAAGAATATTCAAATATCTACAAGGAACTCAAGACTTTGGTCTATGGTATCCAAAGAATGCTGATATTACTCTTCATGCTTACACTGATGCAGATTGGGCTGGAAGTGTTGATGATCAGAAAAGCACTAGTGGTGGTGCATTCTACATGGGACACTAGTTAGTATCTTGGTTCAGCAAGAAGAAAAATTCTATTGCCTTATCTACAGCAGAAGCAGAATATGTGGCTGTCGCATCTTGTTGCACTCAACTCCTTTGGATGATGCAAACCTTACAAGATTTTCAAATCAAATGTACACCTCCTGTCCCAATTAAGTGTGAAAATACAAGTGCCATCAGTATTTCAAAGAATCCTGTTATGCATTCAAAGACCAAGCACATTCCCATCAAGTATCACTTCTTACGTGAACAAGTGCTTGAGCAAACAGTGAAGTTGGAGTATGTTCCCTCCAAAGAACAAGTTGCTGATATCTTTACCAAACCTATGCCCAGGGAAGCGTTCGAGTATCTAAGACAGAAGCTGGGAGTGTTCTCTGCCAGTCAAAAGAAAAAATCTACATAAATTTAGAAGATGGCATTGGATACGTGGGTTTCATGAAACACAGTCGCGTATATACGCGAGTTCCAGCACAAAAAACTGTGTATGTCTGATTGCTGACAATTTTTTGCTTGGAGTCAGCTCTCTTCAGCACAGCTGCAGTGCTGTTTGGTATCTTTGATACTGTTTGGTATCTCTGGTGGTATTCCAGTTATCATAATTCTGTTTCTAATGTTTTGATGAAGATGCTTTGATAATTTGTTGGTGAAAGTGTTCAGGATGCACAAACTAAGGGGGAGCCTTAATCATATGAAAAGGATGCATGGATGCACAGATTCAGGGGGAGCATTAGCTTTGCTGAGTATAATGCATTGTTGGCATTATGATGGTTCTGAAATAGGTTCTCTTTCTGTTATTCTTCTAGTGCTATCATAAATGGTCATATTTCTACTCATATGCTATCATGCTGAGATCCAGCGAATTTAGCCATGACTTGTTTACCTGTAAACTACTCTAGTTGGGTAGTTGAGTCAGTTTTGTAACCCACTTGTCATAGCTGAATTGAATGGTAAACCTGAACAGGCGGGCACACATCTGCAAAATCCACTCGGGTTGGATATGTGAATGTGGGGTGTTAGAGCTCATTTATATGAAGTCATAACATGTTTGAAGATTCAACATGAACTCAGGGGGAGCTTGGTCACTTCAGTATACATCAGACCTGTAGAATGCTTCTTCTACCTAAGGAGAAAAGGGGAGAGTATGTTGGTTTTGATCCGCCCTTTTCCCTTGATGTCAAAGGGGGAGAGTGACATGGTGTTTGAATGAAGAGAAAGAATGGTGTCAAAATGGAGAAAGTGACATGGTGTCTTTGTATTCGTATGTATTCTTAATGTACCTATCTGTTGTGGTAACCAAACACCATCGTGGTTGCCATCAAGTCCAAAGGGGGAGATTGTTGGCAATATGATGCAGAGTGTTGTCCTTGATGGCAACCCACTGAATGAAGATGAAGACATGTGACTTTTGACATGTGTTGTCCTTGATGGCAAACCGCCTGATGAAGTTATTCTTGACTTGATGGATTTGGTAGATTATGTAACCATGTGAAATGATGTTTGATGTCAGTAACAGTCCTGAATGGAAACACACTTGATGAAAATAATGACAACTCACTCGATGAAGTTATGCTCGATAGAATATGTTTTCGATGAAGTAAATCCGGTGTATCTACAGAATACAAGGCAAGTGAAGAAAGGAATTCAAACATGTGCTAAATCTATGATAAAAAGAGTATGTCTCAAGGCATATGTGGATTCGTCTAGGAGATCGCGTATGCACATGGGAAAGAACGTGATAAGTCGCGTATGGGCAAAAGCGCCAATAAAGTGCAAAACCTAACCACCATGGTATTGGACCCATTGTATTGGGTAATGATTCCTCTAAATGACCCCGTCCAGGAATACCATCGGAAGTAATGTAGTTTTGGGCTCATGGTATTGTTTTGGCTCATGGTATTGAAAAATGGGCTCATGGTATTGAAAAAGGGTAAACCTATATAAAGAGAAGAAATTCATTATGCATATCATGAGTGTGAGTGCAAGATGTCTGAGCTTGAATGAATACTTCTCTGTGAAGTATATATGTATGGAAAGGGTAAAGGTTTGATGATAGATCTGAATCTATGATGCACCTATGGAAAAATGATGAAGCGGGATATCTAGATCTGAAATGTATTTGTATCTACTAGATCTGTTTATGGAGTGATTAGATCTATGATGAGGCGAACATCTGTCTGAAGTAAAGGGTTGAATCTAAACTGAATATCTAATCTGAAGAAGTATGTAGCTCTGTAATGGTTGAAGATCCATACGCTAGTTAGCCGCAGAGGAAGCGCGTATATACGCGGCTTCGATGAAGAAAAAGCGCGTATGCGCAATAAAATTGGTTTTGTAATTTGTACGAAGTATACACCGGTTGGTGTGAATTCAAGCGCGTATATACGCAACATCAATGAAAGAAAAGGCGCGTATGCAACCGGGGGTTTCTGTCAAGTCCGTAATAGAAAATGTCCATCCGTTCTCGTCGGTTTACCGATATCCGTCGCTGAGTTATATGACCGTTCTGGCGTGTCGATCGTGCTTAAAAGTATGGAGTGGGTCCAGTCTGAAAATATGATGAAACGAGGCCTACAAGTTGTGCTCTTTTAAAGTTGTTGGATCCAGTATGAAAATTGATGAAACGTGGTCCATAGAGGTGTTGGAGGGTTGTAGCCTTCAACAAGGGGTTGTAGCTCCTTCCGTGAGAGGCCGGTAAACGAGATCGGGGGTCGTAGCTCCTCTCCAGGCCATGAGAGGCCGGTAAACGAGTCGGGGGGGGAGGCTTCCCGCGGAGAGGTCAAAATGAGCGTGCTAGGTGCTCGCGTGCTTCGTAGAGGGGAAATGCACTGAACACATATGTTGTAAGATGTTTTCTCTATAATAAAATATTGAAGGCTGAGCAACTGCAGCGGTGGTTTTCTCCCGACTTGGGTTTCCACCTAAAAAATCCTGGTGTTCATGTGTGATGCTTTGTGTGATGGCTTATTCTGTTCTTACTGCACATGTTTACTGTTTATTGAACATCTGATGAATAAATGATGGAATGATATAAGTGAAGAATTAATGACATAATTAGTTCTTTGTGTATATGCGAGTTTCATAAAGGGTATCCGTGTATATACACGAGTCTGTATCAGGAAAGTAGCGTATGGGTTTTAGAAAGTGAAAAAATAAAAAGTTTTGAATATGCAGTAAATACTGATTCACCCCCCCCTCTCAGTATTTTTCCCAACAACAAGTCCTTTGTTGTACCAAAGGGGCACATCATCCCCACTAGAGCCACTTTTATCACACTCAAAATTTTGAAAATATGTTTTGATAAGGTCACCATAGGTTTCATGTTATATCATGTTGGGTCATGCATTTGATGAAGAATTTATAAAATCATGTTTATCCTATGTAAAAAAACCATTATGAGTCATTTCATGTCAGCCAAATCCATTTTATATCATTTAGTTTTCACACCCATGACTTAAAATTAAAAAATGAGCCACGTGTCTAGATTTTCACAGTTTCGTAGTGAATACAGTGGCAGAATACCAGATTTCGCTACAAAACTGCCTAACCATTTCGTAGCACTCGTTTTCCAAAAGAAAATTAATGAATTCTAATTTTATATTTGTTTTAGGGAATGGCGAGATCACCTATTAGGTTATGACAGCTATCCAACATGTGAAATCAGAAGTGCTTGTCATCATTACACTTTTATCCCTCCATTTGTCATTTTCCCTCTCATATTAGAATTTCATTTTTTTTTAAAATCACCCAAGCTCCTCTCTGTCATTAACGCTTTAGCCTTTGCATGTATTTTTCATGAGTCACCCTTGAAAATTTTATTTTTGTGGCAAGCAGCTTGTTGTCCAATTTTCTTTTACAGGCATCACATTTTTAAGAAGGTAGCTTGGTTATAAAGAGAGATGGCCATGAATAAGAAAGCGTACAAAGGAGGCTCTGTTGGAAATACTGAGAGGGGGGTGAATCAGTATTCCTTTTCAATTGTTAATTTTACCAATTAGATCACTTATATTTAGAACACAAAATGAACAATGGTGGAATAGATACTTTTATTAATTTCTTCTTTACAATAAGTAAAGTACAATTATGATATAGGTCTCCAATCCTCTGGGGCTCCGACCTGGTTTCTTGAGGACTCCAATCCTCTGGGGCTCCAACCCTATCTTCCAAGGCATCGACCTTGTCTATATCAGGCTCCAACCTCTTGGGATCCAACCCTTAACTTCAATTCATCAAAATATGTTTGGTTATTCGTCATGGCTCCCAAAGTGTTCTTCAATAAGCCTTGTCACACTTAGTATCCACTTCACATCATCAATGACAACCTTTTCTTCTTAGAAGATTTCAACACTGCTCTTTATCGTACCCAAACAATTTCTCCAAGTTACTTCATGGGGAATTCAACAAAACATCATGTCTCCAAGGCTACCTTCAAGATTTACCTCAATTATGGTTCCAATTTCCCTTCAAGGTATCTTCAATAATGTTGCCTCCTTTGATGAATTCCTAAATAGGTTGCTTTAAGAAAAACCTTCTACAAGCCTTTAATTGTGACTCAACAACTCTTCCAAGAAATATTCAATATGCAAATGGTCTTCTTCAAAAACATGTCTTCAAGGTCCTCTTCAAGTCTACAAAATATGTTTCAAGGTTGTCTTCCAAAGTCTGCTCCAAATAGCTTTGAATGCTACTCCAAACAAGGCTCTCTCAACACTGTTGTAAGCTCTCCTTCAAGGCATCACTGCTCTAAGTAATATAACTAGGCCAATTCCATATTCTCCAAGTGTGCTCTCATATTTCCACAAGTCTAAAGAGCTTTGTGTAGAAAATATTATCCTTAAGTCCAAATATTGTGCAATGGATACTACCTTCAGGTCTGAAATTTATTATTCACAAGGTTGTTATCAAAAGTTTGCAAATAATCCAAGAATTGCAGCTTCAAAATGGTCTTAAGGATGCCTGCCTTAAGGAAATAAATCTAAGATGCTTGTTCTGATATAATTCTACCTTCATGTCTTCAATTTATTATTCATAAGGTTGTTATCAAAAGTTCAAGCCTTAAAAATTGAGCCTTAACAGTTTCCTTTAGGTCTGTTCCTGAGGTTAGTAAACTATCCACAAGTTATAGTTCGAGCTTCTAAGCCTCCTTGCTGACCACAGGTCTGAAATAGGACTACAATTTGATTTTTGGTTACTTCAACAGGTGGCTGTCACAACACATATTGTTGTACGACACTTCCTCAAAGCTATATCACACTTTAACAACAGAATTAACCCGAAAATATCCTCCTCGGCCTCCTTGGTCACTTCTGTGCTTATTTTATGTATGCTTCACTGAAATTTTGATTGCTAACGAGGTGTCCAACTTGTATTAATACTGGTTTGATGTTAGAATGAATGGACACGTCTTTTTGTAGGTAGGCTGATATGAAGGGCAAGGATAGTTCGGCTGACTACTAAGGTTATTTTCTCTTAACTTAAAAATTTCCATATCTCATCAATTGTTGGGTGTTTCAGGGAAAGTAAAGGCTCATTGGAAAGAGGAAAAATTCCTCTTTTAGATGGTCTAGGACTCATTGTGATAGGCCACCTCCAAAGTGACAAAATTTATTTTTCTTCATAATTTTCCCTGAATTTTTACTTGCAGAAAGTGATTACGACATCAAGAGTTCATTAGGCCTTCTTCATTTTTATGACTCCAACTAGTATTTATATTATTTCCACGTCATCATGAGGTCTTCCATGACATCTTGTGTCACCAAGTGATTCATCATAGTGTCATCACGTATTCAGGTCATATTGCAGTGATATGACATAGACAACTTCATCATTAGGAAAGTTCCAAGATATTAAGATAGTCTTCCAACTATCAAATGAGATCTTCCATGTCATCATCTAATATTCCAACCATGTGATCATCATCATGTGTAGTTCTCCATATGTCATCAAAGATTAAGGTCTAGATCATCAGGTGCATTCAATATTAGATCAAGTACTTCTTAGGGCTTTCTTCATTAGTGGTTTGACTTCTTCGTGACTTGACATCTAAATCATCATGTGCATGCAACATTAGATAAAGTACTTCTTAGGGCTTCGTTCATTAGTAGTTAGACTTCTTTGTGACTTGACATCTTCATTAATGGTATCAACAAAGATTCGTCTCATCATCATCTGGAGCCAAGCATCTCAATAATATTGAGATCTCAGTCAATGCCATATTGACATCAATGACAACCTTGATTAAAAATCTCCCCCTTTGTCATTTATGGAAATATTCTTCCCCTTCCAATATGCTCTCCCCCTTTGACATCAATGGAAAACTGGGTGCTCAAGTACTCCCCCTATCGTGCTGTTTATTTTCTTCATCAATAGTAATTCTTCATAGGTATGTTATTCCCCTATCATGGTACTCTTCCTTCTGGATATGTGGTTCATGATAGACGTGTCTACATTTCTTCAATGGAGTTTCTCTCAAGAGATGAGCTATCAAAGGATGATTTTTCATGTGTGACTCATCAAGGATTTCATAGGGCCCATTCACAGATTGCTTCTGAAAGAATGTTTAAGAATCTTAAGCTCAAGAGTCACAGATATCCCCCTAACTGTATGGTCTCTTTTTGGCAGAGTCTCACCATCAAATAATTTGAATATCAAGGATGACTTCATCAAGTCAACGACATGTGTGGTTGGCTGGAGCGTTCAAGATAATTTCTGACCTAATTTTCTTCCTTCTCCATACTTCTGTAAATTTCTTCTCTAGCTTGGTTTTCATGGGTTTAGTGACCTAGTTTAAGTTACATTCATGTGCCATATGTCCAATGTTATGGAAATTGAAGCACTCTATCTTGTTCATGAATAAGAAATCATGGCTTCTTCTTGCAAAATTGCTTCTAGGAGATTGACGAGGACCATTATATTTGTCTTTACGATATTCCCTACAATATTTTTCCATGTGTCCAAAATTTGTATAAGAATAGCAATGAATAAGAAATATACTTTGGTGCCTGAGAGATGAAGATTTCCTCGATGTACTTCGGAAGTATTTTTTCCTTGGGATTCTTTGATGATAATCATTGCCTTTTGTATCATTGACATCATCTACAAGTCTCCTTGGAGTAGGCTTTATTCCATTGTTGTTTTGGCTCTTCTCCTTGCCTCTGCTAGAACTGGGAGCATCAACATTTCTTCCTATCTTCCTCACACCCTTGTTTTTTGAAGTATTATCATTCTTGCTTGGGGGTTCACCTGCATAGCCAAGACCTGATTTATCAAGGGGGGATATTTGATGACTTAGGATGTAATATAGGTTTTGATAACTCTTCAAGTTCTTATTTAGCAAGTGAACTTTATTTTTAAGAGAGACAATTTCTCCTTTTAATTTTTCACAATATTCATCTTTCATGACTAGTTGCTTCATCATTTCTTCCATCATCCTTGTCGCTTCATGTGATTCTATTTTAAAGGAGATGATATTTGATTTCATTTTGAAGATTTATTCATTTTTCTTTGCTAGACTACTCTTCATTTCTTCTTTAATTCTTGTAGCTTCACATGTTTTGGCCTTGAGAAGATTGATGTCTGATTTTAGTTTGAATATTTCTTCATCCTTTTCTTTTAGTTGGCAGATCATGGTGTTTATCTCCTTTTCTCCTTCATCAACTTGTCCTTCTATGAATTCAAAAGTTTCCATCACCTTATTAGCTCCTTGCACTTGTTTCTTTGCTTCTTCTAGTTGAGATCTAAGAGAGGAGACCTTTTCCTTGTATTGACCAATCTCTGCTACAAATTTGTTCAAGCTCTTAAGTCTTTTTTCAAGGTGGATTGATAAATTTTCTTCCCTTTTATTTGCCTCATCCAATTGATTTTTCATGGATATGACTTCTTCATGATACTTTCTTTTGTTTTGATAAAATTCCTCTTTAATTTTGGCGAGCTCCTCATCTCTTTCTTGTACTTGAAGCTTGACAAAGTCAACTTCCTTCCTTTTCTTGTCTTGGTTACCATGTTACGCTTTCTTCTTAAGTTCCTCGTTTTCCTTTTTCAAACTGTTAATATCTTCCATGGAAGCCATAAGTTTATTCAGGAGATCTTCTTCAAAGTTTTCTTTGCTCTCTTAATCTTTTAGGTCTTCTTTAGCCTTCTTGTCATTTCTCTTATCTTCAGATTCCTTGATGGATTCTTGACTTCTTTCTTGTTTTCCATCATATTCTTGACTAGAGATCATTGTCAATGCTCCTTTTGAGTGAAGATCATGAATTTTATCCCATATGACTTTGGTTGATGAAATTTTTTCCAAATTGGCCTTCACAAAATTTGGTAACCCATACAAAATTTCCTTCATTGCTCTTGTATTGTACTCCTTGGATTCTTTGTCCATCGTTTCATTAGTAATCACTGATTTCCAAACTTCAATTCCTTCAGTCTTTAAGAAATTCCTCATTCTTGCCTCCCATATATCAAAATTTCCATTGAACTATGGAGCCTTCACAAATTGATTGACTTCAATTTTGATGGTTGAGGAAGACACATCTTTAGGAGGATTGGAGACTTTCTTCCTTGGCTTGTCCATTTGTTTTCTAATGATCAACCTTCAAGATATTAGGATTTGAGTGAAGGTACTGGCTCTGATACCAATTGTTCGAAATAATGAGAGGGGGGTGAATCAGTATTTAATTTCAATTGTTAATTTTACCAGTTAGATCCTTATATTTAGAACATAAAATGACCAATGATGGAATAGATAATTTTATTAATTTATTCTTTACAATAAGTAAAATAATGAAATAGGGCTCCAACCCTAGATGAAGACTCCAATATTCCAAACTCCATCCTATATTGTCCCAAGCACCGACTTGGTCTTTCAAAGGTTCCAACCTTGTCAATTTGAGGCACCAACCTCTAGGGCTCCAACCCTATCTCTAGTATAGGCTCCCACCTGGTTTCTTGAGGACTCCAACCCTATATTCCAAGGCACCGAGCTTGTCTATATGAGGCTCCAACCCTCAAATTGACTTTGTAAAAATATTTTTGGTTATTCTTAACAGCGCCCAAAGTCTTCTTCAACAAGCCCTGTGACACTTAGTATCCACATCACATCATCAATGAAAACCTTTTATTCTTATAAAGTTTCACCATTGCTCTTCATCGTACCCAAACAATTTCTTGAAGTTACTCCATGGGGACTTCAACAAAACATCATGTCTCCAAGGGTACCTTCAAGATCTGCCTGAATTATGCTTCCAATTTCCCTTCAATGTATATTCAATAACATTTCCTCCTTTGATGAATTATTCAATAGGTTGCTTCAAGAAAAACCTTCTACAAGCAATCAATTGTGACTCAACAACTCTTCCAAGAAATATTTAAGATGCAAATGGTCTTATTCAAAAAAAAGTCTTCAAGGTCCTCTTCAAGTCTCCAAAATTTGTTTCAAGATTGTCTTCTGAAGTCTGCTCCAAATAGCTTTGAATGCTACTCCAAACAAGGCTCCCTCAAGACTGTTGTAAGCTCTTCTTCAAGGCTTCACTGCTCTAGGTAATATAACTAGGCCAGTTCCATATTCTTCAAGTGTGCTCTCATCTTTCCACAGGTCTAAAGAGCTTTGTGTAGCAAATATTATCCTTGAGTCCAAATATAGTGCAATGGAGACTACCTTCAGGTTTGCAGTTTATTATTCACAAGGTTTTTATCAAAGGTTTGAAAATAATCCAAGAATTGTAGCTTCAATTTGGTCTTAAGGATGCCTGCCTTAAGGAAAGAAATATGAGATTCTTATTATGATATAATGGTACCATTAGGTCTACAATTTATTATTCACAAGGTTTTTATCAAAAGTTCAAGCCTTAAAAATTAAGCTTTAACAGTTTCCTGTAGGTTTGTTACTGAGGTCAGTAACCTGTCCACGAGTTATAGTCCAAGCTTCTAAGCATCCTTACTGACCACACGTCAAAAATAGGACTGCAATCTAATTTTTGGTTACTTCAACAAGTGGCTGTCACAACACAGATTATTGTGCGACACTTCCTCATAGCTATATCACACTTTAACATCAGAATTAACCCCAAAATATCCTCATCGGCCTCCTTGGTCACTTCTGTGCTTCTTTTCTTTATGCTTCATTGAAATTTTGATTGCTAAAATGAGGTGTCTAACTCATATTAATACTGGTTTGAAGTTAGAATGAATGAACACGTCTTTCTATAGGTAGGCTGACATGAAGGGCAAGGATAGATCGTCTGATTCTAAGGTTATTTTTTCTTGACTAAAAAATTTCCATATCTCATCAGCTGCTAGGAGTGTCAGGGCAAGTAAAGGCTCATTGGAAAGAGGAAAAATTCCTCTTTGAGATGGTCTAGGACTCATTGTGATAGGCTTCCTCCAAGATGACAAAATTATTTTTCTTTATAACTGTCCTTGAATTTTTATGTGCAAAAAGTGATTAGAACAACAAGAGGTCATTAGGCCTTCTTCATTGTTTTGACTCCAACTAGTATTTATATTATTTCCATGTCATCATGAGGTCCTTCATGTCATCTTATGTCACTAAGTGATTCATCATAGTGTCATCATGTATTCATGTCATATTGCAGTGATATCACATAGACAACTTCATCATTAGGAAAGTTACAAGATATTAAGAAAGTCTTCTAACTATCCACTGAGATCTTCCATGTCATCATCTAATCTTCCAACCATGTGATCATCATGATGTGTAGTTCTCCATATGTCATCAAATATTAATGTATAGATCATCAAGTGCATGCAATATTAGATCAAGTACTTCTTAGGGCTTGCTTCATTAGTGGTTTGACTTCTTCATGACTTGACATCTAGATCATCAAGTGCATGCAACATTAGATCAAGTAATTCTTAGGGCTTCCTTCATTAGTAGTTTTACTTCTTCGTGACTTGACATCTTCATTGATGATATCAACCAAGAGTCATGGCATCATCATTTGGAACCAGGCATCTCAAGAATATTGACATCTTGGTCAATGCCATATTGAAATCAATGAAAACCTCGATTAACAGGCTTTGTGGTTATATAGGAGCTCATGTACCTTAATATATTCATGGAGGAACCTATTTTTTTCAAAGCATTCACCAATTCAGGTTGCTTGAATTTCTGTTGGAGTTAACAAGGAATTTGCTATGTTTTTGGACTGTGTGAGCAGTCATTTTCAAGAGAAGATTATGGATGAAAAGAGATGAATTATGAAATACTGAGAGAGGTTATTTTCAAGAACAGAACAAGGAAAGCTAAACTCCTTCACTTTTCTCATAGGTGCTACCAGTTTTGGTATTTGAAGATGTATCTGGGACCTATTTTGAGAATCTAGAATTTTCCTATTTTACACATTTTTTTCTAATGCCGATTCCGGATAAATGGAGGTGGTTTTAAGACAACCAAGAGACGTTTTTCTTTAGAACATACTAACTTACAAAATCCTCCTTATTTTAGAAATAATTCTCAAGTATAGGGAGATAGGAGCTCATCTCTAAACCCTATTGTTTCAGAAAAAAGTCATTTTATTGGTAAATTAACTTGCTAAAGGTGAAAATGATGGCTTTTGAAGTGAGTAAGAGGAAAGTTTGTATTATCATATTTCACTATATCAATTTTCAGACATAAAGCTTAAATTTGGAAGAAAAAGGGATAATTTTTAATTTTCTCCATAATCGGGTAGTTTCATAGCGTGCTTCGGGCTTGAAGGCCGAAAAATGCTAGGAAATTTCTGAAGATGCTCTTTTGCCTATAAAAATAGTTTTTTGAAGGTCCAAGGTGGGAGGTTGATGGTATTTATTAATTTTTACCGAAAAATCATTGTTTGACCAGTAGAGGTGGAAGAAGAATGGGGGAAAATACAAAAATTAGTTTGCTACCAAACAACACTACGAAACTGCCTAAATTAATATATTTTGTAGTGAAAGGTTTTAAAGGATTTCTAGAGGTTCAAACACCACATGGAATATTAATTAGACACCTGGAGACATCCAAATTTTCAGTGGGCCAGTGGCCATCCTAGCATAGTCTCCATACTCGACATGAGTATCACTCATCCAGCTCAACATGAAGAACAATATCAAAAGTAGAGTTTATCTTTTCTTGAAAAGTAGGACTGTGTTTCCTAAATATAGGGGGTACTTTAAATGTTTTAGTGATGGCGAATGTTTCTCAAGCATGTGATCCCAATCATTTAGCTTTATCACTTTTGAAAAAATGAATGTAATAAATATGAAGAAGAATCATATTAGGAATGTGAATCTTTAAAGGTTAGATGTCTTTTTCTCTTCCAGGAAAGTAGTTTTCAGTTATGTTAGGTGTCAAAGTTATAGTTTTAGGATCTAGCCAGCTGGGAAGATGATTTGAAATGTAAAAGAGTTTATTTATAAATATAAAATCAAATATGAAATGGTTGGAGAATGCTATTTGACACTACCACTATTGTAAATTTCTATTATCAGTAATATAGATAGACTGTGTTTCTGCTTCACCTAATATTCTTGGAATGTTTCAATGAGATTATGTATCTCTTTATCTTACTTACAATATCTTGAGGTTGAATTACTCAGAATTCATGTCACACATGATCTGAATTGCTTTTATCATTGAGCTACTAAATATTTATGTGTGTTAGTATTGTCCTTCTATTGAAACAGTAAAAGCCTCAGCTTCCACAAGTAGATTCATTTGTCACTGAATTCCTTCATACTGACTCCATGAGCCCAAGGGTAGTGAAATCTATCCCATTTTTCACCTTCAATCAAATACACTAAGATACTCATAGAGTTAGCCATCTGATTTTCAAATTCATTGAAAATCATTTATTCTTCTTTTGAGAGAGCCCTATCAGACTGGATAGGCTAATTTATAGTTGCAAGTGGTTTGAAAGAGTTACTCCAAGTTGACCATTGAAGCAGCCCAACAGGAACTCAATTTGGTTATTTCCAAGCACAGAACAAGGAAAAATAACCTCTCTCAGTATTGCATAATTCATCTATGTTCATTCATAATCTTCTCTTGAAATTAACTGCTGACATAGTCTGAAAACACAGCAAATTCAAGCAACCTGAATTGGTGAATGCTTCAGCAAAAGTAGGTTCCTCCATGAATAGATTAAGGTCCATGAGCTCCTATCTAACCACAGAGCCTCCTTTGTATGCTTTCTTATTCATGGCCATCTCTCTTTATAACCAAGCTACCTTCTTAAAAATGTGACACTTGTAAAAAGAAAATTGGATAGAAATTTGCTTGCCACAAAGCTAAAATTTTCAAGGGGGACACATGACCAATACATGCAAAGGCTGAAGGGTTAATGACAAAGAGGAGCTGGGGTGATTTTTTTTATAAAAATGAAATTCTAATATGAGAGGTAAAATGAAAAATGGAGGGATAAAAGTGTAATGATGACATTCACTTATGATTTCACATGTTGGATAGTTGTCATAACTTAATAGGTGATCTCACCTTTCCCTAAAACCAATAGAAAATTAGGATTCATCAATTTTATTTTTGGAAATGAGTGCTACAAAATTTTTAGGTAGGTTCATAGTGAAATCTACTATTCTACCACTGTATTCAGTACAAAACTATGAAAAACTAGACAACTGGCTCATTTCTTGATTTTAAGGCATGGGTGTGAAAAATAAATGATATAAAATGGATTTGGTTGACATGACATGACTCATAATGGTTTTCTCACATAGGATAAAAATTATTTTATAAATTCTTCATCAAATTCATGACCCAGCACAATATAAAATGAAACCTATGGTGACATTATCAAAACAAATTTTGAAAATTTCACCTGTGATAACACCTTCTTTGTCTTTGGTTAATAATTGTTGTGATCAATTTGAGGCTTTCATTCAAAACCTAGAGGATTCTTATGATGATAATGAGTTCATGGATGAAGAGATATTCGAGGCTTTGCATGAAAATCCTTTTCACCACCAAAAATAGCAAGTTTTTTCTCGCATGGAAGAAAAAGATGATGTATATTGTTTTGATGTTAATAAAGACTTCCCCCAAGAGACAATTCTTGCAGCAGTACAACAAGTTGATCAGCCAAAGGTAAAGAAGATATTCAACATCCTTGTGAATCTTTAGGAGAGAAAGAAGACAATTACTGTGTTATCAAAAGAAAACAAAATGTTCTTTATCCTCTGTCTAAAGATGAGATAGATGAACTCCTGAAAAGTCATATTACAATCCAAGCTAAAGTAGGTTTGTAGTATTCATGTAGTCCAGAAATTGTTGGTAAAACTTCTTCCATTTTTTAAAATGAAAATATTAGTTTAAATTAGGACAGTCCAGGAACTAGATTTGTAGATCATCGTGAAAAAATTCAATCACCTTTTTCAATGTTGATATTTGTTGAAGTTTCTCCTGAACTTGATTTTCCTAAGTACAATAAATCTAAAGATAATTTCGATGAGGAGATTGATGAAACTCTACATGAAATTGTTGTGAGTAAACAAATTTATGATGATGATTCACTACAAGGAGAGCAACGAATAGATATTATTTTCTCTCATTAAGATGATAAGGCTGCCATGTTTGATAATCTTGAAGAATGTGTCTTGTTTAAGGATGACTTAGACTATGATTTGAGGAGTATGAACCAAAGAGAGAAAAAATGCAAGAGATTGAGTCATAATTTCTCATGCTTGAGGAATTTACAACCAACACTCAAATAGCAGAATGTTATACTTCCCTACGCCTTCCTATCGATCAACAACCAATTGTTATTTCAGATCAGAATGAAGGGAGTACTTGTATTTTTGCTGTTGGATCTCAAGAAAAGGTAATGATTTAGGATTTTCAAGATACCTTTGGCAGTATTTTTCAATCATTGCAGAATATGAATGTTGCCTCATTTGTTAGCATAAACCTTGGTTTCAGTTTTTACTGTGAGTTGCCTACATGTACATCATTCTATCTGCTTGAGGAAAGTGAGAGTGAAACTATTGTAAGTATCCATCTCCTAGATTGGTTACACTGGAAGGATAATTTCACCTAATCAGTAATTTTACAGCAGATTAGAGTAGGTTGGTATCATTTCAGTTTAATTTTATTTTATTTTTAGCAAGTGTTGACATAGTTCATCACGGTTTGAAGGCTTAGGTGAAGGCCCTAAGGCTTTGATGATATGTTAGTGTGGGTTGAAGTTTGCAATGTGTTTTCAGTTTAGGCTTTAGTTTTAGTTGATATATTGGACTCCATTTCCCAATGTATAAGGCACCGCTCAACGAGTTCCCAAAGGTTTTTGGTTCTAGACATCACCTTCAGAGCTATCTTCCCCAATTAGAGTTGATGTTAGCATCGGTATTTGCATCCCACCCATCCAACCTCGTTTTACTCCACTTTTACCTCATCTCTATCATTTTCTTTGACCTCGCTTCATTTTCTTAACCATTCTTCCCAAGGGTGCCCAATTCATCATTGTTCACAAGCACCAAACCCTAATTTCTTCTCCCACTTAGCTACGTTTGTTATGGAAACAAGACATTTGAGTAGAGGAGGCATAAGGTAGGTCATCTCAGTAATTATGAGGCCATTCCAACTCATAATATCATGTCTCCATCATTTTTGAAGAAATCATTCCAAGGGTCAAGTCATTTTCCACTCAGAGGGTCAATTTTTCTTCAAACTATGTTTCCGACCAAAAAAAGGATGAAACTGAAAAAAGTGAGAGAGGTTTTTGTCCATAATAGGACAAGGAAGAGAAAAATCCTTCATTTTTTACACAAGTATCATGGTTTTAGAGACATTTCAAAAATACAGGTGCCACAGGAGTGTTGACGCACTTTTGGAGTGACCTTAGGAAAATCATGTTTTCTCATAGCAAGAGTGTCCAAATGACTTGCATGATAAGTCAAATGATAGCTAGAATTAAAGAAAGTTCCAATGATTTATATTGAGTTCAATTTGGAGTTGGGGAAGGCATCCAAACATTTCCTGCGATAGCACTCTGCATTTTTGCACCCTCACTTAGCACTTTCTGAACAGTCTTGGGAAAAACAACCGTTTACGAGGAAAATCACATCCAATCATAAACACAAAGGTATTTGGAGCTTAGATAGGATAATATTTCAAATAAGATATCCTGGGCCCTATCTGGACGGAGGGAAGGCCTGAAAATGTGATCTGCAAAAATTTTCTTCACATAGAGGGTGTCTTTCCTTCTGGTCACTACGCGTTTAATAGTCTTGGGAGAAGTGGTTTTTGACATGGAAAATGGGATTAATTTTTTAAACTGAAGGTATTTATGAAAAATAAACTTGAATGGATTGCCAACAATATATTTTGGAGCCAATTTTGACACCTGAAACACAGTAAAAAACAACCGGAAAGGTGGGGGTAAAATGGCGCTGAGCATTTAACAATTGATTAATATTTTCTGAGTTTTTCTACAAATCTGAATTTTACCTTAGGGAATCATGTTTTTACCTCATGTAAATGATGAAGATGAATGTCCTTATTATTTTTGTACTATTTACTAGCTTAACTAAATTAGCTAAATCAAGTAAATATGGTGTAATGAATCAATTCACAAAAGTTAGGGATGAGACACTTTGGCCACCCTACATTATAGGTTTGAGTTCAAACTTTAGTGGACCAGATCCTCCTCTCATGGAGTTGACCCCTAAAGTTGGTAGAGGTTTTTTGAGGCCTATATCATGTCATTTTGGACTCATTTTTAAAGGTTGGGAGTTGGAATCGGTTTTATTTTTCTAATCGATCAAGGGAACTTGTACTCATTTTTGGCAAAGCTAATAAAGAGGAGTTGCAGCTATATTTATGGGGTACCTGTGGTATTGAATGTTTTTCATATTTTATTCTTTATTCATCTATGTTTAAATGTATTTTTCATGTCACTTTCATGTCTATATTATTATCTTTTACAAGTTTGAAATTCAGAATACATGCTTGCACATGCTATGTTTTGGTTAACTGATCATATTTTGTTCATTACCTTCTGTTTGAGTGAAATACAACCCTGATGATTTTCTCAGCCTTCTTATAGTTTAAAAACCATTCCAAAACCATTTCCTTCAAGTGATTAGCATTGTACCTACCTTTCCCCATTGATCCCTATAACCCTAACTCATTTTCCCTGCCCTGGATTTCCTTGACCTGATTCCTTTATCCATTGATTTCCCAAACCAAATAAATTAGAAAAACCCCCTCCACTCTTTATCTAGCCTAAAAACCCTAAATGATCCAGCCCTCTTAGCTATGAACCTTTTGGAGAGAGCCGTCTCCAGCTTGATAGGGCTAGATATCAAGTCAAAATATTGATCTATGGTTACCTCTGTTGAAATTCCTTCCTGAGCCTTGGGAATCTAGTGGAGTGATAACATACTAGCTTCATTGTCGGGGTGGTGAAAAGACAAATCTTCGCTAGGAAGGAACGACAAATATTTAGATCTAATTGTTAACAGTGAAAAACATTTCGACACATATGAAGGTTGTACCATTCACCTGGTGACTCCATTGACTAAAAGATCTAGAAAATCAACACTTCATGGTGACTCCAATGCATGAATGTTAGAAGCTTCAAGAAATTTCAAGATGGAAACTGTTGCAAGAAGGTATTCTCCCATGAGCTGGGTTCACATTCAAGGCTTCCCAAATAAAATTCCTAAGGTAGATTGGCAAAGGAATTTCCCTATGTTTAAATATGATGATAGGAATCATGTTGCTTTACATCTGGTTAATTTTCACATGCATACATGTAAGTTGAAGGTTGAATTTCTTAAATATTGTCTTTTAAATATGTTCATGACTTCTCTTGAAGGAAAAGCATGATCTTGGTATGAAGGTTTCCCACTTGCTAGTATTCGTTCTCCTATAGTTTTCCATTCAATATTTTATGAAGAATACAAAAAGTTATGACCTTCTTTGACTTTGGTTAATAATTTGTGTGATCAATTTGAGGTTTTCATTCAAATCCTAGAGGATTATTATGATGATAATGAGTTCATGGATGAAGAGATATTGGAGGCTTCGCATGAAAATCCTTTTCATCTCCAAAAAGAGCAATTTGTTTCTCTCATGGAAGAAAAATATGATGTATATTGTCTTGATATTCATAAAGAATTCCCACAGGAGACAATTCTTGCAGCAGTACAACAAGTTGATTAGCCAAAGGTTAAAGAAGATATTCAACATCCTTGTTAATCTTTAGGAGAGAAAGAAGACAATTACTATGTTATGAAAAGAAAACAAAAAGTGATTTCTCCTCTGTCTGAAGATGAGATAGATCAAGTCTTTAAAAGTCATATTACAGTCCAAGCTAAAGCAAGTTTGCAGTGTTCACATAGTCAAGAAAGTTTTGGTAAAACTTCTTCCATTTTTTAAAATGAAAATCTAAGTTTAAATGAGGACATTCCTGAAACTATATTTATAGATCATCATGAAAAAACACAATCTCATTTTTCAATGTTGATATTTGATGAATTTTCTCTTGAGCCTGATTTTACTAAGTATGATAAATATGAAGATAATTTCAATGAGGAGATTGCTAAAGCTATACAGGAAATTTTTGTGAGTAAACCAATTTATGATGATTATTCTGTGCGAGGAGATCAACTAACAGATATGTTTTCTTTCATGAAGATGGAAAGGCTGCCATGTTTGATAAGTTGAAAATGGTATTCTCGGACAACTGAATCCCACTCTGGTTATCACAGAGTATCAAAATGGTATCTAACACATGGCCTAATAGCTCACTGAAGAGCTTTTGCAACCAAACTGCTTCACAACAGGCCATACTCGTTGCAATGTATTCAACCTCCGCGGTGCTCAAAGCCACTGACTTCTGCTTCCTACTCATCCATGATATCGAAGCAGAACTAAGTGTGAAGAAGAATCCCAATGTGCTCTTACGATCCACCACACTGCTAGCTCGATCAGCATCAATATATCCATGGAGTGTCATGCTCTCAGTAGTGTGTCTCACCTCATGGTTTATTGTGCCCCGAATATATCTCAACAGATTCTTGGCACCAACCTAAAGAATGTGATGAAGCTCAACCATATGTCGACTCAATGTGGTCACTACAAAACATACATCATTTCTACCAATGGACTTCCTCCAACCTGGTAGAGTGTATCAAATCTAAACCCAATTAGGATAGCTTCCTTGAAACTTTTCTTCCAGATATGCACCTTCCCATCAATGAATGCCATAGTGAAACCTTTGTCTTCCATGGCTGATATAGACACAAGGTTATTCTTCAAATAAGGTACATAGAGTACATTCTGAAAGTGGAAGACTTGACGTTGAGACAAGTGGAGGGTCACAGTCCCTATCCCTTTTATAGGATATGTGGTATTATCTCCAAGGATAATATCTAGATTAGTATCCTTCTCAACCATATTAAGAAGTGCTTCATTGAACCCAGTGATGTGCATTTAGGCACCACTATCTATCAACCAAAAATCCATAGTTTCAGGTGGAGATGCAGCAGAGAGGGAAAATACAAGAATTAATTCATTTCTTTTGTCAACAACATTTGATTCCACATACCTGGAATTTCTCGACCTTTTGAAAGATTGACCATTTCTGCCAGAGGGATCCTTCCTCTTTCCCTTGAACCTATTGTTCCTTTGATTTCCATTTCTCTAGTTTTTTTTTTTTCCATCATCATCGGTAAAATCCTTCCTGAAAGGGCATTCTCTAGCATAGTGACCTATCTTGTGACAAGTGTAACACTTTCCCTTCTTTCCTTGGGCCCCTGGTCTTCCTTTGTTCCTTGGACCACCAAATTTCTTCTTCCTAGAATGAGCACCAAAGGCAAAATTTCCTTCATTTTCATATTCCTTCATCTCTGTCTCTTCTTCTACGCATCTCGATACTACTTCATTAAAGTTAGGTATGACATTGTTATTGAGAATGATAGTGTTGAACACATGCCATTTGGATGAGAGACCTCCAAGTGTGGTGAGAAAAATCTCTCAATAAGCAATTGTATCCCCAATATCCAAAAGATTATTCTTGATCTCCATCAGCTTCAGAAATATGATTTAATAGGCTCATCCCTGCCTATCTTCAGATTATTCAATTGATTCTTCAATTGATTCTTGAATAATAGGACTTTATTCATATTGTTGGCCTTGAACATGTTGACCAACTTATCATACATCTCCTTGGATGTTCCTAGCTTAGAGATGTAGGCAACCAAAATATTATTAATTGGGTCCCTGATCATCAGCTTTGCTTTGATTTCCCCCTTCTTGTACTTTGTTTTGGTAGCAGCACTTGTAGTGGATGGAGGCTCTTGAATTTTACCCTGCACATAGTCCATGCCATCTTGGTCTTCCAACATAAGATCCAATGTCATCTTCCAAGCCTGGAAGTCATCCTTCCCAGTTAATTTGTCATCATCCTTAAAGCCATTATAGTTTGAGGAACCCATCCTCTTCTTCGGTGATTGCTACAAAAGAGGGTTTTTTCTCCACCTCAGCTCTGATACCATGTAAATTTTTGTAGATGTTCTATGCTTGATGCAACTTTACGTTTTATTCCAATATCAATTAGAAATCATATAAACAACAAGGTAAAATGATGATAGAATATATCAGTAGATCGACAGAAGAAAAGCCAAAAATATATGTGTGTTGGTGCATTACAACAATCAGTAGGATGCTTCAACCAAAAAAAACTCAATATGGTCAGGTAACCAACAATGTCACACAACCCTCTAGGACAGCCAAAACTGTCAACTCAAAAGTCAAGCAAAAGTCAACATTGTCAATCAATGATCGACGCAAACAACAGCAGCAGCTAGGTCAATGGAGCTAAGTCAAAGTCAACGTCTAGCCTCAGGAATAGTGCCAAAAAATGTGGATTTTGAAAATAAAAATTCCACGAGAGTTTCAGGTCTGTTTAACCTTGCATTGACCAAAGTCAACACTGGTCAATGTTGCTGCAAAAACCGTAGGCCGGAAACATAAATGTGTTGCTGTTGAAATTTTCCCATATGTGAAAAGAAGAGCCTAGAAGGTCATCAAACCAATCAGATGAGGAGAGAGTAATGTTTGAGGATGAGATGAGATGAGTGCAAATGTCCTACAATGTTGACCAATATATATCCATCAATGAGGGTGTGTGACACAAGTGTTGGGGCACAAAACCTTAAGGCTGACCTACATATGTTTTGAATAAATTCAAAGTAAATGTTCTTCTCATCGGATTAAGATGATCTTTAGATTGATCTTGCACCTCTCTGAAATAGGATTCCAATAAAAAAATTGGCATCTTAATTTGATCATCAAAACATGGATTTTGGACCTAGTAATAAAAAATTAACACTTCCAATAGGTTCTCATCAGATGGGAGAAAAAAACTATGGAAGGGATACGTGTCAAGGGATATAATGGAAATATCAGGCTCCAATGCCCCTAGTACATGATGCACTATATAACTAACTAGATCATCAGTAGACATGGGCATGGAATAGGTTTCCACATAATTTACATGTGGTGGGGGAGACACCACTTGAGTATAAGGACCATTTAGGGATGTTGGTTTATTGGGAGCCAAATTAGGACAATGAATGGAAGTTGATCAATGGTCATGATTCTTCCTTCATATGGGAAATACATCACTTGAAAGAGAGAAGAGATAAGAGCTCACATGACATTAACATAGTCAAAACCAAGGAGTAAATTAAAATACAAAGGTCCTTGTACAACCATCACATCGATATAGATGATATTTCATCCCAAAGTAATAGGAAACATAGGAAGGATCCCTAATAGATTATTGGCTCCTTTGTTAAAAGCGAGCAAATTATGGGTAATAGACATAAGCTGTAGAGAACTTAAAGCTTTCTAAGTAGTTGAGAACAAAACACTAACATATGCACTCTCATATATTATTGGGCTAGGTATGACCACATTATAAGCATGGATTGTGATCTGAAATGGAACCTAAGAAGGAAGAGGATATCCTACCGGTCGACCTCAATTAAAAAATGTGACCATACTACATGGAGGGGGTTTCATGGGAAGGGGAGATCTTATCCCTTGCATAATGGGAATGGGAGAACTGCCCCTATGTGTTATGGGAATGGGAGGTTCTTCCCCCTACACCATAGAAACTGGAGGATTTCCCCCCAATTCATTGTAATCTAATGAAATAAGAGGAACCTAAGAGGTATTAAATTCAATATTTATAGGAGAAGTACAATTAACTAAAGGTGTAATCTGTTGGGAAAAATACTGAGAGGGGGGGTGAATCAGTATTTACTACATGATCAAAACTTTTTACTTTTTCACTCTCTAAAACCCATACCCTACTTTCCTTTAATAAACTCGCGTATATACGCAGATATCCTTCATGCAACTCGCGTATTAGCAGAGATCTAAATATGCAGATATTTGTTAACTTAGTTCTTTGCAATATTCATTGATCTGATGTTAAGTTATCAATAAACATGTGTAGTAACAACAGAATAAACCATCACACAAAACATCACATACGAACACCAGGATTTTTAGGTGGAAACCCAAGACGGGAGAAAACTGTTACAGGTCAAAATACCTCCTCATCAGCTCAGAGGGGAAGACAAATATGGAAGAAGTACAAAGACCTAAATTAAACCTATTTCTGCCAAGGTAACACATACATAGAACAGAACAAGGGCGTTATAACGCAGGCAAGAAATACATTAGCCGCGTTAGTGACTAGGGCAATGCTCTGTTTACACTAACAGGTCATGTTACCCGTGTTTTAAGTTTGAATTGGGAAAAGAGCGCGAAGAAAGATTTGAATCTCCGACTTTCCCTCACGAAGGAGTCAGTACACAGAGGAAACTGCAGAAGCACCAGTTCATTATTGGGCATTGCCATAGAAGACTGAACTCCAAGAGAGGCAAAAGCATGGATATCAAGGAAACATCTAAGCATTTTCCATTCCAAACTAGTGGAAAGAGAAGGGCAACTATGGCTTTCTCCCTCTCCTATAAAAAGGAGCTGAAGGCTCTTAATTGAAGGTCGAAGGATTGCTCAAAAGTTCTTGCATACTTGTGGAATAGAGAATAGTGTGACATTGTGAAGGTCAAGAGTCAAAGAGGCTCCTAGAGAGCTTGTTGGCTTGGACTTCTTCACTTGGTAGAGAAGAGAGATTGGGAGACTGAGGAGGGCTTGGTACAACCGATGGTTGTAATCCTCCTTCTTTCAAAATCAATAGAACTATGTTCGTTTTGTCCATTCGATGCTTAATGCTATATTGTTGTTTCAATATTTGTTTAGTATGATATGAATGGCTCATATGTGTATAATCTAGATGTTTATTGTTGATTTAATTGATAGAATACTTGTTATATTAGAAGTTACGCGGGTGCTTTGACTGATTGCAGGTCTCAGATTTGGAGCCGGCGAGGAAGGACTCTTACTTTGCCGCTCAGCGTTCTCCAAGAGATTCCAAAACCGTCAAAGAGGTAATTCTCTATTGTATTCCTTCAAGTTATTTCAAGCTAATATGAACATGCTCATGCCATCTTTGTGAACAGCATAGCTAATCTGACTGTCTGCCTCGGGCACCGGAAAGCCCTGAGAGGGATCCACGAAAACTAACCACCCAAGCAGTTTACCCTAAAGCAGAATTGGCGACTCCACTGGGGAGTTGTTCCCCATAGTTTCCGGGCTATTTTTCCCCTCATTTCTTCTCTCCTCTGTTCTGTATCCTTCCGACCATTTTTTGATGCCCTGTAGACATACCAATCGCTTGCAGAGTTCGATCCTGTGCCTGTCTGGCCAACTGAAGAGCTTTTCCCTGGTTAACGCGACCTATGTAGTGTATCCAGTGCGTTATAACGCAATATAGGCTTAAATATAGTGCGTTATAACGCTGTATTTTCTCACAGACATAGCGTTACCCAGCCAAAAAACCCTGTTGTTCACTACCGTGACTGTGTTTTAGCTGTGGAGTTTTTTGGCCATCAGTACCTTTCACAGACCGAATCCCTGTGCTTTTCTGCTGAACTGGCGCTGATTATTTGTTTCTCTTATTTAGTTAAGTGTGCAAATCATTTACTTTTTTAAAAGAGAAAATAAAAAAAAAAAATTATCTTTCTGCATTTAGATGAGTTTATTCTGAAAAGTTTGATTCACAGACTGTTAAAAGAGGTAGATAGAAAGCTGAATCTTAAAAGTTGAGCTGTGTTATTTACATGTTGGTGCATGGATGATTGATAAAGAAACCTCTCCTTGTAGAAACATTGTTCATTGAAGTTAATATCTAGAGCATGGTTTGCATGGTTTATTGAGTCAGCGTCTCACTATACTTCATACGTCCATTTCCCCTCCGCCAGACTAATAACAAAGTACACTAAAAACAAAGCGATAATAAAATCAATCTAATAACTCTTTTTGATCTCACACAAATAGTAGTTCAGGCTAGGATCTTGGGTTAGGACAGTGAGAAAACTACCCAAGATCTCAAAACTTGAAAACTAGAGTCATTAAAGAGTGAAATCCTACTGCACTCACATTATTGGTACCATTCCTTTACCAGAGCTCAGCGCGAGACAACACTTGGGTGCACTAGAAGGTAGCCCACCTTCGACTGCATCCTGTGGGTGTGTTATATACTAGGGTTCCCTTCGGGGATGTCGAAACTAGATCGGGGATCTAGGTATTCTGCCCATATAGCACACTGTCCTTGACCGTGGACCCCCCTGATAGTGTATGTGATTTGAGGTATCCTTAGTGGCTATACTTTTAGGGACTTACACAAGGTGACTGGGACGGGCTGTCCTAGTACCTGAAACAGACGGACCTACTCTGTCTTCAGTCTTTAGGAGGGTACTCGTCTTCACGAGAGTGCTTACACCTATCGTCTGGGGTTCGGGCGAAGCTCTAGAGTAACCGTAACTGTAATTTCGACCAAACCTCTCTGTATGCTATTGTGAGACTGGATTTCATCACCAGTGAATGGTAGTACTCAGACAGGGCCCCCTATACTGGCTGCTTGTTGATTTATTTTAGAGAGTCTTTTTTCTTTTTAGTAAGTGTGTGGTTACTGTCACTTGAGACTTCATAATATATCACATTTTAAAATAAAATTTGTTAAAATTAAACCGGTCACCGTGGCGTCCCCTGACCCACGCCGTCAGTCTAGATGACAGCAAGGTCTACCTCCTCTCACCTTAGAGGAAAGATTGAACCTTGGTGAACCCGGGCCTTCTACGGAAGCGCAGTCTCCTTTGACTAATCTGGATTATCACATAGACCCTTATCAGCCGGAACTCCCGGAGGACCCTTTCACTGAAGGTGTTGTACCTAATTAAAATCCTCCGCTCACTGATCCGTTAGGACCGGTGATAATCCAGATTCCACCGCGCCAAGATATGTCTGCAGCAACACCAACATCTATATCACCACCGGTATCCACAGGGTCGATACCAATGGCAACCATTCCTGGTTCGCCACCATCCTCCCCGCCGGTGGTCAGTTCTATGTCAGTACTGGGTAACCCCAGTAGTCAACATATGCCTACCCCCAACCCTATGGTCAACACAACTGTCAGTAGTTTACCGAACCCTTTGGCATCTACTCGTACCATGACCACGTTGGGGACAACGGTAGCTCCTCCCACGAGCACGACTACTTCGGTGCCCTTTAGCAACCCTTTCGTTTGGAACCCTCTGTTGAGTTCAAACCCCCTGGCCACTATGCCAGGGGGAAGTGTTGTCAGTACACAGGTACCAGGGAATATTTCTCTTTCTATGCAATCCTTAGGACAAATGGGACAACCCATTGTAAATACTATCCCCTTAAGTGGTTCAAACATAGGTGTAGGATCTATACCGTTGCCAAATTATGCAAATACTAGTATGCCTCCGGGAAACTCTATTGCATCCATTTGGACGAACCAACCCCAACCTCCGTCTGGAGTGGGAGGGCATTTTTACGCTGGGGGCAACCAACCATTTGCCCCTCAATACGCTATGCCCTATGGACAGCAACCGTATGTTCCTACTCCTCCACCTATGGGAGGTTTTTATCAAAGTCCCACTTACCCTTCTGGTAACACGTGGATGGGGGACCCTATGGTCCAAATAGTCAGCCCATACTGCCTTGGTTAGACTCGGGGGCAAATCCACAATTGCCTTTCTTGGAAGCTTTGGACATACCCGACATCCATAAGCTGACAAACGACCCCATCAATCACAACTCGCTTTGGCCTCCTATACCGCATAAGATTCCTTCAGATATCCCGAAGTTCGACGGGAAGCATGGAGATGACCCAGCCGCACACATCACTACCTTCCATTTGTGGTCCATATCCAATTCCATGGTAGATGATAGTGTCCGCCTTCGACTCTTTTCCCGCACCCTTACAGGCAATGCCGCCAAGTGGTACATTGAATTACCACGCGCCACCATCAATACGTTTTGTGCTTTAGCGACGGAGTTCTTAAATAACTTTCAACTACCAATTAAAGTGGAAACCAGCACAGAATTGTTAACCTCACTGCGCCAAGACACCGCCACCCACATCTCCGACCATATTCATGAATGGAGACGTAGGAGGAGGCTTGTCAAAGCGCCAATTCCGGACCATCTCTTGGCAAATTGGTTTTGCAAGTCTCTTTTACCCCATATCTCTAAAGACATTGGCCTTTCTGGTGCGGTGACAGAAGATCAATGTATTCGTCATGCCCAGCACCTGGATTTGATCTATTCACAATCCGGCACGCTTTACGATCTGCTCCCCCATGCCCCTGGTAACCCGAACCCTCCGGCTACTAAGAAAACCGGAGCTCATGCCGACGGTCTCGTTGGCGCGATCTCTGGTGTAGCCACCAATCAGTCTCGGGGGAAAACCTCCCAGCCACCCTCGGCTGCCACCGCCCCTCATCAAACGACTCCTCTCCCTTACGCTGACGTAAATTCGGTGCAAACCTCACAAAAACCCAACGGGAAAAATAGGAAGAATAAGAAGAAAACATCTTCTTCGGAAGAGCAGTCGAATAATCAGAATAACTCCAATCAGAAAAATGCGGCAAACGAAAAAGGAAAGGATAAACCCATGAGATTCCCTTGTAAAATCTGTGCGGAGGACCACTTGACATACAAATGTCCTCGGTTGCAGGAATGCACTGATTTTATTGCTAACAAGGATTCTGGGAGAACACCTGCCATTCTTCACAATCCTTTCCCCAATCAACAGCAACAACATCAACATATGGTTGACAACCCGCCACAACCCCATCAACGGGGCAATGGTGGTTCGAATCCTTCCGGCGAAGGACCATCTGCCATTTATGGCATCGAGAGTATTGACCTTCAAACTCGCGCCAAGCTTTATGGAGCCCCTACCATAGATGCTCAGGAACCTGGAACTAGTTCCAATCCGCCGCCGCCCAACGATTTGCATATCGAAAGGCCTACTGTTGAACCTGTAATTCATCCCCCTAAAGGGACACTTCGACGCACGACTCATAATACCTCTGCACGTGCAGCCCAAAACTACAATATTGTAGAAGATTTGGCGTAGGCACCGTCAGCTATGTCTGCACTTGAAGTATTACAAACCTGTCCAACACAAAGGAAAGCCTTGCTTTCGGCCATTGGTGGAATAGATCCCCAGGATTCCATGCTAGCAGTCTTTGATATGGAAAAGGCTAAACCTCGCCTCTCACATCAACTCGCATTCCAGGTGCAGGTTGTGTTGAAAGGGAGACCCATCCATCGCACTGTCATAGACGAAGGTGCTTCGACCTGCGTTATGTCACAAGCTTGCTGGCTGAATTTAGGTTCTCCTACTCTAACCCCGCCATCGAATTCCCTGAAAGCTTTCAATGGCCACACGTTCCTACCCAAAGGATACCTTGCTAGCTTTCCTGTCACTCTTGGTGGGAAAACGGTAAACGTGGACGTTGAAGTCATAGAGCATCATCTCAACTATAATCTATTGCTCGGTCGCAGTTGGTCTTATGCTATGACCGCCATCGTGTCTTCGGTCTTCCGACTCACCCTATTTCCATTGGATGGGAAAATAGTCACGGTCGATCAGCTATCCTTCTGCACCCCAGATTATTCCACTTTACCAAGTAGCTCTGTACCCTTAATAGGAGGTGTCCCTGACTCTTACGTCAGTATTAGTACCGGTCTTCTGAAGGCATCTTCCCTACTGGGTTGTTTTCCTCTTCCGCCGCCTCAGATCCCAAACACGGTTGCAATGATATCCACCTCTTCGGATGGCTCTATCGACCCATGGATCATTCCGGCTCCTTCAGAAATTGATTCCTATGGAGATCAGATGCCGCTTTCGCCGGTTGAGTTGGCTTACCAAGCCATCCAAGTCGCATCTGAACCCTCCACTGATATGGTTTCGACCACAGGTACACCCCTCTCTCCCATAATGGTTCTCTCTAAGGATCTCCTCAATGAAGTCTGGCCTACAGACGAAGCTATTCGAGAGATCATGTCATTAGAAGAACGACCTTGGGGAGAGTTCCACCATCGCACTTCGACGATTGATTCGGAGGCGATAAAAACTGAAATCCCGTCTTTTGACCAACCTGAGATAGTTCCCTCCTCTTATACGACTGTCCACACTATCGATTCAGAAGGGAACATGGGTAATATTTCCAAGACACTGCTCATTGATATCTCGGTCAAGACAGGTATCATGGAAAATATTCCGTATTGCTTTTCAAATATCACACCTTTCCAACTTGCTTTCGGCCTGGAGGCAGTACTTCCGATTGAGTGCGAAATCCCATCACTTAAACTAGCCGTTGAACTCCTGCCTGGCACCACCGCCACAGAAGAGCGCTTGCTCTCGCTCGATCACTTGGATGAAACTCGTCGAGATGCTACACTAGCACTCGAAGCTCACCAGCGTCGAGTTAAAGATCAATACGACAAATCTGTCAAGCCTCGTTCTTTCCAAGAAGGCGATATTGTTCTGCTTTATGATAAAAAACACGACCTCTTGGGGGCAGGAACGCTCCAACCATTGTGGCTCGGTCCTTACATAATTACTAAAGCCCTCTCAAAAGGAGCTTACGAACTACAGGACTATAATGGAATTCCACTCGAGGAGCCCCGCAACGGGCTCTATCTGAAGAAGTATTTTGCCTAGTTTCACACTAGGCATATGCTTTGTAATTTTATGTATATAAGTTTTGCATATTTTTATTTTGATGCTTTTGGATTACTTGTTTGGTTTAACGTGTTTTTCTCATGTAATTTTTTTTCTTTCGCACAGATGTCATCACACTCGTTATCATACGTTGGGTATGCGGACGGTGCTAGTCGTCACACTAGACACATTGCTTCAGCTGCTTGGGTTCTCTATACTCCCGAGTCGGACCTCCTTGGTTCCGGGGGGATCTTCCTGGGTAACGCCACCAACAATGTTTCCGAGTACATGTCAGTGATCCAACTCCTCACGGAAGCGGCATCTCGTGACATCTCCGATTTAGTGGTCAGGTTAGATTCCCAACTCATCATTATGCAGCTAAACAATCATTACCGCGTCCGCCACCCTGTATTGTTGCGTTATTTTTTACGAGTACGACTTTTAGAACGTCAATTTCAAACAATCACATTTGAGCACGTTCCTAGAGAATTTAATGCATTAGCTGATTCTTTGGAAAATTATGTGTTAGATTGGCATTTGTCACATTTATTGTAAAAGATTTACTCATGAGTACATATATTTTTATCACATCAAAAAATGCATAAAAATTTAAAAACACAAAATCACCAAATATATATATATATATAGATATATGTCGTGTCCAGTACATAGAGAACATCAAAAAGAAAATCTCCCAAAACTTGGGGTGTTTTACAAAATTTGGCTCACTAAGCCATGCTCTGACACTAATACATCTACTCCAAGCAGCTAAGCCTGATGCTCATAATAGCATACAACTGCTCTAGCTATCCTCCTCAGAGGAACCAGGTATCTCTCTAGCACACCCACTGTATGCCGCTGAAGACGAACTGGAACCTCCCGCATAGGAAGCGGCGGTATACCCATACTCAGACCCTCCAGGTTCCTGGAGAGTTCATGTAAAATCTAGGTGTCATCGTCGTCGCCGGCTTCCACCTCCTCTATAGGTGCGCCAGCCGCGGGTAGCTGCAATCCTCGCCGTGCATGGTGAGGGGCCCCAGCTGGACGGACAGGTGCCACATCTATGTCAAGCAAGCAAACGTTTCATGTCAAAACTTAATTTTCACCCCTTTTTCAACAAAAAAAAAAAAAATTACATAAACATTCAAAAGCTAAAAACAAAAACTTCTTTGAAAACAACTGATCATTTTTCCTACCATCGGGCCCCCACTGGGTGCCCAGGGGCAGGACTAGCTCGGGATTGCCTGTGAAGTTCATCCCTGCATAGGGGTAATCCTCAATCATGACGATCTGAGAGTCCAGCCAATCAAAAAATCCCTCATCAAAATAGTGACGGACAGGACCCTCTCCAGTCCGTGGAAGCAAAGTGGCCCACCGAGCCTGCCTCGGCTCACGTGGACCCAATGGCGTTGTTGGGATCCTGGGCCTCATCAGTGGTATCCACTCCAATATGAAAGAAACAATCAGTGTTCCGTACCCAAATTCTCTTTGAGTACGGGTCTTGCATGCAGTCAGCTCTGCTCGGACCCGACGGACTACACCGTCACACCAGTCGAAAACCTGAGGCTACATACAATCCAAGGCTAGGAGCATCTGGGCCTTGGTAGCCACATGCTGACTCTTGGCGCCTGCCAAGCGAACAATCATCCATAGAATAGACCACAAGGGTCTCAAAGTCACCTGTGCAATTGGTATCCGGTTACTCACAGCCTGGGTGTCACGTATGCAGTGCGCACGGATCAAATCAGTAGTAGAACGAGGGTCAGCTCTGGACCCTGTTAAATTGGGCCTCGCCCCACGACATGATAAGCCGGTCAAAAAGTAAACATCATCTTTTTCTATGGCGAGCTCGTTGCCACCAATCCGAAAGACATGATGCCTCTCGTCCCACTGCTGGATCAGCCACCTCAGGAGGTCCTCTTGACCCCTCATCAGTTCTAAACGGGCATACTTAAGCAATCCGCACCTCTGGAGAGCCATTAAACTTGCCGCATCCGTCACCATCTCTCGTTCTTCCTGCTCATGCTCTCTCTCTCGCCAGATACTCATGATTAAGAGCTGAACACCTGCAAATGAAACATTTCCAACCGATTAAAATTTGCCTGGACCACTTCAAAAATGAAAAAATTGAATTGTTAGAAAGCATGTTGCGCCTAACGTGGGAGATAATACAAAACAGAGCGTTCTAATGCGTACTTCCCTCACGGGTTATGCGTTTAACGCGGATGTTGTACTCCTGACCCGCGTTAGGCACAAATATTTTTCTAGGGCCTCAAAATTTCCTAATTTTGAACCAGCAAAAACTAAAAAATTGGCAATTAAATGATAACAGGAGGTTCTAGCTCTTACCTGGATCTCGCGGAATAGAAAACTGTTGTCCGGATCGACCGTAATCACCAGCTGAAGTTTTCACCCCTTTTGCACTCCAGAGCTTCTTCACAGCACTCGAAACAGTGAAAATGAATGTCTTCTGACCTTCTTATAGCAATTTCTGGGGCATGACTCTCTTAAGTCAGTAGGCAAAAGTCGTGATTCCTCGCTGTACACATGTCGCAACTCTTGAGATTTGGTACTGATGATTCTAATAAGGGATCAAGATTTATGAGCAGACACACTCATGTTTTACCGAGCATTCTTTTTACGGTATTTTTCTTGCTCGTTAATCCGAAAAACCTCGAGTTCTCTTCTTCGGACTCGTTAAACTTACACGAAGTTGGCACCGAGCATTTTTTTTACGGTATTTTTCTTGCTCGTTAATCCGAAAAACCTCGAGTTCTCTTCTTCGGACTCGTTAAACTTACATGAAGTTGGCATCGAGCATTATTTTTATGGTCTTTTCTTGCTCGTTAATCTGAAAAACCTAGAGTTTTCTTCTTCAGACTCATCAAAACCATGAAGAAGCTCTGAGCATTCTTTTTAGGAATCTTTTTCTCGCTCATAAAACTGAAAAAATCCCGAGTCACCTTTGTCAGCCTCGTTAAACTACTGAGACAAAGAACAAGGAGCCATTCTTTTCCTCTTTTTCAAAGCTCTTTAAACAGAAAAAGTGTATCGAGTTTTCTCCGTGTGACTCGTTAAAATTTCATGGAGGTATCGAGTTTTCTCCGCGTGACTCGTTAAAATTTCACGGAGGTACCGAGTTTTCTTTGTTGGACTCGTTAAAATTTCACAAGGAATATTGAGTTTACTTCGTCTCCTCGTACTCATAACAAAATGAGGTAGACGTCCATTGAACATAGATTTCTCACTTTTCCGGATTCGATGGACTAACTAACGGAAAATGAACTGTTTCGGGCTTACTATTACCCCTTTGCCGTGCCCGGTTATCAAGACATGACATAGGTACCCCAATGGAGCCGTCTTTTACGACATTTTTCAGACTCCCTAAACATGAAAAATTCACCGAGTTTACTCGTCTGGACTCGTTAAACTTAATCAGATAGGACATGGAGTTGTCTTTTATGACATTTTTCAGACTCTCTAAACATGAAAAATTCACCGAGTTTTCTCATCTGGACTCGTTAAACTTAATCAGATGGGGCACAGAGTTGTCTTTCCTGACATTTTTCAGACTCTCTAAACATGAAAAATTCACCGAGTTTACTCGTCTGGACTCGTTAAACTTAATCAGACGGGGAAAAATTTGGACAAAATGGATATTACCTCTGTTACATTTTCAAAAAGGTCGATTTGGCAGCAAAATTATTGAACATGGCAGTTCCCAGAAAACTCTTTCGCAGTTAGCCGAACCCTACCATCTATGAGTATTATCCTTCATTTCCCAGTGTCCCTGCACCGGTAAAATCCTAACACACTCTTTGGTGTTCAACACGCTTCAGCTGCCTAGTACCCTGCTAGAGTGCCTTCTATTGTTCAAACAGATCTCGCTATCTACTGCTCCTGTTATCAACCAAACCGTTCATTATGCCAGAAATTATTTGTCGTCTGAAGTTCCCATTTACTCTTCCTTATCTCAAATCATAAACAAAATCAGTTGGTTTCCGTTTCGTGTTGAATGATGTAGGACGCCTCAGTGCCTACCTCTCAACAGATCACTTCCTATCGACTTCAACACCTTATCTAGGAAGTTGATCCAGAAACACATCAGTACCCAGATGCTTGCAGACATCAGTGGCAGGTAGTCTTGTGTTTGATCAAGAGTCTTCATCATTGACTCTTGGTTGAATGATTCTACGAGTGTTCGACTTCAACTCCTTTTATTCACACTCGCTAGATTGTACTGGGCATCTTAGGGACCATCATCATTATCGGTGGCCACCTTCGCGTCTGTTAACAGTTTTCATTATTGACTGGTAATCAGACGATTTCTCACATGTTCGACGACAACTCCTTCATTCACATGTTGAGAAATATGCAATTTAAGTGAATCAGCGGTCAAGACCTTGGGGCAAAGGCTACATCATTAAAGTTGTGTTCCCTTCCCCAAGCTGCGATATTGTTTATGGAGACAGCTTCTTCAGCCTGATCCTGTTATGACAGACACTTCCACATTGTGCCTATTGGTGGATAGATTCTTCATATCTCTATTCTAGAGAAATCATGTTGTTTAAAGCTACTGAGCATGGGACATGCCCGACTCTAGGCAAATACTATATTTTCTGACATATGTTGTTGTTTCAGGTTTTCCTCAGTCTTTCAATCTCTCTCTCTACAAATTATAAAGTATTTCGGCCATCGTCTTCGTCTCTAACCTCACACTTTAGGGGGCATCTGTTACAGGTCAAAATACCTCCTCATCAGCTCAGAGGGGAAGACAAATATGGAAGAAGTACAAAGACCTAAATTAAACCTATTTCTGCCAGGGTAACGCATATATAGAACAGAACAAGGGCGTTATAACGCAGGCAAGCAATATATTAGCCACGTTAGTGGCTAGGGAAATGCTCTGTTTACACTGGAGAGACGCGTTACCCGTGTTTTAATTTTGAATTGGGAAAAGAGCGCGGAGAAAGATTTGAATCTCCGACTTTCCCTCACAAAGGAGTCAGTGCATAGAGGAAACTGCAGAAGCACCAGTTCATTATTGGTCATTGCCATAGAAGACTGAACTCCAAGAGAGGCAAAAGCATGGAGATCAAGGAAACATCTAAGCCTTTTCCATTCCAAACTAGTGGAAAGAGAAGGGAAACAATGGCTTTCTCCCTCTCCTATAAGAAGGAGCTGAAGGCTCTTAATTGAGGGTCGAAGGATTGCTCAAAAGTTCTTGCATACTTGTGGAATAGAGAATAGTGTGACATTGTGAAGGCCAAGAGTCAAAGAGGCTCCTAGAGAGCTTTTTGGCTTGGACTTCTTCACTTGGTAGAGAAGAGAGATTGGGAGATTGAGGAGGGCTTGGTACAACCGATGGTTGTAATCCTCCTTCTTTCAAAATCAATAGAACTATGTTCGTTTTGTCCATTCGATGCTTAATGCTATATTGTTATTTCAATATTTGTTTAGTATGATATGAATGGCTCAGATGTGTATAATCTAGATGTTTATTGTTGATTTAATTGATAGAATATTTGTTATATCAGAAGTTACGTGGGTGCTTTGACCGATTGCAGGTCTCGGATTTGGAGCCAGCGAAGAAGGACTCTTACTTTGCTGCACAGCGCTCTCCAAGAGATTAAGAAACCGTCAAAGAGGTAATTCCTTATTGTATTCTTTCAAGTTACTTCAAGTTAATATGAACATGCTCATGCCATCTTTGTGAACAGCATAGCTAATCTGACTGTCTGCCTCGGGCACCGGAAAGCCCTGAGAGGGATCCACGAAAACTAACCACCCAAGCAGTTTACCCTAAAGCAGAATTGGTGACTCCGCTGGGGATCTTGTTCCCCATAGTTTCCGGGCTATTTTTCCCCTCATTTCTTCTCTCCTCTGTTCTGTATCCTTCCGACCATTTTTTGATGCCCTGTAGACATACCAATCGCTTGCAGAGTTCGATCCTGTGCCTGTCTGGCCAACTGAAGAGCTTTTCCCTGGTTAACGCGAACTAGGCGGTGTATCCAGTGCGTTATAACGTAGTCTAGGCTTAAATACAGTGTGTTATAACGCTGTATTTGCTCACAGATAGAGTGTTACCCAGCCAAAAAACCCTGTTGTTCACTACCGTGACTGTGTTTTAGCTGTGGAGTTTTTTGGCCACCAATACCTTTCACAGACCGAATCCCTGTGCTTGTCTGCTAAACTGGCGTTGATTATTTGTTTCTCTTATTTAGTTAAGTGTGCAAAGCATTTAATTTTTTAAAAAAGAGAATTTTTTTTTTTTTTTTCTGCATTTAGATGAGTTTATTCTGAAAAGTTTGATTCACAGACTGTTAAAAGAGGTAGATAGAAAGTTGAATCTTAAAAGTTGAGATGTGTTATTTACATGTTGGTGCATGGATGATTGATAAAGAAACCTCTCCTTGTAGAAACATCGTTCATTGAATTTAATATCTAGAGCATGTTTTGCATGGTTTATTGAGTCAGCGTCTCACTATACTTCATACGTCCATTTCCCCTCCGCCAGACTAATAACAAAGTACACTAAAAACAAAGCGATAATAAAATCAATCTAATAACTCTTTTTGAGCTCACACAAACAGTAGTTCAGGCTAGGATCTTGGGTTTGGAAAGTGAGAAAACTACCCAAGATCTCAAAACTTGGAAACTAGAGTCATTAACGAGTGAAATCCTGCTGCACTCACATTATTGGGACCGTTCCTTTACCGGAGCTCAGCGCGAGACAACACTTGGGTGCACTAGAAGGTAGCCCGCCTTCGACTGCATCCTGTGGGTGTGTTATATACTGGGGTTCCCTTTGGGGATGTCGAAACTAGATCGGGGATCTAGGTATTCTGCCCATATAGCACACTGTCCTTGACCGTGGACCCCCCTGATAGTGTCTGTGATTTGAGTTATCCTTAGTGGCTATACTTTTAGGGAATTACACAAGGTGACTGGGACGGGCTGTCCTGGTGCCTGAAACAGACGGACCTACTCTGTCTTCAGTCTTTAGGAGGGTACTCGTCTTCACGAGAGTGCTTACACCTATCGTCTGGGGTTTGGGCAAAGCTCTAGAGTAACCGTAATTGTACTTTCGACCAAACCTCTCTGTATGCTATTGTGAGACTGGATTTCATCACCAGTGAATGGTAGTACTCAGACAGGGCCCCCTATACTAGCTGCTTGTTGATTGATTTTAGAGAGTATTTTTTCTTCTTAGTAAGTGTGTGGTTACTGTCACTTGAGACTTCATAATATATCACATTTTAAAATAAAATTTGTTAAAATTAAACCGGTCACCGTGGCGTCCCCTGACCCACGCCGTCAGTCTAGACGACAACAAGGTCTACCTCCTCTCACCTTAGAGGAAAGATTGAACCTTGGTGAACCCGAGCCTTCTACGGAAGAGCAGTCTCCTTTGACTAATCTGGATTATCACATAGACCCTTATCAGCCGGAACTCCCGGAGGACCCTTTCACTGAAGGCGTTGTACCTAATTACAATCCTCTGCTCACTGATCCATTAGGACCGGTGATAATCCAGATTCCACCGCACCAAGATATGTCTGCGGCAACACCAACATCTATTTCACCACCGGTATCCATAGGGTCGATACCAATGGCAACCATTCCTAGTTCGCCATCATCCTCCCCGCTGGTGGTCAGTTCTATGTCATTACTGGGTAACCCCAGTAGTCAACATATGCCTACCCCCAACCCTATGGTCAACACAACTGTCAGTAGTTTACCGAACCCTTCGGCATCTACTCCTACCGTGACCACGTTGGGGACAATGGTAGCTCCTCCCACGAGCACGACTACTTCGGTGCCCTTTAGCAACCCTTTCGGTTGGAACCCTATGTTGAGTTCAAACCCCCTGGCCACTATGCCAGGGGGCAGTGTTGTCAGTACACAGGTAGCAGGGAATATTTCTCTTCCTATGCAATCCTTAGGACAAATGGGACAACCCATTGTAAATACTATCCCCTTAAGTGGTTCAAACATAGGCGTAGGATCTATACCGTTGCCAAATTATGAAAATACTAGTATGCCTCCGGGAAACTCTATTGCATCCATTTGGACGAACCAACCCCAACCTCCGTCTGGAGTGGGAGGGCATTTTTACGCTGGGGGCAACCAACCATTTTCCCCTCATTACAGTATGCCCGATGGAAAGCAACCGTATGTTCCTACTCCTCCACCTATGGGAGGTTTTTATCAAAGTCCCACTTACCCTTCTGGTAACACGTGGATGGGGGGACCCTATGGTCCAAATAGTCAGCCCATACTGCCTTGGTTAGACTCGGGGGCAAATCCACAATTGCCTTTCTTGGCAGCTTTGGACATACCCGACATCCATAAGCTGACAAACGACCCCATCAATCACAACTCGCTTTGGCCTCCTATACCGCATAAGATTCCTTCAGATATCCCGAAGTTCGACGGGAAGCATGGAGATGACCCAGCCGCACACATCACTGCCTTCCATTTGTGGTCCATATCCAATTCCATGGTAGATGATAGTGTCCGCCTTCGACTGTTTTCCCGCACCCTACCAGGCAATGCCACCAAGTGGTACATTGAATTACCACGCGCCACCATCAATACGTTTGGTGCTTTAGCGACGGAGTTCTTAAAGAACTTTCAACTACCAATTAGAGTGGAAACCGGCACAGAATTGTTAACATCACTGCGCCAAGACACCGCCACCCACATCTCCGACCATATTCATGAATGGAGACGTAGGAGGAGGCTTGTCAAAGCGCCAATACCGGACCATCTCTTAGCCAATTGGTTTTGCAAGTCTCTTTTACCCCATATCTCTAAAGACATTGGCCTTTCTAGTGCGGTGACAGAAGATCAATGTATTCGTCGTGCCCAACACCTGGATTTAATCTATTCACAATCTGGCACGCTTTACGATATGCTTCCCCATGCCCCTAGTAACCCAAACCCTCCAGCTACTCAGAAAACCGGACCTCATGCCGATGGTCTCGTTGGCACGATCTCTAGTGTAGCCACCAATCAGTCTCGGGGGTAAACCTCCCAGCCATCCTCGGCTGCCACCACCCCCCATCAAACGACTCCTTTCCCTTCCGCTGAGGTAAATTCGGTGCAAACCTCACAAAAACCTAGCGGAAAGAATAAGAAGAATAAGAAGAAAACATCTTCTTTGGAAGAGCAGTTTGATAATCAGAATAACGCTAATCAGAAAAATGCTGCTAGAAATGACAAAGGAAAGGATAAACCCATGAAATTTCCTTGTAAAATATGTGCGGAGGACCACTTGACATAAAAATGTCCTCGGTTGCAGGAATGCACTGATTTTATTGCTAACAAGGATTCTGGGAGAACACCTGCCGTTCTTCACAATCCTTTCCCCAATCAACAGCAGCAACATCAACATATGGTTGACAACCCGCCACAACCCCATCAACCGGGCAATGTTGGTTCGAATCCTTCCGGCGAAGGACCATCTACCATTAATGGCATCGAGAGTATTGACCTCCAAACTCGTGCCAAGCTTTATGGAGCCCCTACCATAGATGCTCAAGAACCTGGAACTAGTTCCAATCCGCCGCCGCCTAATGATTTGCATATCGAAAGGCCTAATCCTGAACCTGTAATTCGTCCCCCAAAAGGGACACTTCGACGCACCACTCATAATACCTCTGCACGTGCAGCCCAAAACTACAATATTGTAGAAGATTTGGCACAGGCACCATCAGCCATGTCTGCACTTGAAGTATTACAAACCTGTCCAGCACAAAGGAAAGCCTTGCTTTCGGCCATTGGCGGAATAGATCCCCAGGATTCCATGCTATCAGTCTTTGATATGGAAAAGGCTAAACCTCGCCTCTCGCATCAACTCGCATTCCAGGTGCAGGTTGTGTCGAAAGGGAGACCCATCCATCGCACTGTCATAGACGAAGGTGCTTCGACCTGCGTTATGTCACAAGCTTGCTGGCTGAATTTAGGTTCTCCTACTCTAACCCCGCCATAGAATTCCCTGAAAGCTTTTGATGGCCACACGTTCCTACCCAAAGGATACCTTGCTAGCTTTCCTGTCACTCTTGGTGGGAAAACGGTAAACGTGGACGTTGAAGTCGTGGAGCGTCATCTCGACTATAATCTATTGCTCGGTCGCAGTTGGTCTTATGCTATGACCGCCATCGTGTCTTCGGTCTTCCGACTCATCCTATTTCCATTGGATGGGTAAATAGTCACGGTCGATCAACTATCCTTCTGCACCCCAGATTATTCCACTTTACCAAGTAGCTCTGTACCCTTAATAGGAGGTGTCCCTGACTCTTACGTCAGTATTAGTACCGGTCTTCTGAAGGCATCTTCCCTACTGGGTTGTTTTCCTCTTCCGCCGCCTCAGATCCCAAACACGGTTGCAATGATATCCACCTCTTCGGATGGCTCTATCGACCCATGGATCATTCCGGCTCCTTCAGAAATTGATTCCTATGGAGATCAGATGCTGCTTTCGCTGGTTGAGTTGGCTTACCAAGCCATCCAAGTCGCATCTGAACCCTCCACTGATATGGTTTCGACCACAGGTACACCCCTCTCTCCCATAACGGTTCTCTCTAAGGATCTCCTCAATGAATTCTGGCCTACAGACGAAGCTATTCGAGAGATCATGTCATTAGAAGAACGACCTTGGGGAGAGTTCCACCATCGCGCTTCAACGATTGATTCGGAGGCGATAAAAACTGAAATCCCGTCTTTTGACCAACCTGAGATAGTTCCCTCCTCTTATACGACTGTCCACACTATCGATTCAGAAGGGAACATGGGTAATCTTTCCAAGACACTACTCATTGATATCTCGGTCAAGACAGGTATCATGGAAAATATTCCATATTGCTTTTCAAATATCATACCTTTCCAACTTGCTTTCGGCCTGGAGGCAGTACTTCCGATTGAGTGCGAAATCCCGTCGCTTAAACTAGCCGTTGAACTCCTGCCTGGCACCACCGCCACAGAAGAGCGCTTGCTCTCGCTCGATCACTTGGAAAAAACTCGTCGAGATGCTACACTAGCACTCGAAGCTCACCAGCGCCGAGTTAAAGCTCAATACGACAAATCTGTCAAGCCTCGTTCTTTCCAAGAGGGCGATCTTGTTCTACTTTATGATCAAAAACACGACCTCTTGGGGGCAGGAACACTCCAACCAATGTGGCTCGGTCCTTACATCGTTACTAAAGCCCTCTCAAAAGGAGCTTACGAACTACAGGACTGTAACGGAATTCCACTCGAGGAGCCCCGCAACGGGCTCTATCTGAAGAAGTATTTTGCCTAGTTTCACACTAGGCATATGCTTTGTAATTTTATGTATATAAGTTTTGCCTATTTTTATTTTGATGCTTTTGGATTACTTGTTTGGTTTAACGTGTTTTTCTCATGTAATATTTTTCTTTCGCACATATGTCATCACAATCATTATCATACGTTGGGTATGCGGACAGTGCTAGTCGTCACACTAGACACATTGCTTCAGCTGCTTGGGTTCTCTATACTCTCGAGTCGGACCTCCTTGGTTCCGGGGGGATCTTCCTGGGTAACGCCACCAACAATGTTGCCGAGTACATGTCAGTGATCCAACTCCTCACGAAAGCGGCATCTCGTGACATCTCCGATTTAGTGGTCAGGTTAGATTCCCAACTCATCATTATGCAGCTAAACAATCATTACCGCGTCCCCCACCCTGTATTTTTGCGTTATTTTTTACGAGTACGAATTTTAGAACGTCAATTTCAAACAATCACATTTGAACACGTTCCTAGAGAATTTAATGCATTAGCTGATTCTTTGGCAAATTATGTGTTAGATTGGCATTTGTCACATTTATTGTAAAAGATTTACTCATGAGTACATATATTTTTATCACATCAAAAAATGCATAAAAATTTAAAAACACAAAATCACCAAAAATATATATATATATATAGATATATGTCGTGTCCAGTACATAGAGAACATCAAAAAGAAAATCTCCCAAAACTTGGGGTGTTTTACAAAATTTGGCTCACTAAGCCATGCTCTGACACTAATACATCTACTCCAAGCATCTAAGCCTGATGCTCATAATAGCATACAACTGCTCTAGCTACCCTCCTCAGAGGAACCAGGTATCTCTCTGGCACACCCACTGTATGCCGCTGAAGACGAACTGGAACCTCCCGCATAGGAAGCGGCGGTATACCCATACTCAGACCCTCCAGGTTCCTGGAGAGTTCATGTAAAATCTGGGTGTCATCGTCGTCTCCGGCTTCCGCCTCCTCTATAGGTGCGCCAGCCGCGCGTAGCTGCAATCCTCGCCATGCATGGCGAGGGGCCCCAGCTGGACGGACAGGTGCCACATCTATGTCAAGCAAGCAAACGTTTCATGTCAAAACTTAATTTTCACCCCTTTTTCAACAAAAAAAAAAAAATTTACATAAACATTCAAAAGCTAAAAACAAAAACTTCTTTGAAAACAACTGATCATTTTTCTTACCATCGGGACCCCACTGGGTGCCAGGGGGCAGGACTAGCTCGGGATCGCCTGTGAAGTTCATCCCTGCATAGGGGTAATCCTCAATCATGACGATCTGAGAGTCCAACCAATCAAAAAATCCCTCATCAAAACAGTGATGGACAGGACCCTCTCCAGTCCGTGGAAGCAAAGTGGCCCACCGAGCCTGCCTCGGCTCGTGTGGACCTAATGGCGTTGTTGGGATCCTGGGCCTCATCAGTGGTATCCGCTCCAATATGAAAGAAACAATCAGTGTTTCGTACCCAAATTCTCTTTGAGTACGGGTCTTGCATGCAGTCAGCTCTACTCGGACCCGATGGACTACACCGTCACACCAGTCGAAAACCTGAGGAGCATCTGGGCCTTGGTAGCCACATGCTGACTCTTGGCACCTGCCAAGCGAACAATCATCCATAGAATAGACCGCAAGGGTCTCAAAGTCACCTGTGCAATCGGTATCCAGTTACTCACGGCCTGGGTGTCACGTATGCAGTGCGCACGAATCAAATTAGTAGTAGAACGAGGGTCAGCTCTGGACCCTGTTAAATTGGGCCTCGCCCCACGACATGAAAAGCTGGTCAAAAAATCATCTTTTTCGATGGCGAGCTCGTTGCCACCAATCCGAAAGACATGATGCCTGTCGTCCCACTGCTGGATCAGCCACCTCAGGAGGTCCTCTTGACCCCTCATCAGTTCTAAACGGGCATACTTAAGCAATCCGCATCTCCGGAGAGCCATTAAAGTTGCCGCATCCGTCACCATTTCTCGTTCTTCCCGCTCATGCTCTCTTTCTCGCCAGATACTCATGATTAACAGCTGAACACCTACAAATGAAACATTTCCAACCGATTAAAATTTGCCGGAACCACTTCAAGAATGAAAAATTTGAATTCTTAGAAAGCATGTTGCGCCTAACGCGGAGATTAGTACAAAACAGAGCGTTCTAACGCACTGTTCCCTCACGCGTTATGCATTTAACGCGGCTGTTGTACTCCTGACCCGCGTTAGGCGCAAATATTTTTCTAGGGCCTCAAATTTTCCTAATTTTGAACCAGAAAAAACTAAAAAATTGGCAATTAAATAATAACAGGAGGTTCTAGCTCTTACCTCGATCTCGCGGAATAGAAAACTGTTGCCCGGATCGACCGTAATCACCAGCTGAAGTTTTCACCCCTTTTTCACTCCAGATCTTCTTCACAGCACTCGAAACAGTGAAAATGAATGTCTCCTGACCTTCTTATAGCAATTTCCGGGGCATGACTCTCTTAAGTCAGTAGGCAAAAGTCGTGATTCCTCGCTGTATACATGTCGCAACTCTTGAGATTTGGTACTGATGATTCTAATAAGGCATCAAGATTTATGAGCAGACACACTCATGTTTTACCAAGCATTCTTTTTACAGTATTTTTCTTGCTCGTTAATCCGAAAAACCTCGAGTTCTCTTCTTCGGACTCGTTAAACTTACACGAAGTTGGCACCGAGCATTCTTTTTACGGTATTTTTCTTGCTCGTTAATCCGAAAAACCTCGAGTTCTCTTCTTCGGACTCATTAAACTTACACGAAGTTCGCATCGAGCGTTCTTTTTATGGTCTTTTCTTGCTCGTTAATCCAAAAACCTAGAGTTTTCTTCTTCAGACTCGTCAAAACCATGAAGAAGCTCTGAGCATTCTTTTTAGGAATCTTTTTCTCGCTCATAAAACCGAAAAAATCCCGAGTCACCTTTGTCAGCCTCGTTAAACTACTGAGACAAAGAACAAGGAGCCATTCTTTTCCTCTTTTTCAACGCCCTTTAAACAGAAAAAGTGTATCGAGTTTTCTCCGCGTGACTCGTTAAAATTTCACAGAGGTACCGAGTTTTCTTTGTTGGACTCGTTAAAATTTCACAAGGAATATTGAGTTTACTTCGTCTCCTCGTACTCATAACAAAATGAGGTAGACGTCCATTGAACATAGATTTCTCACTTTTCCGGATTCGATGGACTAACTAACGGAAAATGAATTGTTTCGGGCTTACTATTACCCCTTTGCCGTGCCCGATTATCAATACATGACAAAGGTACCCCAATGGAGCCGTCTTTTACGACATTTTTCGGACTCCCTAAACATGAAAAATTCACCGAGTTTTCTCGTCTGGACTCGTTAAACCTAATCAGACAGGACATGGAGTTGTCTTTTATGACATTTTTCAGACTCTCTAAACATGAAAAATTCACCGAGTTTGCTCATCTGGACTCATTAAATCTAATCAGATGGGGCACAAAGTTGTCTTTCCTGACATTTTTCAGACTCTCTAAACATGAAAAATTCACCGAGTTTACTCGTCTGGACTCGTTAAACTTAATCAGATGGGGAAAAATTTGGACAAAATGGATATTACCTCTGTTACATTTTCAAAAAGGTCGATTTGGCAGCAAAATTCTTGAACATGGCACTTCCCAGAAAACTCTTTCGCAATTAGCCGAACCCTACCATCTATGAGTATTAGCCTTCATTTCCTAGTGTCCCTGCACCAGTAAAATCCTAACACACTCTTTGGTGTTCAACACGCTTCAGCTGCCTAGTACCCTGCTAGAGTGCCTTCTATTGTTCAAGCAGATCTCGCTACCTACTGCTCCTGTTATCAACCATACCGTTCATTATGCCAGAAATTATTTGTCGTATGATGTTCCCATTTACTCTTCCTTATCTCAAATCATAAACAAAATCAGTTGGTTTCCATTTCGTGTTGACTGATGTAGGACGCCTCAGTGCCTACCTCTCAACAGATCACTTCCTATCGACTTCAACACCTTATCTAGGAAGTTGATCCAGAAACACATCAGTACCCAGATACTTGCAGACATCAGTGGCAGGTAGTCTTGTGCTTGATCAAGAGTCTTCATCATTGGCTCTTGGTTGAATGATTCTACGAGTGTTCGACTTCAACTCCTTTTATTCACACTCGCTAGATTGTACTGGGCATCTTAGGAACCATCATCATTATCGGTGGCCACCTTCGCGTCTGTTAACATTTTTCATTATTGACTGGTAATCAGAAGATTTCTCACATGTTCGACGACAACTCCCTCATTCACATGTTGAGAAATATGCAGTTTAAGTGAATCGGCAGTCAAGACCTTGGGGCAACGACTACACCATTAAAGTTGTGTTCCCTTCCCCAAGCTGCGATATTGTTTATGGAGACAGCTTCTTCAACCTGATCCTGTCATGACAGACACTTCCACATTGTGCCTATTGGTGGATAGATTCTTCATATCTCTATTCTAGAGAAATCATGTTGTTTAAAGCTACTGAGCATGGGACATGCCCGACTCTTGGCAAATACTATATTTTCTGACATATGTTGTTGTTTCAGGTTTTCCTCAGTCTTCCAATCTCTCTCTCTCTACAAATTATAAAGTATTTCGGCCATCGTCTTCGTCTCTGACCTCACACTTTAGGGGGCATCTGTTACAGGTCAAAATACCTCCTCATCACCTCAGAGGGGAAGACAAATATGGAAGAAGTACAAAGACCTAAATTAAACCTATTTCTGCCAGGGTAACGCATACATAGAACAGAACAAGGGCGTTATAACGCAGGCAAGAAATACATTAGCCGCGTTAGTGGCTAGGGAAATGCTCTGTTTACACTAAAAGGTCGCGTTACCCGTGTTTTAAGTTTGAATTGGGAAAAGAGCGCGGAGAAAGATTTGAATCTCCGACTTTCCCTCACGAAGGAGTCAGTGCACAGAGGAAACTGCAGAAGCACCAGTTCATTATTGGGCATTGCCATAGAAGACTGAACTCCAAGAGAGGCAAAAGCATGGAGATCAAGGAAACATCTAAGCATTTTCCATTCCAAACTAGTGGAAAGAGAAGGGAAACTATGGCTTTCTCCCTCTCCTATAAAAAGGAACTGAAGGCTCTTAATTGAAGGTCGAAGGATTGCTCAAAAGTTCTTGCATACTTGTGGAATAGAGAATAGTGTGACATTGTGAAGGCCAAGAGTCAAATAGGCTCCTAGAGAGCTTGTTGGCTTGGACTTCTTCACTTGGTAGAGAAGAGAGATTGGGAGACTGAGGAGGGCTTGGTACAACTGATGGTTGTAATCCTCCTTCTTTCAAAATCAATAGAACTATGTTCGTTTTGTCCATTCGATGCTTAATGCTATATTGTTATTTCAATATTTGTTTAGTATGATATGAATGGCTCAGATGTGTATAATCTAGATGTTTATTGTTGATTTAATTGATAGAATATTTTTTATATCAGAAGTTACACGGATGCTTTGACTGATTGCAGGTCTCGGATTTGGAGCCAGCGAAGAAGGACTCTTACTTTGCTGCACAGCGCTCTCCAAGAGATTACGAAACCGTAAAAGAGGTAATTCCTTATTGTATTCTTTCAAGTTACTTCAAGTTAATATGAACATGCTCATGCCATCTTTGTGAACAACATAGCTAATCTGACTGTCTACCTCGGGCACCGGAAAGCCCTGAGAGGTATCCCCGAAAACTAACCACCCAAGCAATTTACCCTAAAGAAAAAGCCACCGCTGTAGTTGCTCAGCCTTCAATATTTTATTATAGAGAAAACATCTTAAAACATATGTGCTGGCGCAGACTCCTACCAGCATGCAGGCACCCACCTGCGCTCGTTTACCAGCCTCTCCTAGAAGGGAGCTCCAACCCCCGGACTCATTTACCAGCCTCTCCTGGAATGGAGCTACGATCCCCTAATCTCGTTTACCAGCCTCACCTGGAAGGGAGCTACAACCCCCTGACCTCGTTTACCAGCCTCACCTGGAAGGGAGCTACAACCCCCTGACTGAAGGCTACAACCCTCAGCACCTCTATGGACCACGTTTCATCAATTTTCACACTGGATCCAAAGCTTCCTTTAGGACACCACTTGCAGGCCACGTTTCATCATATTTTGAGACTGGACCCTTTCCATACTTTTAAGCACAACAACCATGAAACAGATACATAACTCACCTACGTATATCGCAGAAACCGCAGAACAGTATCGACATTTCTTTAACATGGCATCAAAGAACCCTAGTTTGCATACGCGCTTTCCTTTCACTGATGTCGCGTATATACGTGTTTCCGTTCACATAAACCAGCGTATACTTCTATACATATTACAGATCCAATTTCATTGCGCATACGCGCTTTCTCTTCAGCGAAGCCGCGTATATACGCGCTTCCTCTTCGGCAAACTAGCGTATGGTTCTTCAGACTTTAATGTCATTGCAATTCTTCACAACAAATACATCACTTCAGATTTTACCCTTTACCTCAGACAGATGTTCATCTCATCATAGATCTAATCAGTTCATAAACAAATCTAGCAAATACAAGTACATTTCAGATCTAGATATCCCGCTTCATCATTTCATCATAGGAGCATCATAGATTCAGATCTATCATCAAACCTTTACCCTTTCCATACAGATATACTTCACAGAGAAGTATTCATTCAAGCTCAAACATCTTGCTCTCACACACATGATTTGCATAATGAATTTCTTCTCCTTATATAGGTTTACCCTTTTTCAATACCATGAGCCAAAACCACATTACTTCCGATGGTATTCTTGGACAGGGTCATTTAGGTGAATCATTACCCAATACTATGGGTCAATACCATGGTGGTTACCCCTGGTTTTGCACTTTTTGAGCGCTTTTTCCCATACGTGACTTGTTACGTTCTTTACCGTGTGCATACGCGACTTCCCTTAGCCAGATCCGTGTATGCCTTAAGACATACTCTTTTCATCATAGATTTAACACATGCTGAATTCCTTTCTTTACTGCCTTCTGTACACACTGTAGATGCATCATATTTAGTTCATCAAGAACATATTCTATTAAGCACAACTTCATCAAGTAAGTTGTCATCATCTTCATCAAATGGGTTGCCATTCAAGGACAACACTCAGCATCAAACATCATATCACATCAGATTTACATCATTTACCGAGTTCATCAAGTCAAGAATAACTTCATCAGGTGAATTTCCATCAAGGACAACACATGCCAATCATCTTATGTCTTCATCTTCATTAAGTAGGTTTCCATCAAGGACAACACTCTGCATCATATTGCCAACAATCTCCCCCTTTGGACTTGATGGCAACCACGATGGTGTTTGGTTACCACAACAGATAGGTACATTAAGAATACAATGACACCATGTCACTCTCACCATTCTTTCTCTTTATTCAAACACCATGTCACTCTCCCCCTTTGACATCAAGGGCAAAGGGCGGATCAAAAACCAACATACTCTCCCCCCTTTTCTCCTCATGAGGAAGAAGCGTTCTGCAAATCTGATATATACTGAAGTGACCAAGCTCCCCCTGAGTTCATGCTGAAACTTCAAAACAAATTTTTCAATGAAGTACATGACTCTATGACTTTCCTATCAGCAATGACTCATACTTACATCAAATATCCAACCAAGTGGATTTACATATGAGACTCAAGTACCCAACCAAGTGGGTTTACACATTTTAACTCAGCTACCCAACCAAGTGGGTTTACAAATTTGACAAGTCCTTACATGACTGAATATTACAATTTTACATCATGGGTCTCAACAAGACATTTTCATCAAATTACAAATATGACCATTTAAGACCAACACCTAGAAAGTCCTCAAGAAAGAGAACAAATTTCAGAACCATCATAATGCCAACAATGCATTATACTCAGCAATGTCACTCTCCCCATGAAAATGTGCATCCAAGCATCCTTTCCATATGACTAAGGCTCCCCCTTAGTTTGTGCATCCTGAACACTTTCACCAACAAATCATCAAGGCGTCTTTATCAAAACATTAGAAATAGAATTATGAGAACTGGAACACCACCAGATATACCAAACAGTATCAGAGATACCAAGCAGCACTGCAGTTGTGCTGAAGAGAGCTGACTCCAACCAGAAAATTGTCAGCAATCAGACATACGCGGTTTTCTGTGCAGGAACTCGCGTATATACGCGACTGTGTTTTAGGAAACCCGTGTATCCAAAACCATCTTCTATATTTTAACTAGATTTGATCCACTGTGAGAAAAAGACAGAGTTCAGCTTCTTTCTGAGATATTTGAATGCTTCCCTGGACTACAGATAGATAGAACAATGTAGTTGTGTCTTCAAGCGTCATCCAACGGTTGTAGCATAAGCACATTAGTAACCAAGCCTTCAGATTATTTGTAGCATCAATACAATCTTTCCAAGAGAGATTATCATACCAGAACAACATCTTCAAATAAGTATCAAGCAATCATCCATGTGGTCCATTATCACCATGATCTTCAAGATTTAACATGAAGTAACATATGTAGGCAAAAGATCTTAACCATAGCAACAAACTCTGCATGATCTATTCTTATTTCTGAATCAAATGACTTCCAACTCATCCATGTGTGAGCACAAAAGATACTTTTCAGCAAACAAGGCTCAAAATCTCATCATAATAAAACATATACCAAGTTATCATCATATGAGCATGAGTATCAAAGAATAAGCAGTCATAGTGCCAACAATGCAATCATTAGTATTCAACCTGCTGCTCCCCCTGAATCAGTGCTCCTTCTTAACTTGTGCAACTTGAACACCTTCATCAGCAAGTCATCAACAACAATCTCTGTATGATCTGTCCTTATCTTTGAATTATAAGACTTTCATCTCAGCAACGAATACTCTTCATCAACAAACAAACAGGTTTCATCCATAATCTTCAACATAAGAAACCATGTATCATATCATCATATTTAGAACTGAGAAACTAAGCTGATATAGAGTCATTAACAATCAGACTGATGCTCCCCCTGAACCTCTGCTCCAAATCATATAAATTCTCTTATCATTAATGCATACGCGACTGTTTCTGCTGGAACTCGCATGTATACGTGACTTTTGTTCATCGAACCCGCGTATGGAAAGTGAAGCATAGAAATTTTTCACATTCCTTCATCTCCCCTTGAACTTGTACTTCCTGTACCTGTCTTCTTCATATCAGATGCTCTGTCAAAAATACATATAGCCAGAATAATCAAATCAACCATGAGAGACAATACATTGCTCCCCCTCTGACAATACATTACTAAAACTGATAATGTATCCCACATCATTCCCGCAGTCAATCAGAGAAGTAAGCTTCAGAAGCGGATGACTGCAGTAGGGTCAATATTCCCTACGTTTCTGATCGGTCTTCCTTCTTTTTCCAAATTTGCTTGAAATTCCTAATTGTGTGCTGAAAATTGTCCACTTTCTCAGATCTGTTCAACCTGCATTCCTTTTCTACATGTCCATACTTGTTACAAGAATAACATCCCATGTGTCCAGAGAAATAAGCATAAGAATCATAATGAGTATTTCTAATCTTCCTCCTTTTACAATCAGCTGCTTTATGTCCATACTTGTTACATGAAAAACAATATCCCTTGCAGAAACCAGAGTACCTTTCTATGTAGGAACTGTTTGATTGAGGCTGAAATGATCTGCTCCTGCAATTTGCTGCAACATGCCCATAATTACGACATCTAAAGCATTCAACTTTATTGAATGATTTCTTTTGAGATTTCATCATTGTTGGTTGACCTTTTGTCTCTTTCAACACTTCAGGTTTTGCATTGACATCCTCTGAATTTTTAGCACTTCCTTGTGAGCTGGATTCTCCTTTAACAGTTTCATGGAAACCAAGACCAAGTTTGATAGCAGGAGACCTTTGATTCTCGAGAATATTTTCAGAGATATTAAGACTATCTTTGAGCCTCAAAGTTTACCTTGCTAACTAATTTACCTTTGAGAATCTTTGCACGTAACCTCGGTAGCATTTGCTTTGTCCTGCTTTCTTCTTTCCCTTCTTCATCTTACAACATTTCACTTAAAATTCAAGTCTTCTTTCAGCAATTTTGTTTTCTTCATGTTTGTTGCAGCTCTTCATTCTTCTTCTTCGATGCTTCGAGATTTACTTTCAAAGATATGTTTTCTGCTTCAAGTCCTGCATTCTTCTTATTTGATTTATCCAGGTCTTCTTTGAGGGAGATGATTTCTGCTTCAAGTCCTTCCTTTTCAAATAATTGTAGAGGTTCCTCATTCTTCTTACTTGATGCTTCAAGTTTTTCTTGTAGACAGATGATTCCAGCTTCAAGACCTTCATTCTTCCTTTTTGATTTTTCCAAATATGATTTTAGAGAAATGTTTTCCGCTTCGAGTTCTGCCATCCTCCTTTTTGATATTTTTGGATCTTCCCTAAGAGAGATGATTTTAGCTTCAAGTCTTTCATTCTTCTTAGATGATTTTTGCTGATCTTCATCTTTAATCTTGACAACTTCTTCTAGATCCATACTGTCACTTTCACTATCATAACCTTTCATTGTACCAATGATACAATTAGGACCCCAATCACTATTTGATTCATCCCTTTTGATTTCTGGTATCCATGTTCTCTGAAATATCTCCTTTATTCGAGTATCCTTCTTCTTTTTCTTCTTTCCCATTGCGACGGATATCCTTCAAGCGATCAAGCTTCTGCAGAAGGACCTCCTCTGATACCAATTGTTGGGAAAAATACTGAGAGGGGGGGTGAATCAGTATTTACTGCATGATCAAAATTTTTTACTTTTTCACTCTCTAAAACCCATACGCTACTTTCCTTTAGTAAACTCGCGTATATACGCGGATATCCTTCATAAAACTCGCGTATTAGAAGAGATCTAAATATGAAAATATTTATTAACTTAGTTCTTTGCAATATTCATTCATCTGATGTTAACTTAGCAGTAAACATGTGTAGTAACAACAGAATAAACCATCACACAAGCATCACACATGAACACCAGGACTTTTAGGTGGAAACCCAAGTCGGGAGAAAACCACATTTGCACGGTTGCTCGTTGCTTTAATGTTTATTGTAGAGAAAACATCTTACAACATATTATTGCTAGCATGTAACTCCTACCAAACATGAGGCACCCACACGCTTGTTTCGATCTCTCCTGGAAGGAGGCTCCACCCCTGACTCGTTTACCGACCTCTCACAGAGGAAGCCTCGACACCACAGTCTGGTTTACACGACCTCACAGAGGGAAGGGCTACAACCCCAGCCTCCCATTTTACCGATACTCACCAGAGGAAACATACAACCACACAGCCAGAAGTCTACAACCCTAGAAGCACCTCTATGGACCACGTTCCATCAATTTCCACCTTTGGATCCAACAACCCTCGAAAAACCTGACTTACGAATACGTTTCATCATATTTTCAAACTGGACCCACTCCATACTTTTAAGCACAGTCAACCATGAAACAGATACATATAACTCACTGACAGATATCAGTAAACCAGCAGAACAGATCAGAAATTTCTTACCACAGACTTCAGCAAACCCTAGTTTTCATACGCGCTTTCACTTCATTGATGTCGCGTATATACGCGTTTTCGTTCACACAAACCAGCGTGTACCTCTATACATATTTTATTGCGCAGACGCGCTTTCTCTTCAATGGCTTCGACGTATATACTAAGCACCACTCTTAGAGCGAACTAGCGTGGTTCTTGGAGGACTTTTATGTCATTTGCAATTCTTCACAGCAGGATACATCACTTCAGATTTTACCCTTTACCTCTAGAATGGATATTGGGTCTCATCTGAGATCTAATAGGTTCATAAGCAGGATCTAATAAATACAAGTACATTTCAGATCTGAATGTCCCTTCATCATTTCATCATGGGAGCATCATAGATTCATATCTGTCCATCAAACCTTTACCGCTTTCCATAGGATATACTTTACAGTATTCATTCAAGCTCAGACTCTTGCACCCACACGCATGATTTGCATAATGAAATTCTTCTCCTTATATAGGTTTACCCTTTTTCAATACCATGAGCCAAAACCACATTACTTCCGATGGTATTCTTGGACGGGGTCATTTAGGCGAATCATTACCCAATACTATGGGTCAATACCATGGTGGTTACCCCTGGTTTTGCACTTTTTGAGCGCTTTTGCCCATACGCGACTTGTTACGTTCTTTACCGCGTGCATACGCAAATTCCCTTAGCCAGATCCGCGTATGCCTTGAGACATACTCTTTTCATCATAGATTTAGCACATGTTGAATTCCTTTCTTTACTACCTTCTATACACACTGTAGATGCATCATATTTAGTTCATCAAGAACATATTCTATTAAGCACAACTTCATCAAGTAAGTTGTCATCATCTTCATCAAATGGGTTGCCATTCAAGGACAACACTCAGCATCAAACATCATATCACATCATATTTACATCATTTACCGAGTTCATCAAGTCAAGAATAACTTCATCAGGTGAATTTCCATCAAGGACAACACATGCCAATCATATTATGTCTTCATCTTCATTAAGTAGGTTTCCATTAAGGACAACACTCTGCATCATATTGCCAACAGAATCAAGTCAATAATTTTCTCAACCAATATCTGGTTGGGAACAAGCTAATGGGATTCACTTTCAGAGAGAGTGGGATTGACTAGAGATGAATTTTGAACAATCAATTCATAGACTAGTGAAGGATTAGGGGCAAGCTTCCAGTAACCAGTAGGTAGTTGTGGCTATGAAGTTGTAAGTTTTCCTAACACTTTGGAGGCTTCATCCATAAAATTACAAAGGTGAATGGGATTATTACCTTCACATAACCTACAGGGAAATTTGACTTTACCCTTTTTCCTATGAACCTTAGTATTGCTAGTCAAGGGTTTATCACCAAGATGATCTATAGAAGTTTATGAAAAATTATGATTTGAGTTGGTGGACCACACTTTGAATACCTTGGAAAAACCAGGAAAATATCTAAGAAGGTGATCACCCTTACATAAATTGCAAGGGAATTTGACTTAGTCTAGCTCATTGGAAGGTTTGTCCACAATAGTTGCCTCAGTAGCAATGGTTTCTTGGTTGTACTTTTCCTTATTTTTATTATTCTTATTCATCCTCTTCTTCTTCTTCTTCTTCTTCTTCTTCTTAGCTTCCTGGTTACTAGAATCAATGAATTCCCCAGGAGAAGAGGAAGAAAGGGAGGAAGACAAAATACGTGAAGAAGGAAAACGGTAAACTTTAGGATCAACATGATGCTAATTTTGCTTTGGTGGAGGTAAAATTGGTTGAGAAGCAATTTGAACTTTCAAAACCATAGGGATCGAAAATAACCAAACTGGAAAACCAATGGTAAGTTTGAGAAGGTACAATGTTGCCATATAAGGAGCACCAATATTTCCAAAAGAAGGAAAAGGACCAGGATTCTTGTATAAGCTTTTTCCTTGATTGGTATACTTGAGAAAAATTTCCATTAGCATCAACCTAATATATACTAAGGAGGTGTTCCACAAAGTGGATGTGATTCTATGATCATTTAATTATGTTTAAAAATTAACAACAAAAACAAATAAAAAAGGGGAATATAGGCATAAAGGTTTACCAAGTGACCATGAACTACAATATACACCTTGGAAAACCAAGGACTTAACGTATAGTCGCTAATGTCCCCAAATGTTTTGTTTGGTGTATCATTGTATACAAGGAGAAAAACTCGGTTACCTATGGATGAATAGAAACCTATAGGGGACTCCCAAAATATAATCAACGATACATGGGAGTGAACTTTGTAGTATTCTTTTAATGTGTAACCGTTTGATGAGAGAGTCCCCATACACTTACCATGTGTGGAGCACCTCCGATATACCCGAAAGTACTAGAGAATGGTCTTATACACTTTCATACGTCAAACAAGATATCACCCTCAGGATACAACGTGGGAAAATAATGACATCTCCTATGTTTTACGATGCTGAAACACGTCACTAGCCTAGCCCTCTAAATTTTTTCGTTAATGTTTCAAATTCTCCTTAGGTTAATTGAGGTATATTTTTAGTTGGCGTTGATTTATTTTTTGGATTTAAGGCTCTGAGATTAATATCACGTAAACACCTATGATTCAAAAAATATGAGAAAATACCCTTTTCATTCGATGAAAGCTATCTAGTACAGGGAAGGAATTCAAACATTGATGCAATCAAACAAAGATGTAGCAAACATGAGCTTCCTAACTAGAACTTTCACTTTGACTTTTGAAATGAAACAACTAAAAAGTAAACGAATTCAATCCACCAAAGTTAAAATATAAGAATTTTTTTATTTTTATTTTAAAATGAAAAACAATGCACTTATCATCTTTGAATCATTAAGCAATGTAATATATGTTTGACGATAACCTCAAAAATTTATTTTCCAATGCAATGGAAACTAATGTAAATTTTCATAAGAAATGATCAATTTTGAGGGAAAACTTAATAAATGAAAGATGAAATTCCTTTTTTTATTTCCAAAATAACTAAGATGGCTATCAAATAGAAAATTAGTAGCACATGCAAGAAATAATCACCCAAAGAACCAAATATTGAACTCAGGCTCTTTTCATTACTTGAATATGAGACAAAATTTTACAAACCAAAAATAATGTAACAACAATAAATCAGAATGTAAAACACATAGGGTAGGAAAAGGAGATCAGAGATCATAACATTCTAGACTTTCAGTGAAGAAACCCTAAAAAAATTCAATTTTAAAGACCATTGTGGGCAGATAGTGGTAACCATGGAGTTAAGCGTGACTGTTCATAGTTAAATACACGCTAACAATACTCTATTTTCCAAAGAAAATGAGTTGGGAGAAGAAAGCTTAGGAGACAAAAAAAACTGAAAATAACTCCAAACTTGAAACTCTAAGGACTAGACTACTCACAATGCAAACTTATAAGCAGTAAAAATTATGGACTATAAGGCGGTTGGCCAAACTAATCGAAGAGACCAAAAATTCAAGGAGGATTGAAGGGTTAATGGCTCCCTAGTGGACTCGCTATTTTTTTTTGTAGGAAATCCTTTCTGCTAATAGAAATGATCCCTCTAGTCCTATGAGAGGATATCACAACAAAAGAGGCAAATATATGCAACCTTTCTCAACTTATGCCAAAAAAAAAAAACTAAGGAGGATATATTTCCTACCCCTTTCTGATGCTAATTCCTTTCCTTTGTGTTAGCCTTGCTTATTTCACTTCCATGCTCATGATATCGTCTTTGTCGATGAAGATGAATGCCTGAAAGGAAGAAAAATTCGACATAACAAACTAATACAAATTAAAATAACTTCTAGTACACGTTATGCAACAAATCAAGGAAAACTACAATAAATAGACAATAATTGACATATTTATGGAAAGGAAGCACATAATGTATTATTATTAAAATGATAAAAAATTAAATACATCGAGAAGCCTTAAGGTTAGATGCCTCCTTTAGGTGATACTCCAAGTCTTAACCTTTTCCTTCAAACAAGTAAATCCTTCAGAAATGGGAAGCAATTGGGCATGCTTTAGCTCATAGGATAGGAAGCAACATTAGTGGAAGCTAGGGGTTTCATTTATAGTGAAGGAGAGGGAGTTGAGCATCCATAAAATGTGGGAGAATATCCACATATTAAGCGAAATATCCATGGAAATAGGATCCATAGCTATGAATGGGAGTTCTCATTCTAATCATCAACTACTTGAAACCATGTATCTATTCTCGAGTCTTCTAGTAAGGGAAGCTTCTCTTCAATTTTGGGAAGAAATTATTGAAGAGGACTAGCGCAAATATTCCACACAAAATAAGCACTCCTAGTTTGAGACATTTGTTTTGAAGAAAGTGACAAGTGCGGGTCATTAGCTATGGAGAGCACGTTCGGCTTGTAAAATAAATTTTTTGACTATCTTTTCATAATATTTTCAAGTCAAGTATTTTTTCACTTCTTTAAGGATGTTCTAGGAATGTTTCATGGAGAACATATTTTGTGCCACTGGTGGCATGAAAACACAAATTGAACTGTGATAAAATATTTTATAACAATCATGTCACTCCCTCTTAATAATAAAATATATTTACCTATACTCCCTCTTAATCTTAGGGATATCTCTTTTAATCAGGCTTCGATTGGGAGATCATCTTCTTCATCGAATAATATTTTGTGGCTTCCAACCATTTCATGAGAGTTATCATCATCCTCATCATGATTATCGCATGAACGAGCATATTCACCATATTGAAGATTGTGTACCTTCACAACTTAGGTAGCAAGTACAACTAGATCTATAGAAGCATGAAGTTAGTCATAACGAAATACTATAGTGGCAAAAGATTTAAACTTTACAAACATAATCACAAAGAGACTATACTTCAATACTTCAAATTAAATGTCAGGTTTGTTACAAACTTTAAATCACACCAGCAACTCAATTGAGATGACAAAACATTAATTTTGTCATATAGTGATCCCTAGAAATAAGTCAAAAGAAAAGAAAAGTATCTAACAACATTTCAAAATTCATATATATTAGACTTTCTAGTAGGATTTTATATAAATCTCAGATTTAATACAAATGAATAGATCAAATTTAATAAGTGTGACCAGCTTCCACCAGGGTTAGTTGCAAGCCCTAGATTTTTAATCAACCATCAAATCCAACCAAAATTCACATTTCAACAATATTACACATATAGCATGTTATCCTTATTCATCAGATATTTTCACACCTACTAACGTTCAAGTTTAGAACCCTATAATTTCATTCTCATAACCTCAACAATCGTTAAATAGATCTCAGATTGTTATATCACACATACTACAAAATTTTAACTACTAAAAGGGTTTAGCTACAAACCCTAGATTTCTAAATATTATAATCCTAGAGTCTCAGAAAATGCAATATATTAAACCTTTAGAATTACGAACATTAGGTCAACATGTGTACTAGGCATATCATATGTCCAACAATATTAAAACAATAGACACATGTTGGCCTAGAACAAGCTAGGGTTTCAATAAAAAATGATATATCTTCACATACCAAACAGATTAATCATCAAGTAAAGGTATTTCATCTCATAGTCAAACCCAACTTCACAATGTATCAATAAATTTGATTAGACTAGGGTTTTATCAAACAAACACACATTCCAAGGAAATCATTTCTAAGACATTTATAAGGGTCTTGCTTACACTTTCCACCAATCCCTAATGAGTTAGGGTTTTAATGTAGAAACATTATAAACGCAACATTATGAGAACTTCAAAGGTTTAGGATTTTACACCTTATCGTTCAACCCTAACAAGTTAGGTTTTTTAGGATCATACTGAAATCCAAAACATGACATCATAAAAAAACTTCAAATAGTATTACAATTTCCTTGAGTAGTTTAGTGTTTTAGAAGTCCACATTAGCATACCCTTCAGTTAGGGTTTTACAAAGCCTATCTAGGGTTCTACAAAATAAGTTCTGAATATGAGTGGGGTGGGTAGATTTATTAAGTGATTAATCATGCATAACAAGAATCATTATGATTAAATATAGCTAGACACAAAGAATATTTGTAATAGAATGTCAAATGAATAAAAAAATAATATAAATAAATCAATGTATTATAGTTGAATACATACATTATGAAAACCTTCTCTTCAGATATCCTCCTTGATACACCTTGGGAGTACAACATATTTTCTCCTAATCAATACAATAAACAAAGAAAGGTGATTAGTAAAAACTTAAATAAGTATATAAAAATGATAACTAAAGGGAAATGAGAAACTTAACTTTGGGAATTTTTGACGGTTTGCCCAAAATCTTGATGGATGCCTATAAACTTATAAAAAAATAAAATAACTTTTCCAAAAATATTTTGGAAACCTCTAAATCCTAAAACATATAAAATATTAAATAAGATATCTAAAGTTACAAGAAAAAGACTTAGTAGTGTAATTTCCTAATGTCAAATTCTTTGTGCTTCACTTTATTTGAGTCTCCTTCAACAATGTTTAATTGATCTATTTATTTGTTTTTGTTTCTCAAATTTTTGAGATAATAACTCCTATAGTGACCCTTCTTATGGCATTGACAACCGTCTACCTTAGACATTTCAACCTTCTTCCTTGGTCTATTCAAATTATTTCCTTTACATTGAGAAATGTCGAAATTTGATACTCCTTTAGTATTGGAAGTTATTTAGATCCTTAATTCTTCGTCACTGCAGGAAGTCTATATTTATTGAAAGGTGGAAGCTACCTTCCAACTATTTAGTCATGTAGAAAATTCACCCCAATTAGGTGACAATCCTAATAGGCCAGTGACCAGGAGTTCTTTTCCTCGAACAATTTCATCAAGGCCCAAAAATTCATGCTTGATTCTTGCTATCTTCACAAAGGAGGAAAATGTGTCTTATTTAGTCATCTTTGTAGTCCTTAGCTCATTCTTAAAACTTGATAATGGACCAATGTTTTTAATAGTGAATAAATTTGATAAGGATTCATACATTTCCTAAGCATGGTCAATGTTGCCTATGAATGGGACAAGGTTGTCCTTTATTCCTTCTACCATTAGAGTCATGCCCACCAACTCTAGTTACCTCAATTTCACTTTTTCATAATCATTGGAATCCTCTGTAGGTGTATTTACATTTCCTTTGACAAAGTCCAGTACCTTATTCTTTTCAAGGATGATGTGAATTCTCTTCTTCCAGTATATGTAGTTTGAGGATCCTTCAAGTTTGTTTTCTCCTTTTATTATGTTATACATATTCCTTGAATGTAGTAGATTCCTTCCTTGAGATGATCCTTCGAATGGTTCCTTGATAAACTGCTAAAAATTTCCTTTTATTCATTTTTGACCAATTCTCTGATAGATTTACCTCGTCAAGAATCCTTCTTGAATTGATCTTACAAATCTTGAAACTGCGTTCGATATAACCCAAGACCATACATCATGCATTTAGTTGGTATTTTTGGAATATTTCAAGCAACCCATAAACAAATTCATCTCCTAGTATTAAAGAGGAATCGTAGATAGCCTAGATCCATGATGAATTATGGACTTTGGTACCCTAGAGGTAATGATTTTTCACTAATTAATTTTCTTGATGCTGATTGGTCTAGTAGTGTAGATGATCAAAAAAGGAATAGTGGTGGTGCTTTTCTTATTCATGGTTGTATAGTTTCATGGTTGAGAAAGAAGAAACCTTCAGTATCTATCTATACTATTGAAGTAGAATATACAACATCAAATTATTTTTGCACTCACCTATTTTCGATGAAGTAAACTTTACCAGATGGATTATGGAGTTCAATACTGTAGAGGTAAGGATTTTTCACTAATTGTTTTTCTTGATGTTGATTGTTTTAGTGATGTAGATGATCAAGAGAGAAATAGTGGTTGTCATTTCCTTGGTGCATGTCAAGTTTCATGGTTTAGTAAGAAAAAGTTTCAATCTCTCTCTCTACTACTGAAGTATAATAAATAGAATTAGCTTCTTGTTGCACTCACCTATTGTGGATGAAGCAGACTTTACAAGATGTACAATTGTTATATTTTCAACCTATCCCTATCATATATGATAATACAAGTGCCATAAACATGTCCATGAATCTCATCTTCTATTCAAACATAAAGCATATTATAAAGTACAATTTCCTCCAAGAGATAGTTTTAAATTACATTATCATGTTGGAGTATGTCCATACATAAGAGGTAGTAGTTTTTATATATGCCAAACCTCTCCCAATAGATCAATTTGAGTATTTAATTCGGGTATTGGGACTAATTACTCTTGATTTCCTCCACCATATCTTCATCAAGAGGTGTAATAAGAGTCAGGAAGCACTTAACATATCCAATAACAATTTCCAAGTGCATAGGATAAGTAGGATAACTAGAGATTTTTTGGAGGGGGAGAAATTTATTTTATTTGTAGGTGGAGGACTTTAGCTTGTTTTCCATTGATGTCAAAGGGGAAGAGGTACAAAAAGAGAGAACGATACCAAAAGGGGGACAACATGAGAAGAAAAGAGAATTACACTTTACAATTAAGCTTGTGCTTATGTGTTTCTATAATTTCCAAAGGGGGAGAATGTTAGAAATATGTTGTCATTAATAGAAAAGACCAAGAAAATGTTAACAAAGGCACAACTAGTTGCAAGGAGAATGGTGAAGGTGTGCATTATTTGGATCCAAATCCATCTTATAATATCATCTCAATAGCTCTTGGAAATTTCTGAGATGATAGAGCTCGAAAAAACATTTCCAATGGTATATGGAATTCAACAAATGGCCTTTTCTATCAAATTTATTTCTAGTAAAATTTAGAGGCCATAAGGGGTCAATTTTGTAGAGCTATAGTTGGTGGTGGTTTATTATTTACTGATAGTTTGGGGTTTGGCCTATGGTGGTGTAGTTCTTGGTGAAGGCCAAATGTTGAATTAGAAGCATGTATAAAGGTGGATTGTGTGCCATATGTCCACTCTAACACATCGATAAGATTGTGTAGGCCCAAGTGCACCTAAGTATTAACAACTAGGGTATCATCTATTTGTGGTATTTCCATGCAAGTTATCATTAGATCAATGAATCATATCAAAATTAGGAATCCCCCTTTTACCATGAAAACACATGTGGGGTCCATGTTAAAACCAAAAAGGTAAACATTATGTGGCATAGTGGAAGCATGAATGAGTGAGGTGGTGTAGACAGGTGAGCTAGACCAATTAACAAAGTGTGTGGGGGATCCCATAGAATTAGGATGTGGTGCTAAGATGATGTGGTTGGATAGGTGGCATGATGAGTTGAAACTATAGACCAATTGACTGAAGAAACATGATAGATATTTATTAGTTCACTTGAATGAAGAAACATGATAGATATTGATTAGTTGGATGGAGACAAAATGGCATGATGACATCATAATTTTCAGTGATGACATGGCACCTATGATGGTGTGACACATGGCATGTGTTTTTAAAATTTTTAAGTGTCCGAGTGGGCTAAATCTAAGTGACACATGGTACCACTAAGAATCCACCACCTAGCACAAGTGATGAAATAATAACATCAACAAGATGATGTGGCACTCCCTTATAGTTTAAGATAGATTTCGTGCTAGGGGAGGCCTTTCTATGTAATTGATTTTAACGAAATTCAGAGAAATTGGACAAGTGGGGCCTCTAAGTAGTCAGAGGTAATTAACTGCACAAAAACTCCACAAAACAAGGAGTATACAAAAATCTTTGACCTCTCGACTTGCGTTGAAATTCATCCCAGGATCAGTATTGGAAAGATTCCATCCAAAAGTCGAGTAGTCAAAAGATAAATAAGAAATTAATATATATATGATCTCGTTCATCCCATGACCTAATATCAACTTGGTTAGAGCTCTATGTCATATGGTGAAAGTTTTATTCGATAGATACTTTCACATTAGGCAAAGGACATTAGAAATCAAATATTTTTTAGTAGTTTCATGGACAATGTTGGTAGTATATTTTGAAAAAATTTCAAATCTAGTGGTACACCAAATTTAATAGAAGTGGTAGATAAGAAGAAATAAATGTTCATGCAAGTAAAATAAATAAAGTGCAACAACTAAGTTTGTTAGCTCGAATTCTATATAAGCATAAGAAAATAAGAAAAAAAAATTAATATGTGTGGAGGGATAAATATATCATATTTTATCACTAATAAAGTATTGTTGAACTTGATTTTAGAATGTTTTGGGTGAGTAATTAAGGTCTATAATTATATGTTTTATAAAAGGAAGTGTCCTTCATGATTTGAATTTGAAATTGAATAAAATATGAATCAAGGACGTCAAGTGATTAGAAGCTTTCAAGTAAGGGGTTGCAACTCCTTTGAGTAGTGGCTAGTAAACAATTATGGGTTTGAGCTCCTTTTAGTTGTAGTTAATAAATTAGGGTTTGTTTCTCCTTTTAGTTTTAGTACATGAATAAGGGACCAATAACTTCCTTATGGTTTAAACCACAGAACTTTGCAACAACAAGTAGAAGCTTTCCTTTGTGACGTAAATTGAAGAAAGGTTTGAAGAATCTATGTCTAATATTTTTTTCTTCTTATTTTGATTATTTTGTTCTCATGTGAACTATTTTTAAGGTTTTTATTAGCTTCCTAGAATTATTTACTAGTGAAAGAAAAATTTTAAATTCCTATAATATCGATTCATCCCCATCTCAATGTTTTCATAGTTTTTATAACAAGAAGATGATATACATCTCCCATTCACACAAAAATGACGTTGGATTATTGAAAGGAGGAATCCTTCTTCCATATGAGAAATTTTCCATGAATGAAAGCAATTATATATACTATGTATTCAAAAGATGAAATAGATAACAAATTTTTCAAACTAGAAACATATACAATTTTGTTAAATAATACATCACCTTTTGATTCCAATTTATAGGTTGACAAACCAACTCCCTTATCTTCATATTTTCCATCAATGGTCTCTAAGATCAACCCTTTTAGTAATATTATTTTCAAGAAATTCAAATAAATGTTCACAACTCTAAGTCATTTGCATAGACACACCAATCTCCACCAAACATATTTCATCGTGACCTATAATGGAACCTGTAAAAGAAGAATAAAATGAGTATTTATCATTAGAATCATTCTTTCTAGGCATCCTCTTAGGAGAGGAAGAATAAATGTTATTTGTAGGAAAAATTTTCTTCCATTTCCTCTTTTGATTTACATTCCTTTGATACTCGTCCCTTTGATACCTTTGAGGACAATAACATTGACAACTACCATTTTCTTGGTAATGATAACATTAAGAATTTGTTAGGTATTTCCAATGTCCTATATGCTGAGAGGAAGGAGTAGGTCCTCTTTTTGGAGTAGGTTCCATTCTTGGAGTATATCTTGGAAGAAGTCTTGAATAGGGCCTTCTACTAGAACTTATTTGAAATATTAAAAAATTAGGTCTTATTTTATTACTCTTAGAATGAGATAAATATTCTTCGCTTGGACCTTCTACATGGCCTCTTGAAAGGACTCTTGATTCTTCTTAACTAAAACAGGTCTATAGATAATTAAAATTAGGTTCCATTTCTCTTATATAAGTGATTTTTGCAAAAGGATCCCATGATTTAGGAAAATGTTATGAAACCAGCTCCAAAAATAGAAGAAAAGAGAGATCAATGCCTTATAAATAAGCCACTTCGAGGGGGAAACCTCCTTTACATTACATAAATCAACAATTCTTGGATGATACATATGAAAAAACCTCCTTCTATATATAGGAGTCCATGTGGTCACCATATAATCATATCTGACGTAACAATAATAATGTAAGGGCACAATAATAACAATATGGGGGTTACAGGGGTAAAAAAGTAACAATACGAGGGCTATACTAAGTGCAATAATAGACTACAATAGTAATATAGGGACCTAACATGCCCCTATCCTTCAAAAAAGTATTGTCCTTAATGCTTGAATAGCTATGGATACTTCTACATAAAATTCTCATCCTCCCATGTAGAATCTTCAGTTGGTAAGTTTTCCACCCGATGAGATACTCCCAAATTTATCAATTTCATAGCTGTCAAGTTATTTTTTCTTTAACTGCTTAAAGTTCCAATATGATTTTTCATTCCTCATCAAGTTCTGGCAATATTGTTTGGACTAGAAGTTTGTCACCTATAACCTTTTTTAGGCATGAAACAAGGAAAACTGGATGCACTCGCGAAGAAGCAGGAAGCGCCAATTTGTATGCCATAGTACCAATATTTTGCAAAGCCTTATAATGACCATAGTATTTTGGAGATAATTAATTACCCTTCTTAGCTTGCATGAGGGATTTTTTTTCTATGATTGTAGTTTTAAAAACACCTAGTATCTTGCATCAAAACTTCTCTCACTGTGATGTTGATCTTCCTATTGTTTCATTCGATTCTGCACCAAATTTAGGTTATCCTTTGAGAGTTGGAGAAATTGTTGTTGATTCTTGATGTGTTCTTCTACTAATTTATCTTCCATATTAGCTTTTATTCCCTTATTCAAACCATCCATCTTATCTTCTACACTTTTCCTCAAAGCTTCCATTTCATTTTTTGTTGCTTTTTGCTAGAGAAACATTTGGTGCACTTGCTCTTGTATTTTTTATGTATCATGTTGCACTTATTCATCTTCATGAGTCATAGTAGAGTATTCTAAGGGCTTAATGGTTGTTGAATTATTTTTACGGGGAATTTTATAGCGTAATACTAATATCTATGCTTCAATATTCCCTTGAAATGACTTCAAACTGATTTTTTCAAACAAGAATTATGCAATTTGAAAAAAAAATACACACCTTTTTCTTGGTTTTTAGGAGCTCGATATTGAAACTGAATTATCTCTATGATTTTGGATCTTCAATGCCTAAGATTTGGTCTAGTAGTATTCCTCTGAATATTCTTTCGAATTCCATAGGTCGAACCTCATTTGGATTCTTCAAGAAAACATTTATGCCCAATCTCCCACAATGACCTAATTATGGACTAGTTCAACATAGCTAACTTGTACGAAATGCCATGTGTCACTATTTCCTCCTTCAGCTGTGAATGTTATACAAGATAAATTAAATTCCATGTATTTTTTACCACATTTTACATAATCCCAATCTAATTTTCAAAGAGAGAGTTATGATGATTTTCCCATGGTCACCTCTTTGAGATGAAATTTGGGAGCCTGAAAAAATCCTAACTTCCACATATCATATCTCCGAAAATATTGTGAAAAAAGATATGAAAATTTTACATGAAGTTCCTTAACGTTTCGGCTTAGCGTGATAAAAATTTCAGCTTTTGAACCTTCTTTTGAAAAAAATTATAGCGAAAGTGCGATGATGACCTGTTTAGAGTAGTGAAACCCTAGAATCCAAAGCTCTGATACCAAATGTTATGAAACCAACTACAAAAATAGAGAAAAAGAGAGATCAAATCCTTAGAAATAATCCACTTTGAGGGGGAAACCTCATTTACATTATATAAATGAACAATTCTTGGATGATACAAATGAAAAAACCTCCTTCTATATATAGGAGTCCATGGGGTCACAATCTAATCGTAGTCAACGTAACAATAATAATGTAATGGCACAATAATAACAATATGAGGGTTACAGGGGTACAAAAATAACAATAATGGGGCTATACTAACCACAATAAGGGACTACCATAGTAATATAGGGACCTAACAGCAAAAAACCCAAAGCCACAATTACCAATTCTTTTTCAAATACTTCTTCATTATTGGATTTGATTTGATCACTTATTTGAGAAATTATGATGAAGTAAAATGCCGCAATATCATTCTTGTTCATATTGATATTGTGAAGTTTAAACCTCAAACTTATATATTAATTGATGTTGTTGATTGTGTACAATCTAGTAATGGCATCATACAACTCCTTGGAAGTTTGATGATCAACAATATAGGGAATTAGAGAGTCCCGAAAAAATTATATAATGATTTTTCCTACCAACATTTTATGTTTGCATAATTTTATTTTTTGTCAACTAGTTCAATAATGTTTCTTACAAGTACGAGGTCAATCCTAGCCTTTCTTGCCCTGTAATTAGTAGTTCTTTCAAGCTTGTTCTCTACTTTCATAAAGGAATTCATGATGAAAATAATGAATATTACCAACCAAAATAAAAGAGATGAAGAATACCAAATCTATTCAAGTTGTTCCCAATGCTATTCAAAGTGATCTTGGAGCTCTTTTCCTTCACCAAAGCTTTGATACCGTGATGATTTTTTAGTGAAAGCAAGACTAGTACAATTTTTCAAAATTGGTAGCTACTTCAAATGATACAAATAATTGTATTATAAATTCCAACCATTAAGCAATAATAGATGAAAAATTGAATCACTCACTTTCATCAGTAGTGGAATAGATATCATAATGAACAATAAAAGAATATGTAAGAGACACCAGAAATTAGGTAAGTAGTCTCGGAAAATCCCACAAGGGGGAAAACTTAGAAATATTTCATTATGAGATAGAGATTCAGATCGTCAATAGTTCATTAAAATATTCCAACAAAATTCCAAACTTCCTGACCTCAATAAACACCAAGTAAAACTAGTCAAAGGAGAGAGAAAGTGAAATCAATGTAGGTCAAAGTTAAACTTGCAATAGAGGGTTGAATTTTGACCTAAGCTACCTAATAATAGAGGGAAAAATTTTAATTAAAATATTGGTTAAATAACCCCTTCAATTATCGATTAATATCATAGATTTGACCTATGGTCAACCTTCAGTCAACGACCTAGACAAAAACATCATTCAAATAGAGTCAAAAAATACCTATAATAATTGGCCTTAAAAATAGTTGAAGAGCTAAGTAAAAAAAAAGTAATTCTTCCAAAAAAAATTCTTCCCAGGTTAGATTTGGATAAATAAAAGAATGATCAATGCAGAAAAACAAGACTCATTTGACTCCTCACACCTGATCTCCTCTTTTCTATTTTAGATCGAATGTGTGAGTGATGATGATGCCAAAATGAGCTCCAACGATCTCTTATTTATTTGTTTTAGAAGATGGATTTTTCACACAGGGCTCACTTGATGCACCTTAAGCCAACTTGGTCAAAAATTAAAAGATGAATGTTATCCATCAATTTCCCAATGAAAATATTAACCATAGCTACAAATGTTTTAGTAGTTCATACAATAATCCTATCTCTCATTACAAATCATGATTGTGTTTTGTAGAAAGTTGTCACAATACAATAAACATTCCAGTTCTTTAATATGTCAACCTATCATAGAGGAATTATTAACCATACATCGATTGGAAAATCAATGCAAAAATCAATTCTACCTATGAATGAAGTTCACATATTTAAGCAATGGTTAAAGCACACTATGAAAAGTACATCCATATGATTTCAGATTAGAGTGTGTGCGAGCAGTGTAAGAATCAAACAAAGTAAAGATTGTTTTGTGACCTTAAATATGTTTTGAGTAAGAATAAAATACTTGTATAAAAATTCTCGAAAGGGACGATGTTAAACCTTAAAACACAACAAGATATACAAATTATAATATAAGAGGAAAAGATGGGAGGAGTGCTCTCTTACTCGTACATTGAACCTTAAAATAAAAATTCAACAAATGACCATAGTTAAGATAAACTAACCGTTGACGGGAAAATCTGTCTGGCCAACAGCAGGGGATCTCCCCGGTAAAAGGTCCCAATTAGACCTTGAACTGTTGGACTAGGGATCCCGTCCGGGGTGTGGGTCCGGCTACCACTGATTTCTCCTTTGCCTAGGGTCTCGCTTAAACTCTATAAAGCAGTGGATACACACCTAATCAACTGATACAAGACATATGATTGATGCATTAAATGTACATGCGACACTATGAGTAGCAAGAGGAAATAAAAAAGCATGAAGACCGAAGGAAGTGTTGTTAACAACACTTCATTGGGGTCACACTTGTAAACTGTTCTGACCACAAAGGAAACAATTCCTCATGGCAAGAATGTCTTTCACTTCCTAAAAGTTTTAAATAGTAGAACAAATGCCAATAAACAAAGCCATCAGCATTTGTTAAGAAATTTAAATAAACTCATCCACCGTTAACATACTCAGTAAACTGTTATGCAATTGTGACGTGAATTGAAGATGCAATTCCATTAATCTAAAGATGTTTAGAAACTGAAAACATAATACTCAACAGTGCTCATACATAAGAAAACACCAGATCCACAAAGGGATTTTTCAAAATGCTTATACTAATGCTTAAATGTATAATCCTCTGGTAATACAATATACTCAGCTTGAGTCCCAAACAAAAGATCCTTTTAAAAGCTCCTGAAGGAGTATTTATAATACAAAACCTGCCCTTTGGGCTTCCTTGACTTTTCATCTTCCCGACCGTTGGGCTACCTTGCGACCCAGTCTGTTCTGCGACCTGCGACCTGACTGGGTTTTGCGACCTTGCGACCTGGTCGTTGGGTCACTGGGTCGTGTCGTCGGGCATTTTGTAGGGGATGCGACTTGGCGACCTGGCGACCTCTGCGACTTGCGACCTCAGGCAATTCATGACCTGTGACCTCAAGAAAATCTGTGACCTGCGACCTCCTTGAATTTGCGACCTCACGACCTCTTTGGATTTGCAACCTCGTGACCTCCTTGGATTTGTAGTCTTGCACCATTTGCAACTTGCGACCTCGGCAGTTATGCGACCTGCAACCTTGGGCAGATTAGCGACTTGTGGCCTCCTTTCGGTGGCCGAGGCTAGGTGCCTTTGAACTTAACGTGAGTTCTTTGGAGGTTCGCCAGCATCTACTTGTTTTGAAAAGGTCCCCTTGTTTGCTGGGAAAACCTTGGCTCTTATGTGCAAACAGAAAGGTTCTTCCTGCAATAAAATAACACAGGTCACATGTTTCATGATGGAATAATAATAATGCTAAGGGAATTTTAATCAATTTTCAATATATAAAATAATAGCATAGACCCCTGTGTGGTCAAATATTGTGCTACTAAGTCATCGGGGAGAATGGCTGGTGCCATTTTCTTTCAAATAACTGCAATGTAGATTGGTATCGTTGTGGAATGGGTCTGGAATGTAGATCCAAATGTAGATTAACCAATTTTTTATTATCTGCAAACCATCCCAAAATTATATTTGGAAAGCGCCATGGAGATTTGAATCGATCAACGCTGAGATTCTCATTCTTGGGCATGGAAAATTCATTTACTACATCTTTGACAGCTCCCTTTATGACCAAGATAGCCATCAATGCACCAAGGAGCCCCCATCTATTCTTGTAAACTTGTTGCTGATCGAGCAGGTGCTGAAACTGGCATAGAAGAAACGTACACAAGCCCATCTCGACCATGCAAGAACAATTTCTGTCCCAACTCACCCCTCTTCTTGTTTCATGTCTGGGATCTAAAATGATGTTGCTCACCATGCCACTTCTCCACAACATCATTGGAAAAACTCATGCAACGCAGGAGATTCATAGGTCGTATGGTCACCATTACCACCAAGCCGAATTTCTTGTTTGGCTGCATGGATCTGCGACCTAGTGACTCAAAGGGTCACGCGACTTCATTCTTCACAGGTCGCAGGTCCCTGCTATCACCAATTCACATCCTTGTTTAGCTCCATGGATCTGCGACCTAGCGACTCAAAGGGTCGCGCGACTTCATTCTCCACAAGTCGTAGGTCGCGGCTAGCACCAAGTCGCATTTTGTTTGACTCCATGGATCTGCGACCCAGCGACTCAAAGGGTCACGCGACTTTGATGGATTCAAGTTCTTTCATTTTGGACGATGAAAAGAGGACTTGGACTATGACTTGTCTGAGGAGCCATATCTGACAGCTCGATTCAAGTAGCCTTTCTCTCGTGCAATGCAATTCATGCTCCTTCTATATGTAGCCAAACAAAGCCATTTTCGAAACGAGAAAATATGCAAAGATCAGCTCATGCTTCATTTTAAACGTTGGTTACAATGATCCTTGAGCCACCAGCATTGATAACGCCTTTGCTGTGATTTGGATACCTATGTGCCCTCCATGCAGACCGCGTAGCTACCATGCGTTTCAATGAACATCTTCTGCAGTGTCGGAAAGTGAACAAACGACTACATAGCTAATATCCAGCGGCTTGTAACAGAACTAACAATTTCTGAATGCAGAATAGATTATGTTGCTCAAATGGCGCCGATTACAACAAATAATCACCACAAAATCCGTGTTTTCTAATTAGAAAAAGATTTTACAAGGGTGCATTTTGTAACCCCCTCCAGCAAAGCTGTAACTCTGCATTGTTGACAGTGCATGGTTATGCGTCATCGAACTTTTACAACTCCGCTCTGCTTTGACCGTAAACAACACCAAAGTTATGTAGCAGTTGCGCTGTAGGTTTCTCATAATATTTTGATCCACGTTTAAACACGACCTCTTTACCACCATATACATATCTATTCCAAACATTTTACCAAAGGTTGAAAACTGCGTTCACTTGAGATGTCTTCGTTTGTTCTGCATTTCTTTGGATTCTAACCGTTCGATGATTGTTATATCATCGCCGTTGTAGGTCTGTCATAAGGTTGCGCTTTGTGAATTTGGGCCATTATATATACATCCGCTCCAAATTTTTCACCTTAGTTTGAAACTCCATCACTGTAAAGCTTACATCCATTTTCACGTGTCGATGTAGTTCTTCTCCACGCTTTAGTTGAAAGGTTTGACCGCCACGTATACATATAAACGTTTTACATTTGGCTCCATGCAACTTAAACAATTGAACATTCAATCGCAGTGATCGCATGGCGCCATGTGGAAAAACAACTTTGGACCTCTGAATATACATATATCTGCTCCAAAACTTTACCGTAGGTTGAAAGCCCGCTAAGAAATATTTAAGTCCATTTGAAATGTGTCTTCATATGGTTCACGATCCACGTCTCAATCATAAAGTTTGACTTCTTGTTTTATATGGTTTGGAAACTACGTTGTTTGCGCCTTGTCTTAACAATGCAACATGCCCTTGGCCCATTGAACGTGCGCCAACTTATAATGTCTTCACATGGTTTTTCTCTGCGATCTCTTATGGCTTTGAACCCATATGATTTTGCCTTGGTTTAATTGTATAAAACCATAAATTTTGCACCCACCGTGTACCTTGGGTTTAACAAAAATCACTTCTCAAAGGTTCGTTTAGATATTTGAAATTGTGCCAACATTATTAATGCACCAATTACTTGAGCAATCAAGCCTAAATCTCACCAACAAACCTACCTTTGTACTTTGATGGATGATGAGGCACTGCAAGAATTAAATCCAACTTTAATCACCAAATTGACAGTGATGACCCTTCACATACTTATCATGACGCATTTTGAACCTGTGAACCATTTCATTCAACTGCGGAAAATAGAAAAACCCTTTTAGCTGTGCAATTGTCTTGCCACCATCAGCATGTGCGCTTTCACACTGCATCTCAGCACGGAAAAGCCTTGAATGAGATCATCGTTCTCTAGGGAAATCTTCTGAGTCTACATTTTTCACCAGGCTATACTTCAGGCTAGACTTGTCGAAGTGTAGAAATATATTTCTTTGTGTGCAGACATTGACATGGAGCTGACATTGTGTAGGATGTTCAAACTTCTTCAGAAAATACTCCATTTGGTCCTCACATAAGCTTATATCATAGAAAATGTTTCTATTTTATGCGAGATGACATCTGGTACGGACATTTCCAAATGGGGAATGTCTAAGTACCTGGTATGCACTAGTGAAGAAAACCTTTTGCATAAATGACATAAAGGCTCCTTCTCTGCTCAACATGTATCACACCATCCTCCTTTTAACAGTACTGGTCAGTTGCTTCTCCTCCTCCCCTATCTCGTAACTTTGGCCTCGTTGTTGAGCTCAATTTTATTTCCCTTGATGTCGTGACACGACTAAGGAGTTTGTCACCCGTGGGGTCGACCTGTGTGGAACATTACGACATCACAATTACTCTTTGATAATGGTGTCTCTAGATAAAACATATGAGATTAATGAGCTTAAAATACGTATTCAGTCAACATGCTTAATGACCCGTGGCGAGGGGGCCTTTAATCGTCAATACAAAAAAGGTTTCCATTCAAATGCATGCATGGTAATCTCATAACACATGGCGCGACTGCGGTAAGAGTGTTCGGATGTATGCTGGATGATCCCTCCCACATATGGCGTGATTGCAGCAACAACATTTGACCATGATGGTGAGGAAGCTCATGAGGGGTTGGGGACAGGTCGGTGAGATGTCACTGACTGCAGGTCGGGTGAAATACTTTAATGCCTAAGCAAGCAGAGGGGGAACCCAAAATTTTAAATATACCCAAAATTTTGGGTGGTGTTGTAGCAGCTACAACACTAACGTATCAATGCTACAAATAATCCATATATGATTGAAGGTTTTTAACATTAATTCAAACACCATATTTTGTTTACATACACTTAAACATTGTCTCAACTTATCATATAGGACAATAATTTTACTATCTAAATTTAAATATTTAAGATAGGATAAAAAATACTAATGTTCCACAAATAGGTACTTCCGCAACTAAAAACTTAACCTCATGAAAGCTAATGAGATTTAGTCACATAATAGAAAAAAATTAAATTAGAATGAGACACGATACATGAGCTTTTTCTATTTTCGATTGGTGGGCCCTTACTAGTCCAATTAGGTGAGTTGTTGAGTCACAATAACAGTAATAAAATGAACCAATAACCAATATAAATTTTCATTAACAAAGAAAAGAAATTATACAACTACAAACTTATGGCCAAGCCATAACAAAGCTTCAATGAAATTGATAACAAATTAATAGATGTCTTGTTTGTATAGGTCTTGTGAGAACATAACCATATAACTTACTCTTTATAGAATTCAATATATGTGTCAAAAGCCCTTAAATAATGAAAAGATGGAACCTCTCATCTTGAGAACCAAAGGGAAAATTATTACATTGTTTTCTCAAAAGTAGGTATCCATGAACATTTTCTCAGACAAAACCTAAATCCAACAACATCCTTAGTAGTTGAGGTCGAAATATTGATTTCCATGTTTAGTAAATACTTATTCACTATACCAGATTAGGTAATTTCAATCTTATTAATTTCAGATAAAAATGGTATGTTCTATGCTTAAGAGAATTTACTTCAATTTTTGTTATTAGCCTAATATGAATTTCCAGATTAGAAATCACATTAAATTCATCACATTGATAGTAAACGCAGATAGAACATTAACAATAAGCATAAGACAATCCAAAACAAAACGACATGATATTTTTCAAATGCCAGGGAAAAACTCCAATGTGGGAAAAACCCTTTGATCAAATATTCTTATTATTCTTCAAAATTTCAGTAAAGAAAGAGAGAGAGAGAGTACATAATACAATTTACTTGCCTAGAAACTGTCAAATCATCACTGTCAAGACAGCAATCAACAACAGTCAACCATAAGTACTACCCAGAAATTCAATGTTGGTCATATCAACAATAATTCATCACCAAGACAGCTCGATCAAAGTTAGTAAACAATGAAGTCAAACAATCCTACATTCAACATAGCTCAAACTACTCCAAATGTCTCGATTTATATGCCAATAAATGTGATGAGCTCCATCATTAGACATATTTGGAGGGGTTAACAGACACCTTTTTTCCTTCTTAGATCTCTTTTTGTTGCATTTTTATTATTATTTGGTTCTATGATGCTTGTATAGGTGGTGATTAACGCTAACATACTTTGAGTGCATAATATAAGGTTGAGTGCGGAAAATCATGAAATATTAAACATTTTTATAAGGATTTTACCATAAAGACTTATGGGAGACAGTAAAGTGGAATTATAGGAGGATTTTCCACCATCAAGGGTAGCCAAAAGATCCCAAAGATTCTCTCTAGCAATTAAAATTCCAAAAGCAGCCAAAGGATCTCCAAGGATTCTCTCAAGAAATTCAAATTCTAGATGTAGCTAGGCAACTCAAAGAGGAGTGCACCCAATCCTTGTTCAATGGGAGTCGATCGGACTCAATCTCCATTTTATAAGGAGTTCTTGGTAGCTTCCTTGTAGAATAAATAGAATAGATATAGAGATAGGAAGAGTTAGTCTCTTCTAGTATCGATTCCATTCAGAAGTATTGTTTTGATCTATTGAGATTTTTCTTTTATTCAGTGATGAAAATCTCAGAGAAGTATTAAGTTATTATTTTATGAAATGAGCAGAATAATTTCATTCGATTGATTTAAGTTTCAGAGGGCTAGGCTCATGGGTTAGGGCCCAATCCATGTGCCTCAGCTTCTCTGATGTTACTATCTTTTCCTTTCTGTCATTTAGCCAGTTTTTCTTCTTCCATTTATGTTAGATCTTCTTCAGATAAGCTTCATTGTTGTTTATTTTTTGTGTTGCTATAGTTTTTAATTGCTTATGCATAGTAAATAGAAGAAAAAATCCAAAAAAAGAGTGGTTAATTCCCCCCTCTCATCTCTGTCAATAGAGTTCGAGCAGGGTAGACCTTCCCACAGGCCAAAGTTGCTTTATGTTTCAATTTTGGGAAGAAATTGTATTACCAAGTCCAAGCCTTTATTTCATTGTTTTATCATGCATTTCTGCTTGTTTCCCATGAATTATCTGCAAGTTTGTCTCATTTCTGAGCACTGCTCTTACTCCTCCATTCCCCTCCTTTTCTTCTCATCTTAACGATGTACTTACCTTTTCTTTGCCTAACACAATTAAGGCCTTCAAAGCCTTATTTCTCTTTTTTTCTCCATTCACGACTGCCTTACCCTTTTTATGGAAAAAATGTGAAAACCCATTCAAAACCACTAAAAACTCGACCTCTGCCTTTGATCCTCGATTCTACCACCATCGTATGTCGGACTTCACAAATCGCAACATTTATCTTTTACCTTTAATCACTTACCGCTTTTTCTTGCAATTGCAATATTGCGAAATTGCGCCCCGTCGTTGGTCCCATCTCCATGTTGCCCATCGCAAATCACATTTTGCACACTTTAGATTTTACCTTTAAGCACTTACCGCTTATTCTTACGATTGCGATATTGCAAAATCACAAATCTCAAATTGCATGGTTTACCTTTTTGCATAAAACTTACAGCTTATTCTACCTATGTGATAACTCTGCCACGTCACTCGTTGCACTTTGCACTTCACTAAACTTATGACATTGCAGATCGCAAACCGCAACTTCTACCATGTCACAAATCGCACTTTGCATCATTTAAATTTTAGTATAACACTTACAGATCATTCCACTGATGCGATAACTCCACCACATCACCCATCTCACTTCATACTTCGCTAAACTTACCACATCACAGATCGCAACCTCCAACTTTTACCTCATCACAAATTGCACTTCGGACATTTTAGTACATTTCGTTAACCTTTACTGCTATCCCTTTAAACTTGCAATATAGCAATTGCGCCATCACACATCACAACTTTTGTCCTCCATCGCAATCAGCCATCGCATTTTTGAATTATGTCTGCTCGAAATCCATTTCTTGCGATATAATAAAATTTCTTAAGGGTTTAACCCTACATTTCGGCTTCCAAACCTCATTTCATGTGTTAAATCCCTGATTAACCTCATAAGCCCTTTTTCTTCCATCTAAGCTTCAAATTAACACTTTTTAATTAGAATTAAGTCATGGATAGCCTAGTTGCATGGATAGAAGTATGGTAGATTGATCATAGGGTAAGTAGAGTGCATTTAGCCATTTCGCCAAGTTAAGTGTCGGCTAGAATTAGTTTCCTTTGTACTATTTGTTTTCTACGAATTAAATTAGTTTCATTCTTGTCATTTCGTTTCAATAATTCAGTTTATTTCCCTTTCTTTTCATTTCCTTTCATCAATTCAGTTTAGTTTCCTTTCTATAATTTCCTTCCAGAAATTTACTCTCTAGTTTTTCTCATATTTTAATAAATAACACCCTTTCATAAAGTAAAAGAGGATGACATGAATAGAATGCACCTGTTGTTTATATAGCACTGTCACCTCAAAGTTTGTATGAAACCTGGGTTGATAAAGTAAAGTAGGGTAGCCCATGGGAGTTACAACACTCTTGGTGCAATACCAGGGCTCACCACTTTTTGGTGTCATTGCTGGGGAGGTCTCTAGTAGATGTTTTGATTTTGTTTTTAGCATTATTTTCTTCTTTCCTTTCGTTTTATTTCATTTCATAGATATTGAAAAAATAAAAAGATCTAATTTTCATGCTTGGTAGGACTAGGAATACCCAAAGAAAAATCTTACCTAAGACCCCCACATCACCTCCTAGCCACCCTTCACTCTTCTTCGGTTGGAGGGAGATTGAACCCCCTATAGGAGAGCCTTCTGAATATTTTGAGTATCCTATTGGCGAAGAAGAAGAAGACCTTGTTTCAACTGAGGGACTTACTTCACCTATATTAACCATGGCTGGGACCCATAGAGCCTTCCCCATAAGGGAGGCATATGGGGAAACTAAGATGAAAAACATTAGCCCCTCAGCTCTTCCACACTTCCATGCACTTAACTCTAAGTACCTTGACACATTCATGTTTGAATTTTTTGATGTTTGTAGGACTTATGGCTACATCTCTCATGATCAGAAGTTTCATCTATTCCCATCCACCCTTAAGGATGAAACATTGTGCTAGTTCATGGGTCTACCTAGGGATAACATCACTACTTGGGCGCATATGGAAGAGACCTTCAACAACAAGTAAAAAGACTATTTTAGGTCCAAGGAAACTAAGGATGAGATATTTAGGATGACTCTAGGTCCTAATGAATCCCTAGAGGATTATGAAGAGAGGTTTCAATTGAACTATAAGAGAACCAAATGTAATCTTGATACTCACTCACTTAAACTTGTACTTCTTTGAGGGATTAGTGAAGAGATGATAAAAACCTTGAACATGTTATCAAGAGGAGATATTTACTAACAACCCTATGAAACAATCAAAATTGTCTTTCGAAACCTTTCTAGAGAATTTAGGAAGAAGGTAAGAGCTAGCCAAACTACATCCAATACCCCTTCCTCTTCCACCTTCATAAAAAATGAGACTGGAAACATGTTATAGGACTTCGACAGTGACATGTTGCACACCTTTCCTTTACAAATGGACACAATGTAGGTTAAAAGGAAGAAGGAGGAACCAGAGAGAGCCCTGGCCATATTTTGTTGTAGATGTACCAGGAAGCACCCAAGAAATTAATGTCCACTAAATGTCATAGAGGTGTGCTTAGTCTATGAAGAGAATCATGCCATAGACAAGTGTCCCTCCTTATCTGGACTTAAATTTGTATATCAAGGTAGGGAAACAATGCCAAAGAAATTATGTTTCATCAACCAGAGAAGGCCTCAAGGCCCTTGGACATATCAAAAAGGTATGCAAGCTGCACCTTACTCTTACTATTACAACGATAAGAGTGCACCCATGCAAACTTGGTACACCCCCACTCCTCCATCCTTGTCTAAACCTCCTACTTGGCCTTCCAACCCTTCATATCATCCTCAACCAGTAAACCAACAATTTCAACAGTATCTTCCACAAAAATCTCAGTGGGGAAATCCATCCCAAGGGTGGAGGCCTCAACAAAATCAACTACCTACTCTAATGCCTCCACCCCAACCTCAACCTCATCTTACTCATGGTGCTCCACCTAGGCTACCTATACATGCACAGCCCAATCCAAACCCGAACAATAGACAGGAACAACAAGCTCCCAGTGGAGAAACATCCCACCTAAATTATGTTGTGGAGATACATGAGGTTAATATTAGGTTGGGTAGAGTACTCCCAGACAACCATCCCCCATCTCTGCGTGTAGAGGTTGAGGAGGAAAAGGAAGAAGATAACACTCAGATCCAAAAAACTTCTTTTCCTAAGCGCTTGATCCACCCTAGTCAGCACACCCTGGAGGAGACTAACCTCCTGGAAGAATTAGAAAATTTGTGTAAAGATATGACTTCTCTAAGCCATTAATGATGTCCCTATCTACAATAGACTCATCAAAGAAAATTACTTCAAGAATCCTAGGAGAAGGAAGAGAGATACCCCCACCAGCAATGTGGTAGGACAATTTTCAGGCATGATGCCGGGGAAGGTGATATTTCCAAAATACTTCGACCCTAGTAGTCCAATTGTTCATGTGCATATAGACGGTGTCATATTCCCTAACAATTTGATTGATATAGGGGTTTCCATCAATATCATGACCAAGGAAACTATGTTGAAAATTAATCTCCAAGGGACTTTGAGGAAAACCACAACAGTTTTGCAACTTGAAGATCGGTCCACGGTAACTCTGGAAGGATTTGGTGAGGATTTTGTGGTTACCCTTGAACCTTGGGAGTATCCTACAGATTTCATGGTCCTAAAAACAAAAGCCAAGTTTAATGGTTATCCTCTCATCGTAGGGATACCTTGGTTACACATTACGGATGTTTATATTAGTTGTCGGGTTAGAAACATGACTATAAAAAATGGGCCTTTGTCTAAACAGCTAGTGTTATATCCCCCATCCCAACCTTTCATTGATCATGATATCCCTATATGGTTGGAGGATGGAGAATATGAGTTATATAACACTGCCCCTATGTGTACCATAGATGTTGTTCTTAGAGGGGGGCAACTTAATGAAGATGAAATCATTGACCATGCCATTCGAAACGAATCCTCCAATAACACTCCTCTCCAAACCTTAGTCAAAGAGTCTTAAAGCCAACCTCGGATGGAAGTGCACTTAGTTGATACAACATCTGAAACCTCCAAGGCTACTAAGTTTGGCCCATCTAGATCTCTGAAAATAGACCCAAACCTCTGGGTGAAAATGTGAAGCTGGGTTACACTTTTTGTCCTTTTTTGAGAAAAAAAATTCATTTTTTTCGGTTCTTCAACATTCTGCAAACTATAACAATTTTTATGTGTAGAATTTAATTTTGCGATAAAAATAAAAGTTGTGAGAAATTTTGTTAGCTTTCTATTACTTATTTTTTGAATTTTTTTTATGCATATTTGATATGTCAACTTAGCGTTTCCTTGAGTGTGTGTTTCTTAACAATCAAAGGATTCATAAGAAGTCATGTTATGATGCAATGTTGTATTCATTGAAAATTTGTGTCTTTGAGAAAAAAAAATGTGTTACAACAATCTAGACAGAGTCTACTTTGGTTTCGTCATATTTACAAAGCCAATGGATGCATATCATAATTACTAGAATTTTTTGAACTAGTCCAATACGAAAAACTGTGTATTTTGGATATGTTTTGCGTCGCAAGAAATTTCTTAACATATAAGTTATAAAATAAAAATCTAAAAGCTACCCATTAGAGACGAAGGAACAATGTAATGCCCCATAATTTTTTCAATTTTTTTACAATGTATTTTGGGAGATACAAAATTTTGATTTCACTTTATCACAATGACCCTCAAAAATTGTTTGCACCTATTTTATTAGAAAAATAATTAAAATTAGTAAAATTTTATGAAATTCCATAAAAGTTATATTTCCTGAAAGTAGATTCAATTCTGAAAATGTTTGTCTTGGTTCTGACAGTTAATTAACAACCTTTCATGGAATTTAATCAGTCCAAAGTTGCAGAACCGTATTCAGAGCCTGGTTTTTTCGTAATTGGTGACTCGTTAGTTCGGCTAAACTTTTAATATAAGTTCAGCCGAACTATGTTTTCCGCCGACGGCTTGTTAAATTTAACGACTTAATAGTTCGGTCGAACTTTTAATCAAAAGTTTGGCCAAACTATGGTATAACTTTCCGTCGGTCAGAAAGCTTTGCGGAGCCCCTAAAACACATTTCGCGGCAATATAAATTGCCACGAAATCATTCACAATTTTCGCACATTTCGCACATTTCATCTCATTTTACAATGATCTTAGTTTGGGTTCAAAAAATTTTCTTCAAAGTTTGGATTTAAGAGCATTTCTTGGAAGCAAACTGATTTTACAAAGAATTGTTTTGGGTTTAAAAAAAAATTTGGAAGACATTTCTTGGAGGCGACCTGATTTTGGAAAAAATTGTTTTGAACTTAAAAAAATTTCTTGGACGTACATTCAAAAGACATTTCTTGGAGGTATTTATGTGTTTTGAGTTGAAGTAAACCTTTTGAGCTTCGTTTCATTTTTATAAGACATTTTCTCTCGAATTTTTTAAAGTAAGTGTTTTGGATTGGAGTAAGTATTTTTTGCAAAAAAATTAAACTGAATTTTTTTAAATTAAATCTTTTGTGATATTTTTTGTAATTGAATTATTGTCTAATTTTTTGAAGGAAATTTTCTGAAATTCATACCCTATTATCATGGGAAATCGAAGAACTTTTGCAAGGAAATATGATTGAAAAAGAGACCCTGAGGAACGTAGAGAAGAGACGAGACAATCTCGCAAAAGAAAGTTAGAAGCCCTCTCAAATATTGAAGAGGAAAATGAACCTCAAGAATAAATTGAAGTAGGTATGTAAATGTAAATATTATGATATATTGATATATTTAAAATTTACATAATGTAAAATGTGAAGCTTAATTTTTATTTGATGAACTAATTTGAAAAATATTTTGTTTAATGTAAATAGACAGAGCTATTCCTCAAAATACTGAAGAATAAAATCAACCTCAAGTAGAAATTGAAGCAGGTATGTAAATGTAAATATTATTATCTATTGATATATTTAAAATTTTCCTAATGTAAAATGTGAAGCTTAATTTTTATTTGATGAACTAGTTTGAAAAATATTTTGTTTAATGTAAACAGACAGAGATATTTCTCAAAATATTGAAGAAGAAAATCAACCTCAAGCAGAAATTGAAGCAGGTATGTAAATGTATATATTATGATCTATTGATATATTTAAAATTTTCCTAATGTAAAATGTGAAGTTTAATTTTTATTTGATGAACTAGTTTGAAAAATATTTTGTTTAATGTAAACAGACAGAGATATTCCTCAAAATATTGAAGAAGAAAATCAACCTCAAGCAGAAATTTAAGCAGGTATGTAAATGTAAATATTATAATCTATTGATATATTTAAAATTTTCCTAATGTAAAATGTGAAGCTTAATTTTTATCTGATGAACTAATTTGAAAAATATTTGAAATTTTAGATACATTTATTAATTTAGTTATTTATTGAATATGTACTATTTTTTTGAATATGTACAAATGAAATCACTATCAATAATGAGATGTTAGAAAATGTTGACACTCACATATATATGGAGATAAAAAACCTGACCATGTTATACGATATCGTGTTAACTGCATTTTTTAGAAGTATTTCTTAAATGAGCGGGTGACAGTTCAAGCTCAAATGTTGAAAGGTCTCCTATCATTAAGGAAATTAAAAGAAGCTATGACACTACTGGGTATTCGAAAATCAACCAAAGATAAAAAAAATGAAGGAAGAGGTGATAAAAAATATGAATAGTGTTATAAATTCAATTAAGAGATCTAGAGAGAAAGATGTTTCAATTGTACGTAGAGGAATACAGATGGAAATGGTTTCCTCAAGTACTCAAGAGAATCGTTTGGTAACTTCTATGGCACGAGCACTGGGAACCTCGCGAAAAAATTTGCACAAACATCGGAAATTTCGGTTGCAAATAGATGTAAATGATGAAATCTCTTGTTGGAGAGCTATTTGTAGGCAACCATACAAAGATAGACTTGGAGAAAATGTTAAAAAAATAATATATGAATATTGGAAGAACAATTCGCGTGTTTCACCAACTGCAAGGCATGTGATGTGAAGAAGAATAACACGAAATCAGTACGAAGAACATGAAAAAAATCTCTTGGAAACCACTCAGATAGAGTTATTCAACAAGTTCAAAGAAGAGAATCGTCAAATTCATGTTTCACTCAGTGGTTTTGTTCAACAAAAACCATGGTATGTAAAACCTATCACCGTACGCGACACTTGTTGTTGTCGTTATCATGTGGAATTTGAGTTATATTATGACACATTCCTTGCTTTCGGTAGAACATTATGGAAGGATTCACCTCCTCCTTCCACTATCCGTGATTTCATATATCAAATTCTATGTGAAAGAGAAAGCGATGAACTATTTTACAAAAAGAAATGTGTTAGTGGTAAAAAATGCGATGATTGTGGAAATTTGACTAAATTTCAAAACAAATATCGTATTGATATAAATGATCAATCATTGTCCAACATGAAAGTGAAATGAAAGAGATATGAATATATCGATACATCGATTCAAGGTGCAAATAGTGTTAAAAGAATTGAATTACTAGAAGATGAAATTTTTTTGATAGAATTTTTGAGAAAGTTTGAGGCAGAAATTTACAAATACACCAAGCATTCCCATAGAGCTCGATGGCAAGACTTGCAATTCAAAACATCTCGTGAATTTTTTCCACCAGGGACCATTTTGTCAGTGATTGATTTTGCAGAAAACTACACATTTGTTCCACAAAAAGAAATTCAGAGTGAATACTATCATTCTAACCAAGTCTCCATGCTCGTCCATATTCTATATAGACATGCTGAAAAAAATGTCGATCATATAGAAAGCACGAGTGAAAATCGACATATCATTAAAGAATATCACTTTTATATCAGTGACGATCATACACATGATACATGTTTTGTACAACATTGTTTTGGAAAAATTTATGATTCATTGAAAAATCATGGAATAACATTCAATGAACATTGGATATGGTCAAACAGATGCGCAGGTCAATTCAAATCTGCACGATCATTCTTTTGGTTGTGTTGTCTTCATAAGAAAACCTGCATTAAACATTGTTGGAATTTATTTGAGACTGGCCATGGAAAAAGAGAACATGATGGTGCAAGAGCATGCATAAAACAAGTATTTCGAAGATATAAAATGAACCACTCTGCAAGCTGACTTGTGAACGTTGAAGAAGTTGTTCAATGGTGCATCGCTGCTCTAAGCCACGAGAGAAACCCATCAAGAGAAGTGTGAAGGTACATTCAATTTAATTTATATTGGAAATCTAATTTTAAACATTGTACATTTATCATGCAATGATTATCTTTGATTGCATTTTGATATCATATTTACAAATTCTTCTTCTAATTTTCCATATAAAGGTTTTTCTGGCATATTGGAATCGAAGACGTAGATAGATCAATTGGAAATGACATTGAAACAATAAAAGGGACTCGAAAATTTCATTCAATTCAAACAAAGTCGTCCAGAAATGTGTTTGCATTGGATAAAAGAAAATATTCTTGCTTTTGTGATGTTTGCATAGACAACACAAAATCCAATGACGTTTGTGAAAACAAAATGTATGTGAATGATTGGAAACATACAGAGCTAAATACAAAGGGAAGAATTTCTGTTGCAATGTTTAAAGAAATTCAATCAGAGGAAACTACAATATCATCCGATGGTGATCGAGTTTCTGATCTTGTTAGAGAAGGTAACATTTGAATTACTTTCTAATGATTTAAAAATATAGAAATAAATTTAAATATGCATAATTTTTTTAAAATTTATTTTATTGTGCAGGAGATGTTTTTGTTGTAATTGCACCTATTGACAATGATGAAAATGTGAAGTATCATTTGATGCATTTCACTGAACGAAAAATGAAATTATTACAAAACTATAATGATCACAGATTTCAGTATGACAGAGGGTCTATTATACTGAAAGGTTATTTTTTCAGACAAACTCATCAAAGTGGAGACTTTGTTTACTTTGAAGACTATGAACCTGATTCCATAAGTTGTCAATATAGTCACTTGGTGTGTGCAGCACGCATAAAGTTGATAGAGGTTCAATCAAAGAAAAAATCGAAAATTAAGATATGGAAAATGTCAAAATCCGATCATGAACGGATTATTGAGGATGGAATTCCATTAGAATTTTTGTGAGTGAATTTTCCAACAATTTATTATCTTTGGATTAAACATGTTTTAGAACTTCCAATACTCAACTAAAAATTGAGCTGCTTATGTTATTTGTGCAAGTGTTTGCACATGTACAAATTGTTTGGGTACAAGCACGTGCTCTAGTATCAACTGAAAGTAGTTTTTCTATACATGTGCATTGATGAAAAATGTTATATATATATATGTGTGTGTGTGTGTGTGTGTGTGTGTGTGTGTGTGTGTGTTCTAGAATGAAATTAATTGTTCTAGTTTTACTATGTGCATTGATGAAAAATTATTTACGTACTCAATATATATGTTCTAGAATGCAATTAACTGGAACTAGTTTTTCTATGTGCATTAATGAAAAACTAGCTAGATTTTCTGGTAAAAAGTATGGACACAATGTAAATAAATCATCTGCAGTATAGTTTTGTATGAAAATTCCTTTCAGACAAGAGACTCGAAGCACTTCTCCGACTTTTGGTGGGATTTGACCCACATCTCTAATCCTGATTGAAAATCTAGTACAAAATCTGCTTGTCCAATGGTTGGATATGTTCAATGTGAATTGATGAAAAATGTTACTTGTCTTGGATATATATGTTCTAGAATGCACAATTAATTTTTTCAAGTAGTTTTTCTATGTGCATTGATGAAAAACTAGTTTGATTTTTTGGTAAAAATTTTCAACAATGTAAATAAATCGACAAGGCTACCTATTTGAGTGCATTAACGACATTGACCCAAATTCAACAAACATATATATGTACTAGACTTATATTTCCAATCAAAATTAAAGGGATAATTTGGACATATATCTACTTCTTTAAACTCTTTTTTCAATTAGAGCTCAATTGATACATGGTTAGTTGCATTGAAAAGCTATGTTCTTCCTATTGGAAATTTTTTCATTCAAACAAAACTACATGGAGAGATCAAAAACAATCTTAAAATTCCAAATGTACTTCAACCATCCAAAAGGGATTTGTGCAACATTACTTGACATGCCATGCCAATTATATAGTGAACAACTATCCAATAGAAACATTTAACATTATATACCACATGTGCCAAATGTAGATTGAAACCATCCAAAACTTTAAAATTTTAAAAACTTTTGATAATATATCATGCAACTTTAAAACATTAAACATCACATGCGAAATGTAGATTGAAACCGTTCAAAACTTGAGTTTAAAAAACTTTAAATTATATATAGATCGTTACTTCACATGCCATGCCAATTATAGTTCAACTAGATCCAATAGAAACATTTAACATTATATACCACATGTGAAATTGTAGATTGAAACCATCCAAAAATTTAAGTTTTAAAAACCTTTTGATTATATATTGTGCAACATTAAAACATTAAACATTTAAAGTTCATTAAATATCACATGTGAAATGTAGATTGAAACCATCCAAAACTTGAGTTTTAAAAACTTCACATGCCATGCCAATTATAATTCAACTATCCAACAAAAACATTTAACATTAAAAATCACATGCCAAATGTAGATTGAAACCATCCAAAACTTTTAACTTTTAATTTAACAAAAAAATATAGATCACAACATTACTTCACATGCCAAATGTACTCCAAGCATCCAAAACTTAAATTTTAAAAACAAAAAAAATTATAACACGTCATTACATAACATGCCAAATGTAGTTCAAATGACAACATTAATTTATAGATGACAACATTACTTCACATTCACATGCCAAAAGTACTAAAACCATCCAAAAATTAAATAAAACAAATTATATTAACAATGTAATAAAATATGTCCAAAAATTGTAAATCTCACAAGTATCAAACCGTATCAAGTTTAACAAATTTTAAGACCATCTAAATTTTGAAATCAAATCTACAAATCATGTCCATCAAATAGAGACGGATCTAGCGTCTTTCCTATTAGGGTCTCAGTCCGCGCCCTATCATGTGAATGGGAAACCTACATACACAATGCACATGTACTTGAACATTAAAATTTGATGTTTTAAAAATGAATGAGAATATATATATCTAGAACTTCATGTAAAAAAAAAAATATAACAAAAAAATCATGCAATACCTCATAAGGTTCCCTCTCCATTTGATGAACAAGTTCTCCCATAGGAACATCTGCAACAGTAAACTGTACAATATACATGTACAGTTAAATATATATATATATATATATATATATATATATAAAACTTTCAAATGAAAATGCACATGTACATATATAAACTTATTTTCAATAATATTAAAAAAAGGAACTAAAGACAACTTGTTCAAATGCTGTGGATGTTCCTATCTCCGTCGCTAGAGTCCGCGGATTAAAGAAATCTTCTATAGGAACCTAAATTCAAAAAATTTTAAATAACTCAAAATATAGATCTCTCTCTCTCTCTCTATATATATATCTCAATTTTTAATGGAAATTTTTGAGGTAGAATATATATATATATATATATATATATATATATATATATATATATATTTTAAACATAAATTTTAAACTTGTGAAAAATTGTCCATACTTGTGGCTCATCTCCCAAGGAAGTAGAAGGTACATTTCCCAAGGAAGAAGAAGGTACCGCCATCCCAAAAACATCAGACGGAATCGGTACCTGTTAAAACATTTTATCAAATTATATATATACATACATGTACATGTGTGGCAACAATTATTTATTTTAGAGTCACTTAAAAAACACTAACATTTTCCAACATATCATGATGGTCAGACCCATCTGCATCATTTGAACCAGAGGTCCCGAACGTGATATTAACATTTTTGTCATGCATCATGCCTGAGAACTGCAAATGGTGTTTTAACAATATAATCATACATTTTTGTTAGATTAATGTACACATACAAATAAATGTATACATGTACATACACATGTATTTATTACAAATTGTACACATGTATATGTATGTTAAAATAATTTCAAACCCTAAGGTCACTAACACATATCGTTTCGGTGCCCTCTTCCTCATGAAAAATTAGGTCTTGCAAACCATTGCGACAATTTTTTGCATATTTTCGGAGATCTTCAACATTCATGTTGTCAATCTCCTCATCTGTACAATAAACAAAATTGGCACGTGCATTTTCACGTGCTCTTTGTCGATTTAAAAAAAGATCGACTCCACCCAATCCACTATGAACATTGTTGATCATAACATCCCTTGCTTCTCGACTTATTTGAGAAGTCGCATCCATCTCTGATCACAGAGTTTCGACTCGAAACGGTCGACTCACCAATGGCGGCTCAGGGTGAGGCAACTCCACATCTCGCTTAGCGCCCTTACGATCATATAATCGACCTTTCCCCAGGCCAAAAAATTCTGAAGGAAGGTCATTGTAGTTGGGTTTCATACCCAGAAAAAATTCTGCATAAAACATTTGTGAAAAATAAACAGGAACCTCATCGTTCCATGGAAGCCTTTCATAGGCCGCAAGATGCCTATCATACAAATAACGAGCTTTGTCTGGGTGCTTGAAATACTGCACCTTCAACATTTTTCTTTTTGGCCCTTCCTTATAATTAATCATTGACTTGGCCACTTCTTTTGTAACTTTTTGTTTTATGTCCTCCCATTTATCGGGACCCATCACTGTTTCTTTTATCTTTCTCATCATTTCTACAAATGAATCAGTCGTTGGCCCAAGATTTATGTACACATTTACCATTTCACCCAATGAATTTGTAACTATTTCAAGGCTTTGTCGACTCTCAGCAGGTAGAGACAAAGCCACGAGATCTCTTTGCAATTTTGCATGAAGTCTTTCACACCTTTGTAAGGTGCATTCCGCCATGTTGGTTTCCCATGGTATATCAGTAATCTCAGCCGGATAAGTTGTGCTGGGTTGACAGCCTTCTTCTTGAATGTAGCGGGCTGCCTTGCGTCTATTTTGACCACTAGTTCGAACATTTTCGGCCTCTGCATCAATATATATAAAATTTCGTACATTAGAAAAAGCACGTGTAAAAAAAGTTGTACAAATTTAATGAAAAAATATTGAAATTGATGGAAACCTTGATGTTGTTGGTTAACATCTTGTCCAACATGACCCTGCTGAGAACTAGACCTAGAATGACGCTGCTAAGAACCAGACCCAAAATGACCCTGTTGAGAACCATCAACCGTTGATTGGCCTTCAGGGGAATAAATATCACCCCCTTCATGCAACCTGCTACCACTCATACCTCGATCGGCTGAACCATGGCCACGCTCCATGGATGGAGAAGAAACCCTTCTCCTCTTACCTCCTAAAAATTAAAATATGAAACTTATTAACAACTAATTTAACTCACAAAGTTAATAAAAAATCAATTCCATATGTACACACATGTATGGAGATTTAAGATTATATTTAAATACCGTGAACATCCCCCGATCCCTGAACCTCCATATGGGATTCGACTGATCTTCGTTGTTCATCCTCCATGATATATATCTATTGGTCACCATTTACACAAAATAGATTTCAAAAAATCAATTTGTAATTTAGTGTACACAAATTATGTAGAACACAAATTTCAAAGCAATAATTTATCATGTGTGAAACTAAATTTAATCGAAAAAGAAATTATAAAAATGATAAGTTCACCAAATTGTGCTTTACATGGTGGGAGCACACTTGGTATAAAATTTACCACTTATACACTTTAGTTTGTGGGAGAAATGACACATGTACATAGTTTACCTTAAAGTTGTTGTGTTTTATGGATATTAAAATGAAGAACTTATATTTAGATCCATTCCAGAGATTGACTATAGGGGCATTTACTAGATATGTCACCTTTCATAAAAGATGAGATCCAGAGGCTACCTGGCCCTTTACAGACTTTGCCTATAGAACTTGTAGAAGTAAACACTAGAGGCATTAAAAATATCAAAGAACGTTTTCATGCTCAGAAATGGGAATGTGTCTCTTTCCCTACGCAAGAAAATAGTTCAAGGTAGTTAATCTTCATAGACACGTCATCAAGCAGGTCAATGTGATCATCCCCAACTTACTTTTCATGAAATTAGGCTTGGAATCCTCTACAACCTGGTGGATGGAGTTGAATGGGAACTAGGTCAAGGCCTTTACAAAATACATGCTAGTGAATAACACTTACTAGGTTATGCTAACAAATAAAGTGGGAGAAATGTTTTCTCCTCGAGGTTGTCCAATTGGGTGTGTAATACCAACTTCACCCATTTCCTAACAGGTTTCTCTCTTAGGTTACAAATGTCTTCCACCTTATTAGTTATATATTTTTCAATTTCCCGTGGATTCCTTGAATTTTTTCTCCAACCATCTCCCTTTCTCACTCCCCAAATTATTTTCATCAAACATGCCCCATTGAGGATCTGGAGCAATGTTTGCACCATACTTAGAACTGTCATTGCTGCTAATTGAAATTGGAGTCATGTATACTAGATTTCTTGCTTAAGTGGCTCTTACTTGGACAATATACTGAGATGAGTTTGACATGATGGTCATATGAGGTTGGAAGCTACTTGGTGTAATTTTCCTTAAATCTTCAAAAAAACAGAGCAAAAATGTCATTTTTGATCATTTTTTATTAGCTTCTGCATATAGCAGATGTTATCACAATTGCAACACAATCATGTTCCATGAGCATGAATTATGAATGTCGCAAGCCAAATTACAAGGAAATTTTCATTCATTTTAGGCAAAAGAAGGCTATGACATTAAGGTCCATGCTAGAAAAAATTATGCAAATAAGGTTGCTAAGTCTTGATACTTACCATGTGTTTCAAAGCCATAACGAAGGTTGGCTTTGAGAGTGTCCTCTCAAAGCCCTGTCTTGAGATGAAATTTAATTCAATGTCTCTTAGAGTTGCAAGGTGGAATTGATAGAACTATTTGATTTCTTTACCATAGATGGATATCTCCCTTCATCTATACCTTTCTCTACCATCTTATTTCCAAGTGAAATGGGAATTTTCACATTTTGAATGCCATTACCATGTAATTTGGTAGTCTGCTAGCTAGACCTATCACAAGTAAGGTTGTCATACCAAACTATTTCTCTTGCTCAACTCAGTGACCATAACTCTCTTCTCACACTGCTTACCATATAAGATCTTCAATTGTACATGTCACGCAAAGTTGGGGGTTCTAGGTCTACACCTATTAGGTAAAGTTACATATTTTATGGCATTGTGGTCATTAAATTTGGAGGTGTTCCACTTGAAAAAGTAGGCATTAAATATGGATGAAAAGGATTTGTTTTAACTTTTATAGAATTTTCTCGTGGAATTACTGAATTTCTCGATGACATCACGCTAGCTTTGCTCAGAGAAGAAGGTTTTGGAGGAGAAATTGAATTCTTTTGACTTATTTTTGGCATTGAAGTTTGAAATAGTAGTTTCGATGACTCCATTGATGACCTTGCTGAGGAATTTGATGCACACAATATTGACTTTGAAGATGGTTTAGAAGATGTTGAAGAAGTTGTAGATTTTGGTGTTGTCACTGAATGTTTCTTTTTTTTTTTGGACTTGATCAAGACACAATTTAACTTTACGAGTAGATTGAAGACCTTGAAGAGGTTTTAGATTTTGTTGTTCTCACTGAAGGTTTTTGTCTAGTTTTGTTTCTTAAAAGAGGTTGATAAAGAATATAGGAAGACAAAAAACTAACCAGTGGTGTAATAAATGGATTTCTTGGGAGGTAGATTGGCATATGGACTTTTGGTAGCTAGAAATTTTCCAAATAAGTGAATGTATTTGAAAACCAAACCTCTAGTTTATTTTGGTTTAGACAAGGTCTAGAATTTGAAAAATGAATTCCCTCTTTCTTCCTCTTACATGTCCAATGATCGGAATCTAGATTGAGGGAAATTTTTTTCTTAGAAATAAAAATTTTGCATTTTATTTGTTGTACACGAGTTTTTAAAAGCTAATTAACTAATAAATTTCTCACAAAATACACTTAAATCTTGACACATAAACCCCTTCCCAATTGGCTAACTTTAGACGATCCTAAACACATTTTTATTTAACTGAAGAGGGAGATAGCCCAACAAAACTAGTTTGTCCATATTCAAATCAAGTTGGTATCAAAGTACAATTTAGCTCATTTTAGTCAAGGTTAGTTAGAAGAATTAGCTATTGGTTTTTGTCTTCAATTTCCTCTCAAAATGAATGTGTACGTGCTTTTGAGAGACACACTAGAGGAATAAGGTCCAAATTTTTGATGAAAATGTGCTATGAAAGTAAAGGTTTAAAGGCAAACATGTACAAGGCATAGTTGAGTACAAGCCATAGTTGAGCCAAATGTTGTTGAGGAAGGGCCTAATTATTTGGGTCTTGGTTATGGAAAACATGATGGATAATGCTCCAAAGCCAAGGAGGCACATGAAGCTGTTCCAAGAAGGAATTTTATTTCATGTTCATTACCTCAAGCTTGTGAAGTTTGTGTTCATGATGAATGGAAAAGTTTGACACCCACTTTGCAAGAAGATGTTAATAATCATGAAGCTAATGAGAATGTAAAATAAGAGGATGTTGAAAGCTCTATCTAGTCATTGAAGTCATTGCTAGTATTCAGAGGAGAGCCACTACCTCATCAAATTCACCTCCTCAAGAAGGCGACAACGGTGAATGTTCAAGGTATAAATTTGCCTTTAATCAAATTGCTTTTGATTATGATAAACATGGTAAATATTCACATAAGATATAGAAAAGAACTTGCACATGTTCATTTTGTGGTTTGAATAATCATAATGTTTATAGATGTTGGAAGAAGATATCCATGCACATTGAAACTTTCTAAATAAATGAGGCAAAAAGTCAAAGGCCCATTGGAAAAGGAAAATGATGTTGAAAATAAGATGCAATTGTTTATTACTCATTTCCATAAGATAGGTCACCTTGTAGACAAGTGTTGGACTTTGTATCCAATAAGTCATCCACAACATTTGAAGAAGGTGGAAAGAGATAACGACAAGAATGGAAAAGAGGATTCCATAATCGATGAGGGTCAGGATGATTCACATGATGATGAAGTGCAGCTAAAGGAAGCGCCATTGAAATGGTTTGCTAATAGATGGTTAGATTTCTTATCCAATTAAGGCCTTGCATGTATTTTTATGTTTCATGAATTTCTTTGCAAATTCAAAGTATGGTGCATATTGCATGAAGCAAGATGTTGAAAGTAGAGTTATGTTGACACACTTAAATGCAACAAATATGGAAATTTGTACATGAGCTATTATTTGACTTGAGGGTCAGTTGTTTGAAGAGGCATGTTTTTTCGACTTGTGTTTGGTTGAAGATGCATGTTTTGTCGACTTGTGTTTGCTTGATGGTTTTGAACACCAATATGTAAGAGTACATGGAGATATTCACATGATGTGAATTTTTTTTCTTTGAAGGAGACAAATGATTTCAGTGAACTATGTTTCTTGCATGATGTATTTTTCAGTTTGATGGTTTTGCTTATGACAAGACGCCACAAGATTTTGGGAAGGTCCACTATTGAGTGAGAGCCTCATGATTACAACCTAATCATGAGAATCAAATGGGAGTGCATCCTTATTTTAAAAACAAATAGGATTCTAAGCTACCTAGGACTCAAACCATTATTTTTAAATTTGAAATATCATGGTCTGTTGTTTCAATGCCTGCATCCACAACCCTAACATAAATTGTTTTATTCTTTTTTTGTAGGATTTAGTTGGTTATATTAAAAGTCAGTTGAATTTAAAATTCTTGGCTTAGTGGCATGAACCAAACATATTGTAGATATTAAATGAGGAATTTCACTCTCCCAATAATTTCTAAATCACCCATATCACCAAGAAAACATGTTTTAAAAGAACATACTTTGGTATGGGAAAGACCTTAGGTTTCAAATATTATAAGAAGGTTTTTGATATGGTTGAGAGAATGTGGAAAATAGAATCCATAAACAAATTATTTTTCTAGAGCATCATTACTTTTTAGGGTTTCTTGTCTCCCGTAAGGATTTCCTAGGAAAATAATTGTGTTGATTGTCTAGAGATATGTATGTGTGTGTTTCATTATGTTTTATATTTCTTAAATTTCTGCCCTCCTATTTTTCTTTCCAATCAAGGTTTATAAAGTAACATGAGAAGCAACATGAGACTTGGAACAATCATTTTCATTATCTATATGGAAGGCAAGAAGGATTATATCCCCTTACGCTTAAACTTATGTAGTTTGTCAATTTTTATCATATATTTTTTGTTAAGGGTAAATATTTTTTTATCTATAGTACAAGTCATGAGTTCCCCAATTTTACCTTATGTAAAGCATGATTCTAGGATTACTACAATTTGTACTTGGTTTTTTATTGTGATGATGCCCTGTCTCAATCACTTGGCCATCTCTCTATGGGTAGTTAAATCTTTATAGTTCAATACTTAAGTAATATTTATCTATTTGTATTATGTGAAATGTAAAAAATGGTATACTATTTTTCATAAAATTGGGTTGAGTTTATCATATATTTCGATTAAAGTTGATTATATGACACGTTTTCTTTAAAAGGATCTAACAATTTTGTTAAGGTATGAATTTGCAATTTTGTGTGGCTCTCTATCAGCCTTCACTTCCTCATTTCTAGAAAAAATCTACTTGCTCATTCGTATACCCACTTTCTATTCAAATGCATGAGTTTTGAACTCTCGGTAACTATGTTTTTCCACACAGGAAAATTATATGTCACATTTTATGCTAAAGTTCTAAATATTATTTTGAAGTTTGGATTACTGTTATTCTTTTATATAATTTAACATTAGATATAAGTTTAAATTGAAAGCTACTTAGATGAAATATAGCTTAGATATGGCATTTGCAAATTATTATCTATTCATTGAACTAGAAAGGACATAATTATTACACATGTTTAATTTACATTAAAATGCTTATTTGATTTATCTCCTATAGCTTAATGTAATGCTAGATATAAGTTGAAGGCCCATGAGATAAATATGACTTCTATGTGACATTTGTATTGAATCATCTATTTGTTGTGTTATATGAACATAATTGGTACGCATATCTAATTTGCATTACTAATATGTCATGCTTCTTTAATTTATATTTTATAGATGACCAGAGCGCATCCCTTTTTAATCTATCCCTTTTGACTTTGGATATGTGGGCAATATTCATCCACATATTTTTCTATCATAAAGCAGTGAGTAAAATTGTAAATTCCATTTGTGTTAATGTTAAGGTTAAGCACATGGATTAAATTTTTATATATTAGATGAGGAGGCTATGTATTACATATGGTCTTGAATGAGCATTTGGACTCTTTAGATATCTAAAGAGTCCAAATGCTCATTCAAGACCGTATGTAATACATAGCCTCCTCATCTAACTTAGCTAGGGATTTGCAATACTATATTTGAGTTGGCTAGCTCCATTTCAAGATATTATAATGTTAGATTATTATTTCTATAGATTTTGATTATGGTAGTAAAATGTTACAAAAAACTAGAAACCAGGTACAAATAATATTATTCTAGATATATATAAAAAGGACATGGTAGAGAAGATCAAACAATATTAAACTTTTCATAAATAGTTTAGATATAAATACATTTTCTAATTTTGATTGTAAATTTCAAGGCTTAAAGCAATAATTTTTCTAATAATTTTTTTTTAATTAATAAATAAAAAAGAAGCATTTTCAATCAAAATCACATCCAACATATAATAAAAATAATAAAAACAATTTAAAACTTCATACACTATGACATTACTATGGCAAAGAGCATAAAAATATACAAGCAAAAAATCCTTTTCTATAATAATGGAGAGCTTCAAATATACAAGAAAAAAAATCTTTCAGCCTCCTTGTATCCCAGAGAAAGAGTTGCTCAAACAATCATATTTTAAACAATTAAAACTTGGAGAAAATCATCTGTTTTTGAATTTCAATTATATATAAAATTAGTCAAATATAAGACAAGAGTTACTCATACTATAAAAGTTTAAATAATATTAACTTAAAAAAAAAAATTTGGAAATGAACCAAAAAAAAAAAATTTATAAATTTCATTTACAGTAACTTAATTCCATATTAACACCTCTTGATAAATCTGAAATCAAATTAAATCTATATTAATTAATTTAATAGTTTAAATTCCTATTTGTGGTGTGCCAAATAGAAATATTCAAAGCGAAAGTTACAACTTACAAATATTACTCAAATATATCACAAAAGGAAATAGAATAACAAACATAATGGACAATATGAACCAAAGTATTATACCTTTATTGATATGGATGGATTCATAATTACAAACATTTGCGTAAAATATGATGAAGATTTTGGGGGACTTTAATGAAACACTTTGTGGACAATATCAAAAGAGTTAAGAAAGTGGCTGCTAACTAGTCTAAAAAGAAGGCAACAAAAGATAAAAATGATCTTTTAGAAGTAGAAGAGGTCATTTCTAGGCTTTTTGACAATAATGTAAATGCAATTTTTACTGAAAAAGACTTGCAGTCTTTGAAAATTTTGGAGGGGAGAAAGAAAGCACTATTAGAAAAGGAAACAGTTCAGTGAAGACTTCAAAGTAGAGCCATCTAGTTCGCTGAAGGTGATAACAACACTAATTTTTCCAGAAACATGTAAATCATAAAACCTGTAACTAAGCTGCATATTTGGAAAAATATTACAGCCATGAAACAAGACTTTTTTAATTTGATTAAGGAGAGGCAGATGTCCAAGTTGTCATGGAGACAATTCAAATCCCTCCATGGTGTCAAGAAAATGGTATAGAAGAGGGTAATGAGCATGCTGAAGCTGAGAGTTATGTGGGGAAGCTAGAGGCAAGCGTCATAGATAGAAAAAAAAGAATAGAAAAGAAGATGATCCAATCCTGCAAAGTAAGCTACCTACTTGCACACTCTTTTTGAAATTTTTTCAAAAGAGTCAAATGGCTCAACAAGTGCTCCAAATAACATAGGAGAAGATGGGCTATCCACTATAAAAGTCTTTTCATTCATGAATGTGCAAAAGTGGAGCAACGATAAATGGCTGACATAAAAAATCTGTAAATAAGGGATGAATTGTACATTCAATCAATTTACATACAGCATACAAATTATATATGTTCATATCATGTTTCCGCCCAAAGCATATATTCATCGATATGGATGGTATATTATATCGCTTCGCTGCTAATGAGCTAAGATGTTTCTGCAAATGATGCGTGTACACCCCAAGTGCAATAATAATACCAAACAAAGTAATTAGGCCATAGAAAAGATAATTTGATTACGACTGTTAAAATTGGTTTTTAATTTTGTCTGAGCTGAGTTTGCAATACCATCGTCAGCTCCTGAGTAAGGGTAATATGCAAGTTTTGATTGATGGATGAAGTTGCTATAGTTTAACACTTTGCTAGGGACTGTAATGATGAGAATGAGACACAAACTGTAAAACAGGAAGCACTGTAACAATGAGCATGAGACACAAACTCCAAACTGCAACTTGCAAGAACTCTATATATAGATTCCCAGAATATATGAATTATATATTCCCTGAGTAAGTTTTGTTCGAGAAATTATGACAGCGAGTATGCTGAAGGCTATTACCAACAGGACATGGACATATGTTATTGGGTACCATACTCTGGTAAGATAGATGTCCTGAGAAATAAACAACTCTAAAAAAAAACATAGCAAATATGGTAATGGAAAGAATATTGCATACAGAAAATGTAAAATGTAAATGAAACATTACTTAATTAAAAAAAATTGCACAAAACGAAACAAGGAAAAGAGGAAATCAACCTATATTCCCCAGAAGATGTTACCGAGACAACAAGTTATAGTTCAATTTCTTAGTATAGCTTTGTCAAAAAGAAATCATAACTATCATGATTGCAGATGAAGAATTTGTAGTTGCCAATTCTTAAATTACAGAACAGAGTAAAATAATACATTATATTCCAGTTCCTTCAGAAACAAATCCGAAAATCAAACCTATATGATATGTATACAGACAATTCAGAAAAATAATATTCGGCAGCGAAAGAATATAAACCTCAACCAAAACCAACAAAAACATCTCCAGAGACTTTAGAAAGACAACCCATCAGTAAATCATAGCACACATAAATTCCAACCCCGAAAGCCTTAGCAAGCAAATAAGAACCAAAATTAGGCGAAGTACCAAAGACAAAACCCAAAGTGTCAATATATTAAAAAAAAACGAATCAAAAGAAACAGTAAAACAAGTTGGGCAGATAGAACTTGCAATGCTTAATAATAAAAGTGTAGGGCAAGTTATAGTTCTAATTCTGAAAGTAATTATGCGTCCGCTAAAATAAATAAAAGACGCTGCAAAAACAAGGAAAAAGGCATTCATTTATTTTCCACGGAACAAGATACTTATGAATAACACTCAAGGCCCGAAGAAAGGAGTCGAACATACCCGACGGAGTCGAAGAGCGCGGACGGGAGGAACATCAACGCGGTCAGGAGGAGCAACAGCGCGAACAGAGCAGCAGCGACAGGGACAAAAAACTCGCGAACAATGAAACCGATAAACCACCAAACTTCGCGGGCGATTTATTTATAGAAAATAGTTCATCCGAACTCTTTTAAAAGTAAAAGTTCGGCCGAAATTTTGTTGCCGGTTTTCCAATCTCTGGAAAAAATTCTGTTTTCCCGCGCCGTCAGTGTGCCGTCAATCTAAACGGAATCACGAGTTTGGTTGAAATTTCTAAGAAAGTTCGGCCAAAATTTATAAAATGTTCGGCCGAACTATTTCCGAAAAAAAATTTCAGCCCCGATTCTCACAAAAGTGTAACCCAGCTTCACTTTTCCACCCATTAGGAAGGATATATTTCAATTTTTTGGCTATCACCTTGGTTATTAGTTTATATCCAATGTTGCATAACGAAATATGTCTAAATCTATTAAAAGCACTGGCTCCCTTTTCCTTCGGGATGAGGGCGAGAAAGAGAAAATTCGTGCTGCCCCCAATTTTCTGGCAGGCTTGGGATTTCAATACCATTTTGTGCAGATCCTTTTCCACTATATGCCAACATGATTGAAGAAATATTGCAGTGAATCTGTCTAGTTTGGGGGTTTTTTCGGGCTCCATAGAAAAGAGACCAACCTTTATTTCTTCTCTAGTGACCTTTGCCTCCAGGGACTGATTCATCTTGGAGGTAATATTTGTGGGAACCACATCCAGAAATTTAGAGTTTTTATTTCCCACACCTTCTTCGCTGTAAAGGTTTTTAAAATGGGAGAAATTTTCCCTTTTAATGCTTATGAAGTCCTTGTGGGTGGTGGATTCCTCCTTGATTTATGAAATGGCATTGAAGCTTCTTCTTGCTTGAGCTTGCTTGTGGAAGAAGTAAGTATTTATGTCTCCCACCTTAAGCCAAAGACAACGAGACTTTTGTCTCAAAAAATATTCCTCCACCAAACAAGCCTTATGGATCTTGTCTTGTAAATATGCCTCCCTGTCAAGATATTCTTTAGTAATGGCTGCATCTTCCATTTGAAGATGATGGGTCTCAAGACTGGCTTGAGCATGTTTCCTTTATGTTGTTGGATTAGGGAGAGTTTTGACCCAACTTTTTAGCATTGTGTTCAATATTCTGAAATTTTCCTCCCAAAAGAAGAAAGGCGAGCCATTTATAGGATAGTTCCAACTTTCCTTGAATTTTTCCATGAAGTTTGGGTTTTTGATCCATAGAGGACTAAATCTAAATGGAACAGGGCCCAAATCCTTTTTTCCCAACAGCTGCTCAAGCTTGATTGGCTTATGATCTGAGACACTGCAAGGGAGAATTTTCATTCTAGTCTCTAGTCCTAGAAGAAGAAAAGAGATTTGAATAAGAAATCTGTCTAGTCTAGAAGCAATATGACCTAGACCGACTCTTTTATTTGACCAAGTGAACTTACCTTTTAAGGGTTTGATGTCGAGAATATCCCAATCTTGCATGAGGTCCTCCATCCATTCCCTTGCTGGGTCTCTCACGACGCTACCTCCTCGCTTCTCAGCCATAAGCAAGGTGAGGTTAAGGTCACTAGCTATGATGATGTTTTCCAGGTTCTCTATTTCTGCCAGATTTCTGATAGAGTCCCAGCAGGACTTCTTCTCTCTTGCGTTAACTAGGACATACACATCGAAGAGGAAAAATAACTACTTTGTTTCAATATGTTGGAGTTTCAAATAAAACCAGTGAGAATTTAGGATCTCAGTGACCATCAAATATTTCCTAATATTCCATAGAGTGCCTAGTTTGCTCGAAGCTCCTCGAGCTGAGACAACCTGTCCTCCATCTTTATTCCAAAATTTCTTGCTTGTTTGGAGGAAAATTTTGTCCTCCATTTTTGTCTCCTGGATTAGAAGAATATCTGGGGTTTCTATCCGAAGCATGCTTCTCATGGCTCCTTCTTTCACTTTGATTCCCAAACCTCTGTAGTTCTAGGAGACAGCCTTCATCATTTACTTTTTTGGGCATGATGAGCTCCCTTGGAGCCTTGTGACTAGTTTCTTGTTATCTTGGGAATTTTTGCCAATAATTTCTCAAGGGTTGGTTGACTGCCTTGAATTTTATCTTTGTATGTTTCTTGTTCTCTCTTTTCCTGGGAAGGCATTTGACCTTTTGTCGACCTTCTACTCGAGATTTGTGATTCCCCTATTTCTCCTTCCTCCTAGGATTCCTTCGAGTCTTGATGCTTGTCTTTAGCTTCTGCTTGTTTTTCCATAGATCCTTCTAAAGCACTTTCACCCTGCTTCGAGCTTGAGGGTGTCCCTTTGACCAGGGTCCCTTTATTTTGCATCTCAACCTCCTGAACCTCTACTGAAGCTGAAATGAGAGTCCATAATTTATTTTCTTTCCATTTAGGGATAGGGTTTTTCTATTCAGAAGCTAGCTGAGACCCTTTGCCTTTTGGAGCCCTAACAACTTTTAGGTTTTTGTGAGAGGTGTTTTTCCACTTAACCTGGTTCCAACCCTCCTATTTTCCTTTATCCACCTCTCCCTTGCTTGAGTAGCCCCTAGCAAAATGCCCGTATTTGTGACATTTTTAGCATTTGAAGGGAAGCTGCTTATAGTCAATATTTTGCACATGGGACCAACTACCGACATTGATTTTTATTGCCTTCAGCAGACCCACCTCTAGGTCGACCTCGACATAGATTCAGGCACATTCATATTGATCCTTGTTATTTTCTTGGTCAATAAATTTTCCCAGAGCATTGCCTATGTGTTTCAATGAATCCCAGTTCCAGCAGTGCACAGGCAGATTCGACAACCTTACCTAGACAAGAACAACCGTCAGGACATCCACTGCTGGGTCGAAGTCCAGTGTCCACTTGTTGAGATTTAGGCCTTGAGGGCCCATGAAGTAGGGGCCATTCCTGAAGATCAGATCTTCATCCTCTTTTGAAATGAATTCAAACAGAATGAAGCCTCTGCCCAAGAAGTAGGAAGTTACACTGTTATTGATCAAAGGAACCCAATTTGGGACGACCCAGTTCTTAGTTGTTTTAGGAGAGGGCCAAAGACCCGTAAAATAACCCACAAGGGCACGATCTGCCAGAGACAAGGCCATCTGGATTAATCCCTCAGGAGGAAGGGAGATCTCAGGGATGTCATCAAGCTTCTTCACAAACTTGGTAGCTTTAGTTTTCTTCTTTTTCGGAAGTGAGGCCAATAGAGATCTGAAGGCTTCATCGACGGATGGCAGAGGAGGGGGCGGAGGAGCCTGGGGTGAGTCCTGATCCTCCATGGTTGCAGGAGGGAGCCCTAGCTCCAAACGTGCGGAGTCTTCACCGGTAGCAGGGTCGCTGTCACAACAGACCTGAGCAGCAATGTATACAGTTCAAAAAAATCAGAATTATATGATTTAATATTATATTAGTGTTAATATAATAAAAATAAAAATTATAATATTAGTTCTATCCTTTCTAATTTTTAAACTTAACTTTTAATGATAAATCTAAATTCTAGATTTTCTAGTTCTTGTATTTAAATTTAATAATAAATCTAAATTTTAAGTTAATATTAATAATAATAAAAATATATACTGATGCCTATGGTGATTTTCAACCACATTTACCAATGTAGTTGTGGATGTGATTGATTCATATACGTTCTATCGGCCTATACCAACCAAATTTATTAAAATAAATGTAGTTGGGCTAGTCATAATAAAATTGACCTAATAAAATTTGTTATGATAACCATTAATTTTTTTTTTAAATGTTTTTACCCCTAATTTAATAATATCACTATTATTTCCCATGGAGTGTAAAATAGATGGCAGTGGGGTGTATTTGTAAGACTCTTTGTGATGTGAAGGTTACCTTTTCAAAATTTCATGGGAAAAAATCTAGCCATGTGGAGACTATCTAAAATTCTATTTCAATGATAGTGATCCCAGTTATATTGACAACTTGATACTGTGGGTCTTTGATTTTCAAAGACAAAATCAACCGTGAGGAATCTCTGGGATTGGTACAACAGAAAAAATAAAAAATAATAATATATATATATATATATATATATATATATATATATATATATATATATATATATATATATATATATATATATATATATATATATTTCTATCACAATAAAAAGAAATGACCTAACAAAAAAGCAATATAGAGTGACCATTACAAATATTTTTTTCAAATATTAACAAGATTTTAAAACACACACACACATACATATAATTTAAAGAAATTCCATGCAAAATAGAAAATTTATTTTACATTTTTTTGATGATAAAATTTATCAATTAATAATAAACATCAACAATAGTGGTTGAAGGAGTCGAACTCAAGCGATAGAGACACATATTGTGTTTTTGGTCATGGAAGGTTCAAATCTTTGAAGACATGCTCTAATTGGTGAAATTTTTTAAAATGACTATATAAACGAGTTCTACTGGGCAGTCCCATAACCATTTCGTTGAAAAAAAAAGGGTCAAGGATAGTGATTACTAAGTTATTTCTTTGCAGAAAAACCATATTGTAATCTAACAAAAACAATTTCAAATTTAATTCTGAATTGGGAATTTATTTTATTTATAATAATTACGTCATATGCATGGTCTATATTGGAATTGGGCTTGAGGAATTTTGATTTTTACATAAATGGGTGGACAAGATTTGATTTCAAGAGAATATTCTTCATCCAATACATCATCCATTGGATGATATGAAAAGCACTTGAAAGGATTTTCAGTTTCAAATGAACGAATAACAATATTAATTTAAAATCATTCATTTCACTACCTATTAAGCACACACCACCTGTTTACATAAATAATAAATATTTAATTTCACACAGACATGTGCTACAAAGTTGTGCATGTTTGGCCAAACGTTTAAGAGATGATAGCAGTGTGGAGGTGGGGATATGAAGTCATGATCGTGAAAAGTAATCTGAGCGTAAGGTGGGAAAAAATGATGCAGGGCTCCATGAGAGTGTAGACCCAACACTCTCGACACTCTTACCAACACTTTCAAGCACCTGAATCATGATTTTTCTTGGGTTTCATCGACTGTTTCTTTACGGTTGCATTGATATTGCTTTTAATATTTTAATACTGTAGCCGCATCGATCCTTTTTCATCTAGGATTTGGGATTTTAAAGTTTCAATTAATATTTATTATTGCAATTCTAATCCTAATTATAGCTAGATGTAACCATAGGAGTTTTAAAGGGCAGGGTGTAGAGCAGGAAAAGGTAGTGGAAGAATCTTTGACAAAGTTTTTCTTCTTAGAGGATGCTAAGGAAACACCCATTTTGGAGGGTTTTGTTATTGAATAACTATGGAGAAATGTAGGGTTTTGAAATTATGGTTTTAAGGTTTTAGTTTAGATATTGTGAAATGTTGAGTTTAGGTATTGGATTTCCAATATCTCTACTTTGTTTACTAAGCATGTAGAATTCAAATGTAGAAATTATGATATATATTTGTAACTGCTTATGAAATTTTAATCAAAATCACAAGACACAAAACTACTCCATTGCTTTGTGGAATTCAATCCACAATTTAGAACATCAATCACAAACGTGCAATGAGAAATAACTCACATGCACACAATATTTTTACAGGGAAAAGTAGTCTTGCTAAAAACCCCTTATGCCTACTTGCATTATGTTATGCAGGAAAATCCTCTCTGCGGACAGAGATGATCCCTCTAGCCCTAGGATGGGTCTAGTAACAACAGGGAACAATATAATGCTTACTTTCCTAGATTGAAAATGGACACTGATTGTATATATATGACCTACCTCGATCTGATACTACTCCTCTCTCGAGTCCTTTGATCCTTTTCTCTTCTTAGTCAGACCCCTGTTGTCATGAGCACTTAGTTACCTGCTCAAGATATCAAACAACACAAAATGTGAAAGCACAACATGTATTTCACATAAATAATCTATCTAGTTGTTCAATGAATACTAGAAATCAAATCATGCATCATAGACAAGAGTGGAAAGTAAGAATCAATTGTATCATATTAATATAAGAGGGGGAGTTACAACCTACCCCCTAATGTCACAGCTCTCGTTCAACGGGTCTGGATCCAATTACATCTCCAAAGTACTCGTTTCAACTTGATACTAAAAGGACAAAGGTCTCAACTCTCCTTCAATGCGTATAGCAACAATTCTCTCTCTTCTGTTCTTCTATCTCTGTTCTTACTAGTAGAGGTATGGTAGGATGTCTATTTTATAGTGAGGGGATAGGTAACATGGATCCACTTAAGGTGGGGAAATGGTTTATCTCCTTGGGTGGTTCCTCTTTTGTAGGAAGAAGAAGCCCAAAGGGAGAAGCTTGGCCCTATCCCCATAAAAAAAAAAACCACCTCTTCACCCACAAAGATTCCAGATCTCGAAGCTTCGTTCCCATTTTAAAAAACCTTCCAGAAGTGGATTAGCACAGGTATGATCTCCATTCCATCACCGATTGGCATTGCTCCTATCTAATATGAGGCATCGGCGCGAGTGAGACAAGAAAATGGCGTTCTTCTGTAAATTAACATGTTTTTAAGGAGCTACTCCAGGAATGATTAAGAGAGAGTTTGTTCAGTATACTATAAGGAATATAATGGCACATTTTCATGATGGAAAATAGACATGGGGGTCACTGTTGAAGCTCCTCCAAGATTCGGGAATAGGGAGTACATCGATAGTGACAAATTTATGTGTAATATATTCCCCCTAAAGCATGAAGGCCGAACAAGAGTGTGGGTTGAAATGCTTTACGAGTACGTGCCAGGACCAAGACGTCGTCATTGGAAAACCTGCGAAATCAAGCATATATATATATATATATAACTGAAATCTTTGAGATAAACACATGACATGAGGTATGGACGCAGCCATCCATAAAAGAGATCATGAAATAGGATCCGTGGTATGGTCGCAGCCATCCAACAATAAAGAGGATCACAAATATAGACTCAGGTATGGTCGCAACCATCTAGATAAAAGAGTCATGTGTACAATCATGAATAATACATATCGCTTCACAGCCTGGACTTTATCAGACAAAACCCAGGGTCTTGCGCTCCACCTTGACCCAAAAAAGTACAAATTCAGGCATGTAAATGAGTGAGTTGAAGTTGAACATGCAATAAAATCGCCTGATTACCAATCAATGATGTAAATTGTCAACAGGCGCGAGAGAGAACACCAATAATGACAATGGCCCTCAAGGTACTAGCAGTACAATCCATGAGATGTGAATAAGGAGTTGACATAGAACACATGTGAAATCATCTGATAGAAGGCCAAAGATGTGAACTTGTCATCGGACATGAACAACCTGTCATTAGAGCATGCAGGCTGTAAGATACTAAAAAGGGATCTCTAGATCAACTTCCCCGATAATGAGTCGAAGTCGAAAAGAAGTGATCTGTTGAAGGAGGGCCATAATGTGTCCCAGATCATCGACACGAGACAGATGAAATAAGATAATGATGAAATTGAACAGAATACCAGGCAATGAGTAAGAGATAGAAGGAAATTCTCTTGAACATATCGACGACATGACTCTGAATCTTGGTAATGTTTGACTCAAATGGATTCAGAGGTCATGTTGATGAAATTGGTAATTGAATGAGAGGCAAATATATTTCCAAAACCCATGGAGGAAAAGTGACGAATGTAGGATGTCCACAACCCGACACGAAATAGAGGATGTGTCATGTCCAAGAGTGACATACTGCTGATGCAACTGATAAATACTTCCATATTCCCCCACCATTTTTGGTGAGTACCCCAATTAATTTTGAATACAATAATGAAGGGAATAAAATATTCTTGTCATATAAGTTTTCCCTTTGAACAAATCCATCCTATTACATTTTACGAGCCCTGGGAAGGAGGAACTCAAGCTCATAATGGTGACGGGTCCAATGACGTTAAATTTTAAGGAGTCTGACAAAGGTGGAACTTGACACCTTTTCATGTTTATAGAGCTTGAAAAGAGGTGAAAATAAAACTATAGATGTCCCTTTTCATAAATAGTCCCTAAAACCCGAAAAGGTAGAAAAAAATATTTGAGAGAACCTCTTAGCCGTGATTAACTAAGGTATTCCTTTTTCATTAATAATTTATCCCAGCCTGAAAAAGGGGTAAACGTATACTAGATAATTGAAATTTTGTACACTTTATTGAGTTCAAAACGACAAGAACTTGACAATCTTTTCACGTTTAGAGAGTTAGAAAAGAGCTGAAAGATGACTCCAAGGGGTGAATTTTTAATTTATTTTTACCAAGTTTGAAAAAGTAATAAACTAGAACTCGTGCACATGTCATCTATGAAGAAATTAACCCTAATTCTGTACAAGAACAAACCCATCATCTATTTTCGAGGTACAAGTCATTAAAATATATTAAAATATGATAAAACCCTAAGTGACTTTGAACACTTATAGAAAATGAGGAAAGTAAAAACATTTTTACTTTTTACATTAAAAAGTTTTGGAAGAGGTTTTTACCCTTATTTACCTTAGTTCTTCAAGAGAAGATTGTGGGAGATCCAAGAGGCTAATCGACCATCCCTCAACACCAGGTAATAGCCACACTCATTATGTGCATTTTCATACCTATTTTAATATTTTTTACACAACATAACAATTTTTTGGAGAAGAGATCTAATCATGGAGTCACGGCGGATCGGCACGGGGACCCCATATCGAGATCACACAAGTCTTCTGTTCTAAAAATGGGCAGAGCGCCGATCGACACATTTTTTTTTAAAAATGTTGCACCGATTGTAAAGCGTGAAAAAAACACTCCAAAAATCTTCATGCAAAACCGAGTTTCAAGTATGGACACTGACAAGAAGCTGTGTAAATGTTATGACTGGAAGGAAAATATCGAGCAATCATGGTGATTGAGTGGAAAGAGAGAGATCACGACGAAGTAGACAGATCAACTATGGAAAATCGAGACTGCCTTGCTGCCTTGAGGAACTACGGGCTCCTAAAAATCTTTATGACCTCTGGCTTAAGAGCACAACCAAAATTACTGAAGTACTTGATAAGAATTTGGGATACGAGACATGAGAGATTCATCCTTGGTGACTAATAGCTCGAAATTGAAGTGGCCAATATTTACTTCATCACTGACCTATCACGCAGAGGAGCATGGGCATGTTTGATTGGGGCCTAAATCATGGGCGAAAGTATGGATATGCTCATAGGGAGGGAATGTTCAGAGGTGAAGAAATATTCCAGTGTGAAGATATAGATAATCAGTGTGAACAAATTTCCACTCAAAGTAATATTATACACCATTACACGTGCCACCGGGGCACAAGCACTCCATGAGGCTACCAAGTCTCAATTGAAAACTATTGTGGATTGTGTGTCGCCCACCATTTTTAACTGGGCAGAAGATGTGCTGGAAAATATGAAGAAACAACTCACAAAGTGTAAGAATAGTCGACTGAAACAGTTTGGATATGGATAGATCTTGATAGCAATTTTCTTGGAATGGGTATCGTTGTTCTAATTCCAGTGGGTAGAAGTAGTCGCGCTTACACCATGGGAGCCAGGTATGATGAGATGGGATGAGCTGATACCTCATTCAGGAGGTGGGCATAAGATTTCATACAAATCTACATTCTTTGTATGGTTGAGGCGTCAACTTATTTTCGTGGAGGATTTGCCATACTCCAGGACTGATTTTCGGGGTGATCCAGATCTACCGCTTCTAGAGGGAAAGTAGTGGGACGACAGAGGTAAAACATGTTTTTTGTTAACTTTTTCATGTTTATATATTTTTTTGATATATATGTTATGATATTGAAACTTATGTGCCTCAGATGTCGGACCAAAGAGACTAGATGGGATTTCCCCTATTGCTAGGAGAGTGGCGAGAGAGTTTGAGGCTACTCCATATGAGGAGGGAGCATATGCTGAAGAAGAAATTTCCCGAAATATGGATGCTTTGACTATCGGGATTCCGGAATATGCTCGTGTTTAGGATATTCCCCAACGTTATCAGAGGCATATTGTAGTAGTGTCTGATCGTATTCACCGACTACTAACTCAAGTCATTCGAGAAGTGGTCTGCTACCATGACCACCATGTTGATTAGTATAGTTTTGATTTCTGTAGTTGTAGTCTTGTTGAGACCTGCGAGTCTCGTTATGTACCAAAACAAATATTTTTTTGCGTTATGATGTACTTGAAAACTATTTACAAACCAAATTCACACACACACACACACATATATATGCTATATGCTATATTTTCCTATTTTTATACATGGTGAATGATGATCATAGTTTTACAGATTGCATAAATGGCTATCTATAACATAATTAGCCAATGCATCTGTTAATGTATTCATGTTTCATAGAATGTGTTGATATGTAATGTAATCAAAATTCATTTCTAAAAGAAGAATGTGCAAATAAATTCTCAAAATTTGAGGGTTTATGACGGAATATTTCTCATTGAGTTGTAGGACATCAAGCTGTGAATCCAGGTTTACAACCAATTCTCTAATTCCAAGAGTGATTGCTTCTGACAAAATTTAAATGATGGCACTATATTCAGCAATATTGTTGGTTATACGACCTAAAAATATACCTTGCAGATCTACTAACTCACCATTAGGGTCATAGATAACCCATGCTGCAGAAGATAAATTTCAAGTACTACGACATGCACCATCAGCGAAACCTACATAAGGAGTTAAAGACATTTGCAAATCAAGTAAAACAAGATAAGCAAGAAAACCGCTTGCAAATGCACACCAAACGAAAATGTACAAAAATGAAAATCACATTGATCTGAAAATGGGTGGATAAATTGAAATGCATATGCACAAGCACCTCCCACTCAGTTAAAAAAATAAATGATTGTGCTTATTCATGACTATGCGAAATTTTATACTTGAAACATGTGTATGTTTTTTAACTGTTTAAGTGCTTTAAGAATTTTTTTTTTTGCTGATTTTAAGAATGTGTAACAACCATATAATGCAGCAAATAAGCATCAACACATAACAAAAAATTTAATATAGGAGTTCTGTAATATTCCAAAAATTTTTCCTTCATCTAAATGGAATATTATAATTTGTTTTGTCACTAGGTAGGTGAATAAATGGGTAGGGAGACCCATAAACCTCTTTGGAAGGAATAATAACACTCCTAATGTGAAAGGAGGAAGAATAAGCAACTGGATTAAGCACCTTTGGGTGTGAACAAGGCTTGGATCATGTTGATTTAGTCAACTTTGACCAAGTCAACAACGTTGTCATGGAGGAGTGGCCATTATGATGAGACAATGTAGTTTTAGTGGAGGACAACTTGCATGAGCTTGGTGGAAAGTATGGAGGGGACCCAATGTGATGAGGTTCACTTGCTATATATGGAGAGGATGGAAAAATTTGTTATGGATGTTTTTTATTATCATTTGATATTGGTTTTTTAGACTTTGCTTCCTCTTGTTGTTTAGCATGGTTGCAGTGCTGTTTAGCATAAGGGTGTTCCTGATCGGGAATCCATACCTCATCCTCAGGGAAGGAGAGGTTCTTTGGGCTAAATTTCCTCATTCCTACATTTTGGCCAAGCTATCTCCTGTAGCTACAATGCATTTTCTGTTTAGAGCTGGGTTGTGTTGCAGGGTGCAACAAAGGAGGATCTCATTGAGCCATTTTTGGGCTTGTTTTTCAGTGGAGAGCTAGTCTATTCATTGGAGGATCAACAAGGAGGGCTCCTGGGCATATTTTCACATATTTGGCATCAGGGAAACCATCCACCATCCCTCACATCGCAATATTATTTTTGAACTGCGTTATTTCTGGAGGCAGTTGCTGGAAGGATTCTTAAAGCTCATCAGGAGGGTCTATTTCTGAGTAGAGGGATAAACCTTCTATTTAGAAATACCATTGGGGGAGGACATCATAATTTCAAATTTTTCATAGCCTCATTGTATTCAGATCCAATTTGCAGTGACATATCAACCCTAGGGTTATTTGTCACATTGTACATTTCTTGGTATTTCTAGCAATATTTTCCGGGTTGGCTAGAAATCATGCATTAGAGCCTATATATTCTTTGTTGGGCATTTCTTTTGCTTCTATCAGCCATATTTCATTTGTATATGTATTCAAAAATAACTACACTAATATAGACAGCGATTTCACTGCTTTCCGACATTCTATACAGTTGTAACAACTCATGTACTCACTGTTTTGATCATTGGAGATTGTTTCCTATTTCTTGAGTGGCTTGTCCCTCATGATATTTTTGTATATTTCTGCTGATATATTAATAAAATGATGGCTGCATATTGATCCCTTTTATGTCATGATCATATTTTCTGTGGTTTACATTATTATGTCTTGTATTGCTGCATTTTCTAATTTGGAATATTACAAGTTCACCCGAATATCATGGGCTACGTCTCCTTAAGCTCTTGTCAAATTGACTTGGCTCTTTGGGATTATGATGCATAAATTATTTTACAAGTAAATACTTAAATCAAATGGTTATCTAGGCTGTACCATTGGGTTTATAATATCATCATACCCCTGATCATGGTTGTCATCACTCTGAAGAAAGATCCAGGTCCCCTTAGACTTGATTTCTACTGTCGGTGCCTTAATCTTCCCTGAGCTTCTCTGTGGAAATAACCCTTTAATAAATCATTTTCTATCCCTGAAACCTCACCTACTATCTCCAGCACATATCATGCCTCCAAAATAGACTGATCATTTTCTCAAAATGAGCTCTGGCTCCCCAATCTAGGCCTCCATCCACTATTGGCCTCGGGCTGCCCAAAACTTCCCCGTGGCTCTTAGACCTTCAAAATTCTTAAAATGTCTCTAAAAATCCTTTCATTAGATTCAAAATTTCCTGAACAGTCAGAATATACTATTCACTTGCAAAATCTGGACTTCGCTTGCTCCAGTTTCGCCTCCAATACCTGGTGGCACCCTTGGCTCTAGGGTCACTCAAAACTTCTATGAAGAATATCAAGCTCTAGAAGTCCTCAAAAGCTTCTTAAAACTCCATCATTGGATTCAGAAGTATCAAAATAGTCAGAAATGACTATTGGTTTTCTGAGAATGGATACTGGCTGCTCTGGATAGGCCTCATTCTCCTGCTGGCACCAGGTGGCCCTAGTAGCCCTGGGAAATTATTTAAATAAAATTGGCTTTAAAAATTCCTCTAATGGCTTTGAAAACCTCACCATTAGTTCCATAATTTTTGTAACATCCAAAATTCACTGTTGGATTGTTGAGAAAGGCCTCTAGCTACCCTGGCTAGGCCTCAAACTGCTACTGGCCGATGGTGGCCCTGGTGGTGCCTAGAACTTATATGAAGAAAAAAACTGCTCAAAAGTCCTTTTATGGCTCTAAAAACCTCACCAATGAGTCTGGAATGTCTGAGATAGTCGAAATTGACTATTCACACTCTCAGAATGGTCGAATCTAGCTTAAGATAGAGCCTAAACTGATTTTTCCCAGTGTCCCCTAAAAACCCTCCACTAAAAATGGAGGAACTTCACTTAACTGAAGTTAAAGTTGGAAAACTTCCAAAATTTTGGAGCGCCTCTATTTATTTGCCAAGAAAACCTCTAGGAATGACTGTTTGCACTTAAGTCTAACCGTCAAGGTGTTGGGCACATGCCCTAACTCCGCGGTCTTCATAAATGTGGAGCGAAAACCGTTGGAACTAACCTTAACCGTCGGCTTAAAATTTGCGGATGATCGTCCATTGGACATCACTTAACAAAAAATGCGGAGACTGCATAAAAACCGTTAGCGATACCCACCACCATAACAATTCCTTGTGACCAGGTTTTAATGTTGGCGATTAACGGTTTCATAAACTATTGGAGGTTTCATTTGGTGCCTCGTTCCAGGTTAAGGACACATGGGGAGGGGCTGGCCCCTCCTCTTCAAATATTTCAACCATAAATAAACAATGACTACCATATGTTTAAGAACCTCGATGTGGCGTGATGGCACGCAGGCAGGCTAGTTGGGCTATGGTCTCATGTTCAATTCATGCTGGGACCAAAACCAAATTTTACACCACCACTCAGGGGATACGTGGCGGCCTCAGGGTTGGCCATGTGTCGCCCTATAATTGGTCCTTCATAAAACTTCAACCAATAATTAACTGACACTTGTCCAAATATTACTGGCTCGAAAGGAATATTCTGAGGAATATTCTAGGAATATTCCCTAGAATATTTTTTTTTGAATATTCAAAACCCAGTCAAACTTGGTCAAATGCCAAAAATTGCAATTTACTAGAATTTTCAAATTGCGATAACTTCTTCATACAGTGTCAGATTTTTGAACTATTCATGACACCAGAATCAAGAGACGAGATCTATCATGTCACTTAGGTTCGACACACTTTTAAAGACTTTGAAATTTGAGCTATCACTTAGGTCCTTGATCCACATCTGATCACACCTCCCCATTGGGAATCTTTTGGACCCCAAAAGACTGATTACCTGATCTGTTTAGTAGATGAGAGTATAGTACCCTCACTTTTTAGCCTCCATACACTTTTCCCTGCTTGGATTAGTGCCTTTTTACCCAACTTGAAGGTAGTCAACACTTTCCTTATTGAATGCTCTTGTCCTCCTGTCAAGAATTGTCTTCCTTGAACTCACTCAGAAAATTCTGGTTAGAAATTGATAGAAGGTAGCTGAACATCATGTCCTTGATCATCGATCCAAGGTGGCTCGAACAAACATAAATTTCCAACAAAAATTCATACATAACTGAAATTTTCATATGTACAATTGAATGTATGTCTTACTGAAGTCAAACCACTTCTTACCAAGCCAATTCCATGGCGATTTTTGCTGCTGAAAATATTCTTCATGTGAAACATTTGTTCTCACATAAATGATGGAATATTTGGTTCCAATTTCACCAGTCTTTCTATCCTCTTGCTTCATGTGCTTGGGATGGTTAGTTGGATGCAATATTGGGCAAAAAAATGTCCCTTCTTCTGGAAATGTGTGAAAGTATTTTTCACTTTCTTTGCAAGTTACCTTCGCTTCAACTATTTCTTGTATTCCTTCATCCTCTTCCACCATTTTGAAACATCATGTTTACACAGACCATAATATGCACAACAACTCTTTCTTCCATTCAAGCATGCACATTTGTCATGCTTATCAGAAACATAATCAACTTGAATATGGCAATAATTATACCTCAAATGCTGCTTTGCATGTCCATATTTTTTACTTTCATGAGGAAATGAACTTGTAGAGGTTCCATATTTCCTTTGAAGACAAACATCGGTGTTCATGTCTTGATAACTGTCAAAAATCTTATGCTCAACATAAGCTGCATGTCTACACACATATTTCTGTAACTTGCTTTAAACAATGTCAATCAACTTGAAAACAAACTTGACATGTTTGTGGTTTAGAACTTGTAACAAAATTTCTTTTTTAAGTTGTCTCAAATGCCTTCATGGCTGCAAAGTTTTCGCCATAAGATTGAACATAGCCTAGAACAAATTTCTTAGGTATTTCCTCAACCAAAATATGATCAATCATGCCTTGTGCATGTTTTCCTAAACCCTTTCCTTCATAGCCCATTTTTAACATTAACTTGGACCCTATACCTCTAGTGTGATTTTCAAATGAACCTACACATATTTCTGAAGAGGAATTTGAAGACATAATAGAGTGTTTTACCTCTGCTTCAAGCATGTTCTTAGTTAAGGCCTCTTGGGCTTGATGGAGCTGCATCTCCATCTCATGCAATATTTGAAGAATTTATTCCTTCTCTTTCTTCATAGAAACCAATTGCTCACGAAGTCTAGTGCTTTCCTTTCTATCTTCAAACATAATTTTCACTCTATCCTTCAAGATGTAGAAGTCTCGATTCATTTCCTCATCGAAGAATGCTGTGAAGGAGGGGGATTTTGAAACCTCACTTGATGAATTTTTAATTATGAAAATGAACGAAATAACTTCAAAAAAATTAACAAAGCTTTCAAAAAAAATTGACAAATGGTTGTAGAGTCAAGATATTCTTCAAGCAGCCTTTTGCAAACAAACCCTCTTGTGCTTCAAGGGTTTACTTGAGGTCCTTTTGGTAAGGAGAATGCCTTCATATTTCTTCCTTCTTGTCCTCTTCTATACTTAGCTATCATTAGCTCTCCCTTCACCTCTAGCAAACTCAAACTTGCAAGCAACAGTCAATTTGCAAACAAAAAGTTTCTTTGCACTATTAAACACCTTTCAAGTCAAATAAGCAACCTAGTGCTCTGATACCAACCTGATTTGAAAATGGGTGAATAACTTTAAATGCATATGCGTAAGCACCTCCCACTCAGTTAAACAAATAAATGATCATGCTTATTCATGACTATGCGGAATTTTATAATTGAAACATGTGTATGTTTTTTAACTATTTAAGTGCTTTAAGAGCTTTTTTTTTTTGCTGATTTTAAGCATGTGTAACAACCATATAATGCAGAAAATAAGCATCAACACATAAGAACAAATTTAATATAGGATTTCACCCAAATATTGTGGGCTATGTCTCCTTGAGCTCTTGTCAAATTGACTTGGCTCTTTGGGATTATGATGTATAAATTATTTTACAAGTAAATACTTAACTCAAATGGTGATTTGGGATGTACCATTAGGTTTAGAATATCATCATACCCTTGATCATGGCTGTCATCACTATGAAGAAAGATCTAGGTCCCCTTAGACTTGATTTCTACTTTCGGTGCCTTAAGCTTCCCTGAGCTTCTCTGTGGCACTAACCCCTTAAGAAATCATTTTATATCCCTAAAAGCTCAAATAATATCTCTATAAAATATCATACCTCCAAAATAAACTGATCATTTTCTCAAAATGAGCTCCGGCTCCCCAATCTAGGCCTCCATCCACTGTTGGTCGTGGGCTGCCAAAAACTTCCCTGTGGCTCTTAGACCTTCAGAAGTCTTAAAACGGCTCTGAAAATACTTTCATTTGATTCAAAATGTCAAAAATAGTCAGAATAGACTATTCACTTGCAGAAATTGGCCTCTGACTACTCTGGTTTCGCCTCCAACACCTGGTGGCACCTCGTGGCTCTAGGTTCATTGAAAACTTATCTGAAGCATATCGAGCTCTAAAATTCTTCAAAATATTTTAAAAAATCCATCATTGGATTTATAAGTATCAAAATAGTCATAAATGACTATTGGTTTTCTCAAAATGGATACTGGCTACTCTAGATAGGCCTCATTCTGCTGCTGGCACCCGGTGGCCCTAGTGGCCCTTGGAACTTCTCTGAAGAAAATTGGCTTTCAAAAGTCCTCTAATAGCTCAAAAATCCTCACCATTAGTTCCATTATGTCTCAAACATCCAAAATTGACTATTGGATTGTTGAGAAAGGCCTCTAGCTGCCCTGGATAGTCCTCAAACTGCTGCTGGCCCATGGTGGCCCTAGTGGCCCATAGAACTTATATGAAGCAAAAACATTTTCAAAAGTCCTCTCATGACTCTAAAACCCTCACCAATGAGTCTAGAATGTATGAGATAGTCGAAATTGACTATTCACACTCTCAGAATGGTTGAATCTAGCTCAAGATAGAGCTTAAACTAATTTTTCCCAGTGTCCCCTAAAAACCCTCCACTAAAAATGGAGGAACTTCACTTAACTGAAGTTAAAGTTGGAAAAATTATGAAATTTTGGAGTGCCTCTATTTCTCCGCCAAGAAAACCACTAGGATTGACCGTTGGCACTTAATTCTAACAGTCAGGGTGTTGGGCACATGCCCTAACTCCATGGTCTTCATAACTGTGGAGCGAAAACTGTTGGAACTAACCTTAACCGTTGGCTTAAACTTTCCAGATGACCATCCATGTGACTGCACTTAACACAAAATGCGAATACTACGTAAAAACCATCGGAGATACTCGTCATCATAACAACGCCTTGTAATCAGGTTTTAATGTTGGCAGTTAACGGTTTCATAAACCGTTGGAGGTTTCATTTGGTGCCTGGTTCTGGGTTAAGGACACATGGGGAGGCACTGGCCCGGGGGGCTGTCCCCTTCGCTCCAAATTTTTCAACCATAAATAAACACCAAATACCATATGGTTAAGAACCTTGATGTGGCATGATGGAACGTGGGCAGGCTAGCCGAGCTATGGTCTCACATTCAATTCCTGCGGGGACCAAAACCAAATTTTACACCACCACTTAGGGGACACGTGTCACCCTATAATTGGTTCTTCATAAACCTTCGACCAATAATTAACTGACACTTATCCAAATATTACTAGCTCGGAAGGAATATTTTGGGGAATATTTTGAGGAATATTCCCTGGAATATTATCTTTTTTTTTAAATATTCAAAACCTAGTCAAACTTGGTCAAAGGCCAAAAATTACAGTTTACTGGACTTTTCAAATCATGATAACTTCTTCATACGGTGTCAGATTTTCAAACCGTTCACGGCGTCGAAATTAGGAAGACGAAATCTATCTGGTCTCTTAGGTTCGACACACTTTTGAACACTTTGAAATTTGGGCTATCACTTAGGTCCTTGATCCAAATCTTATCACACAATAATGTAAAAAGGTAATTACACGAGAAAATAATGCATAATACTTCTTCAGATAAAGCCTGTTTCAGGGTTTATCCAAAGGGCTACCTTCATAATCAATTATCTCATAGGCTCCTTTTTGCAAAATATGTTTTACTATGTATGGCCCATGCCACATTGGTTCGAATTATTCATGTGATTGGTCATAAAGAAGGACCAAGTCTCCTTCAGAGAAGGCACGTGGAGAAATAGTCTGATCAAAATGGGCTTTGACCCGATTATTCTAAGCTTCTGTAACTAAAGCGGTGAAGCGTCGAGTTTCATCAAGCATTTTGAGATACAAGAGACGTTCCTCTTCTGGTGAGGTATTTAGAAGCAATTGAACAACTAATTTGAGTGAAGGAATTTCACATTCAATAAATTTTTTTTCTTCAAGGCCATATAATAACTGAAAAGGAGTGAATCCAGTAGCATTTTTAGCTGAGGTTCAATAAGCCCACAGAGTTGAAAGAAGCATGAGATTCCAGTTTGACTTGTGCATCCCAATAGTGCATTGAAGCATAGTAACTAAGACTTTATTGAGTGCTTCAAATTGGCCATTAGCCTAAGGGTAATATGGAGTTGAGCTATCATGACATAGGCCCAATTGAAAGGTCAGCTCAACCATCATGTAGTGGCGAAAATGAGAGCCATGGCTAGTGAAAATGGCTCGAGGGACTCCAAACCGAGTGATAACATGATTGAAGAGAAACTGAGCCACAATTTTATCATCAAAAACATATGTAGGCATTGCCTTGGCCCATTTGGTAAAATATTCGACAACAACGATAATATAAGCATGCCCCCCTGTCGAGTGAGGGTTACATGTCATGAAATCAATGCCCCATTTAGCAAAAGGGTCGATGGTAACAACTGGGTGTAAGGGTGCAGGTCGGGTGCGCATCTTCTGCTGGTAAATCTGGAAAGCATGAAATTTATGAACGGCAAGAATGCAATCATTGAAAATAGAAGGTCAAAAATAACCAAAACGAAGGATTTCTGAGCTGTGGCATATCCAGACATATGATCGCTACATGCCCCAGAGTGGCAGTCATTGAGCACTCTCTCAGCCTCTTCGAAAGTCAAACATAGAGAGGATTTATCTAGCCCTAGGATGGGTCTAGTAACAACAGGGAACAATCTAATGCCTACTTTCTTAGATTGCAAATGAACACAGATCCTATATAGATGACCTACCTTGATATGATGTTGCTCCTCGCTTGAGTCCTTTGATCCTTTTCTCTTATTAGTCAGACCCTTGTTGTTGCCAACGCTTAGTTACCTGCACAAGAGATCAAACAACACAAAACGTGAAAGCACAACATGTATTTCACATAAAAAATCTATCTAGTTTATCAAGGAATACTAGAGATCAAATCATGCATCATAGAAAAGACTGGAAATTAAGAATCAATTGTATCATATTAATATAAGAGGGGGAGTTACAACTTTCACCTTGATGTTGCAGCTCTCCTTCAATGGGTCTAGATCCAGACACATCTCCAAAGCGCTTGTTTCAACTTGATACGAAAAGGCCAAAGGTCTCAACTCTCCTTCAATGCCTATAGCAACACTTCTCTCTCTGTTGTTCTTCTAATTTTTTTTTAACTAGCAGAGGTATGGGAGGATGTCCATTTTATAGTGAAGGGAGAGGGAATATGGATCCACTTAAGCTTGGGAAATGTTTTATCTCCTTGGGTGGTTCCTATTTTGTAGGAACAAGAAGCCCAAAGAAAGAAGCTCGACCCTACCCCCATGAACAAAAAATCAAATCTCTGCCCACAAAGCTTCCAGATCTCGAAGCTTCATTTCCATTTTTAAAAACCTTCAAAATGTGGATTAATACAGGTATGATCTCCATTCTAGCGCCAGTCAGCACTGCTCCAATATTAATATGAGGCATCGATGTGAGTGAGACAAGCAAAGGGTGCGATGCTCTAAATTAACATGTTTTGAAGGAGCTACTCCAGGAATGATTAACAAAGATTTTTTTCAGTATACTGTAAGGGATATAATGGCACATTTTCATGATGGAAAATAGACACAGGGGCCACTGTTGAAGGTCCTCCAGGATTAGGGAATAGGGAGTAGAGGGACAGTGACAAATTGTTATGTAACACATTAGTATGATGAATGAAGATTGATTACAATTTCTAGCTCAATCTAAGCTCAAACTGCAAGTGAATAACCTATTTCTCTGCTCACTAAGAAGATCTAACCCAAACTTAGTCAATTTCGGCATTCGCCCGAGCCCCTATTTTCTTGCGCAATTCCTTGAGAAATTAGGCCCCTATTATTTATTAAATTTCTCAAATTGACTGCGCAGTTCCTAAGATTGATCATCTGATTGCATGCAACACTTATACACTCAAGAATAGTCTAAAACATATGTTACACTACCTTGGAATCCCCACCACAACTAGGGAAATCTAACTCTCTACATGCTCTAGCTATTTTGGGTTGATTGATCAGTTAACTAGATGATCACCGAGTTATACTGGAGTTAAACTGCTTAACTAACCTTCCACTAGTTCCTCCAACTGTTAGAACTAGATTAAATGAAAACAAATTGAAATAATTGACCTTGATTGCTACAAATTAACAATCACACATTCTTACATGAACTATAACTCCTCTAACTCGAATTTACTAAGCTAATTGAGTGACAAGAGCCATGTAACCTCTGTTAACTACATCCAAGTTCTCTGTTGGTTTGGAAATTTGAATTTTCTCAATTTTATCAAGGAAAAATAAAATTTATAATTTCTTGCTACATTTTTCAGCTCTCCCTCTCAGCAACGAAGGGATTATCAACCACCCCTATCTTTCACCTTTGGAACTCAAACTTCCCTCTTGACAAGGTCTTTGTCAAAATGTCAAAATCTTGTTCCTTTGTCAGAACGTATTGTAGCAACATTATTTGTCTTTGCACATAGTCTCGTAAATGGTGATACCAAATATCTATATGCTTGGATAGATCATGAAACACATGATTCTTAGAGAGCTTGATGAAACTATGATTATGACAATAGATCACAATTGATCCATCATCTGACCAAACAACCCCACAATTATCTTTCTCATTTAGATCACCTCACATGTTGCTTGACTTGCAACCATATATTCTGGTTCTGCAGAGTTGGGCGCCATAGATCTTTGCTTCTTGTTGTACCAAGAAAAAACTACGAACCCAACACTGAAAATTCCACCTGATGTACTCTTTCGGTATGATGGAATCTCTGCCCAATATGCATCTGTGAAACCTCAAAAATTCACTCCCTCTATTCGTCTATACCATAATCCAAACTGGGTAGTGCCTCTAAGGTACTGTAAAACATGCTTAGATGACTTCAAAAATAATCTGGTTGGCCTAACCATAGCTTGGATCAGCTCGTTGACTGCATAACACATATATAGTTGTGTTTTCACAAGATACATCAATGAACCCACTATATTTCGATAAATTTAGCATCCACTTCCTCACTTGAAGTGACATCCTCCTTCCTCCAGTTTTTCGCTAGAGGTGTCTCCATGGGTTTTCAACTCTCCATGAAGAATCTTTTTAATATCTCATTTGCATACTTTCCTTGAGAGATAAAAAATTCCAAATCGACTTTCCATACTTCCAACTCGAGGAAGCAGTGCATAAGACCCATGTCCTTCATTTTTAAATTCCCTTGCAAGGTCCTCCTTGCAATATCTGATCAGCTACTCATAACCAATTAAAAGTGAATCATCAACACATAAGACAATAATAAGAAATTTACCTTCTACCAAGATATGATATAGCTTTGCATCTGCTTCACTTTTGTTTAAGCACAAACCAATGAGATAAATATAGATCCTGGTGTACTAAGCACATGGTGCTTTTTTGAGACTGTAAAATGCTCGCTTTAGTCTGCACAGATGGGACTCTTGATCAAATATCTCAAAACCTTCTAGTTGATTGATGTTCACGTCCTCCTCAATAACCCAATTGAGGATTGCTGTTTTTACATCCATCTGGGGATCTTCCATCCCATCTGCATAACTAGAGAAAAAAATGATCTTATGGATGAGTATCTTGTTACAAGAGAAAATGTCTCCTCATAGTCAATTCCCTCAACATGAGATTACCCCTTGGCCATAAATCTAGAATTATACTTGTCTATGCTTGTATATTCCACATGCTTAACCTCGAAGATCCATCTCGAACCCACAATTGATTTACCTGGTGGTCTTGGGACCCATTCCCAAACACTGTTCTTTATAATGAATTCGTACTCTTATACCATTGCAACCCATACAGGTTTCTCTACTACTTCCTCAAAAGAGGATGGTTTAGTCTCTACAAGCTAAGTCATTAGAGCCATGTAGCCAGTGTACCATTCATGTGACCTTATCTACCTACACAAATTTAAAGGAGCTCCCACATTCTCCATCGCATATTGCAAAAGTCTATCAACTTCCATGGTCCTTTTTTCCTTTTATGGATGGTTAAACCTGAGTGGATGTATCCACTCTTTGCTCCTCAATTTTTGGCTGCTCCACAACTTCTCGTGACTCCTCCTTTGGTGGGACATGAAGCTCCCTGTCAAAAGGGCACCACATCGCTTTCTCCTCATCCAATTTTACATCCCTTCACACAACTGTCATTCTGAGGGATGGAAAGTACATATGGTGGTTGTGAAGAGTTTCTGTGTAGCTCTCAAATACCCCCAATTATTCCGTCGGCTCAAGCTTCTTCTTTGATTCTTTGGAGACATGGGAGTAGATAGAGACTCCAAAAATCCTGAAGTGCGACACATCTGGCCTTCTCCTTGAGAAATCCTCCTCCAGTGTAATCATGCCCAGAATCCGATGAGTACTCTGTTTCTACAAATAGTCTATCATGTTGCATGTCTCTTCCCATAAATGTAGTAGTAGACCTTGGTCATGAAAAATAACCCTTGTAGCTCCCATAATGCTACAATTCTTTCTCTCAGCTACCCTACTATGTTGTGGGTTGTGGGGTGTTGTCAAATTTCATCGAATTCCTTCTTTCACGCATAATTTTTTGAATTCATTCGACATGAACTCCTATCCATTATCTCTCCTGGGGGCCTTCACCTTCTTGTCGGTTTCTTTTTCAACTAGTGCCTTGAATTCTACGAACTTGAATAATGTCTCATATTTCTTCTTCAACATACAAAAGATCCAACACTTCTGTGAGAATTCATCAATAAAAATGACAAAATAATTGTAACTAGCAGTGGAGGCTATCGAGAACAGTTCACATACATTAGAGTGGATCCTTTCCAAGAATTCATGTGCTTTGTTGTCCCAATCACGGAATGTGGATTTTTTTTTCTTCCCCAATGTACATCCTTTGCATACATCCTACTACTCAAGTGCTCTTTTATGGAGGATAATGGTTATTTGTTTCATAATATTCAAGGAATCATGATGCAAATGGCCAAGCATTCTGTGCCAAAGTTCATCGACATCACAACCCTGCCATTTTTCTACCTTAGTGCTTAATGCAACACAATCTTCCATATCTAGATTATATATTTTTTCACATGAACCTCGATTCGCTTCACCTGTCCTGTGGCTATGTGTCTCAAAAATGCCTTTCCTTTGCTGAAGATCACAATATAACCACGGTCTTCCAAAACTACAACAGAGATGATATTTTTCTTTAGGTCCCAAATGAACATGACATCCTTGAGCTTGAGAGGGGAGCCTGACTCCCTTTAAAAGGTGAATGTACCAATCTCGGTCATGCTATACCTTCCGTCGTCCCCTAACTCGATGTGCATGAATTTATCCTCCAGGTCACTTAAAAACTCTCTACACCCTGTCATGTGGAACGATGCACCTGAGCCCAAGTACCACACACTCCCCATCACTTTTCTTTCCATGAATGTGATGAGGGTAAATTCAGGCTTGAATTGTGAATTTTCTCCTCTTAAGGTATTCTTTCTTGCCTTTTTATGTCGACACTTTGTGGCATAGTGCCCAAATTCATGAAAATTGCAGTATTTAATTTTGGACAAATATTTCTTCTTACCCCATTTGTTGGATTCTAGTTTGGTTTGAGATTTCTTCCCTTTTCCCTTTCCAAAAAATGCAAATTTTTCTTCATCCTCACCCTTGGATGAAATCTCATCTATGATATTCTGCCATATTTCCTCCTGTACCAAATCAGACCATAAGCGTTCCCAATTTGGAAGTTTCTCCCTCCTGTTCACTGAATCTTGATAGCTATGCCAGCTCTTGGGAAGGCTTAGAAGGGCTAGGCTTACCAAGTCATATTCTACAACATTAACACCAACCCCGCCAAGTTCATCACGAACTTGTGTGAACCTGCTAAGGTACTGCCAAATAGTGTCATTATTCAAAATCTTGATATTTCGAAGTTTATCCTTGAGCACTAGCTTCCTGTGATCACTAATATTCTCAAATAATTCTGTCAGCACTTTCCACATTGCAAATGAAGATTCTTTCCCATGGATATTTTAGACAATGTGATCTCGCACTCCCTTCAAGATTATTCTCCTCTCCTTGGCTACATATTTCTTCCATTGAGCAAGGTTATAGGCATCAGATGTATGTAGTTTTGCAACATTTGTCTTGATGTATTCTAATAATCCATTGTCATCCAATATCGCCTCCTTGCGATACTTCCATGTGATAACGGGTAAAACCCACAGTCCCCGTTTACTCTCATTTTCTCTTTCTAGAGCTGCCTATAAAATGCATTTTAACCTTCATGCCTCAATTTGCCTCAATCTGTGCAATACAATATTTTTTTTCTGACTGACAATTCTAAATTACCCGTGTGCTTTTGATGTCTCAAATCTGAGATTGAGATATCAAATCACCACACTCTTATGGTTATCAAACCCATACCTGTATGACAGACTTGCATATATAATTTAGACCGAACTCACCTTCATTCAAGGTGCACCAGGCTTTTAGCCTCTAATGTATGGAAATGCCTATGCGTATATATATTGGACCTTGGGAAAACCCCAACTCATAAGTCTCTTTATCTTGACATTCCACTATTGTGCCCAATCAACGAATGTCACAATTCATTAACGTTTCCAACACATGTGATAATGGGTCTGACCTCTTTTAAAACAACACCAACCTTGGCATGTAATATTAAGCTCAATTAACCCTTAGGCAAGAGCTCTCTAATGCTTCACATATAGTATTAGAACCATCGTTTCAATTCCTTGTTAACCAAATCTCCACGTTTCACCATAACATAATGAACCCATTATGTTCTCGGCGCTAAACACCAAACAATGCCTAGTTACTTCGGGCCCACGCATATGCATATTGACCCTATTAAGGATGGTCACCTCCCTTCAAAATTCCACAAAAATTATTCAACCAGTTTTACGCATTCAAACTTAAACTAAATCTTGACTTAACTTAATACGTGACCCAACACTCAAAGGTTCCCATAGCAAATATAACGTACCTCTTCAATCGACGGTTGAGCCGACATCGCACCTACTCCAATGATCCAATGGTGATAGATGCATATCGCGTTTTTTTTCCACTCGGACGTTAACACATCAAAATCGCACGATGAACGTGGTTTTTATAAACCACCTTTGGACACGTGTCATTCGGCAAGTGATATCACGTTATTTTTATGAAAACAACTTTCCACCTTTGCCTTTGCATGATACTGCCAGTTTCGGCCTTCAAAACTACTGTCACTGTTCACGTTTCATGGTTCTGCTGCTCTCTCGGTTCCACATTCGACCATCAACTACAACGCGTTGGTTCGATCGCTATTATTGATACTCCTCATATGTTAATCACTGTCTCGGCTGTGTTATTGAGATCCCAATCAAGTTTCACAATCACTGTCTCAGCTGTGTTATCGAGATCCCAATCAAGTTTCACGGCTCGTCCAGGCCAACACTTTCAATTAACTGAATCCGCCCTTTAATTAGAGATTGTGCGCTTCCGTTCCACGCATCCTTTTGCACAAGTTTGGTTTTTTTACAATGTCAAGGCTTCCTATCACATAGGCACGCTACCTATTTCTGGACTGAACTCTGTCTTGAGCCTCTTTGCATACTTAATTCCTGATCGAATAGTTCCTCTATTATACGGTGAAAACTACCCACCTTTGAGTTGGATGATCTGGTTTTAAAAGCATCGATTCATCCAGAATCGATGCATCAACCTTATATAAAACTCTCTCCTGCAATGATTGAGACTCAACTCAATTTATCAACCCCTGCGCATACGCCTGGAACATATGACTTGCTCCCAATTTTACAACTCGGTCTCATTATTCAATCAAATAATTCTTAGATACATATACCGAACTCCTATTAACCCTTATCACAAAACTATTCACGCAGATACTATGGATTCTAATCAATACATAGAAACCCTGAATTCAATTGCATTTGGACAATAAGAGAAACCATTTCACACAGGGAATGATACCCCCAATTTCAATCAGATTAACACACAGAATTCATAAACAATTGCTTCATCCATTCATATGAACTCAATTACAAAAGTCTTCCTGGATTTGGCCAGATATTCAATTTTGATGGCCCTCCTACTCTCATTACTCCGCCTCCTCTACAGGTCTATCCCCCCTCTCTGAACAGTTCTATCTACTAATGCCTTTTACACTTACAGTTACACAAGGAGGGAATGAATTGACTCAGCTCTGATAGTGATTCACCAAGACTCTTCAGATTCCTGAATTCCTAAGTTTAGCCTAACAACAAAAACTAAACTAACTCCTTCTATCCTCTAATCATTCGAGGGAAATTACATTCTCTCTACAACTGACTAAAATTAATTAAAAACCTATTGATTTTATCACAAAAGAATCTAATTCTCTTGGAACTAAAACTCCTAAGTCTTAACAAAATGCATGAAATTTGTTTTGGCCTAATGCCCCTGCATCACCATGCAATTAAATTAGAGCTGCCTTCTAAGGCATAATCTAGCCTTAGCCTGTTGAAAGTCATCTTCTCAGCTCTGAAGAGATCCTGCTACACTGAACTACAAATTTGATTCTCATGAGAAACAACTTTGTAATTCCTACTCTAATGTGAAAATTTCTTTGATATCGTGTATAAGTTATGATGTAGATTTGCAACTTCTTAATGAAATTTTAATCAAAATCACAAGATACAAACCTACTCTACTGCTCCGCGGAATTCAATTCACATTCAGAACATCAATCACAATCATGCAATGAGAAATAACACACATGCACACAATATTTTTCTAGGGGAAAGTAATATGATAAAAACCCCTTATGTTTTCTTGCATTAAGCTGATGAATAAAGATGCATTACAATTTCTAGCTCAATCTGAGCTCAACCTGCAAGTGAATAACCTATCTCTCTACTCACTGAAAAGAAAAAACCAACAATTAATAAATTTATTTGTCTACTTGATCCCCTATTTCCTTACACAATTCCTTGAGAAATTAGTCCCCTATTATTTAGGAAATTCCTCAAATTGATGCGCAATTCCCAAGGTTTATCATCTGACTATATGCAACACCTATACACTCAAGGCTAGTCTACAAATGATGTTACATTGCCTTGGAATCTCCACCACAACTGGGGAACTCAAATTCTATGCACGCACTACCTAGTTTGGGCTGATTGATCAGTTAATTGGATGATCACTGAGTTAGACTGAAGTCCTATTTCTTGACTGACCTTCCACTATTTCCTCCAATAGTTAGAACTAGGTTAACTGAAAACAACTTGAAATAGTTGACCCTGTTTGATACAAATTAGCAATCCCACATGCTTAATTGAAATATAACTCCTCTAACTCGAATTTACTGAGCTAACTGAGTGACAAGAGCTATGTCACCTCAATTAACTGCATCCAAGTTGTCTGTTGATGTGGAAATTCAAACTTTCTCAATTTAATTAGGGAAAAATCAAATTGAGAATTTCTTGCTTCATTTTTCCAACATCAAATGTATGTGTTCAATTATTATTATTATTATTATTAGGTATTGTACCCAAAATCAATCCATCTTTCTATGAATTCATTTCCACCAAATATATCCTATGCCCTACCAAAACACTTCCATTCCCTTGGAAATGTACGTGCAATCTTTGTGGGATAGTTCCTTAAGACACCATTATTTTGGAAATTCTTTTCTACTTTGACAATCATGATTTTGTAATGTTCAATCATCTATTTGTGGAGAAAATGAGATTCCAGTGACGTCATAATTGACAATATTGATGCCTCTATAGCCTTCAACGAGTCTCTGCAAAAGTAGGGAAAGGTAATATAACTTGTCGATTTGGTTCTTGGACTTAAACATATATGTCCAGTTTTAGCCTCGAGGAATTACACAACTTGTGCCCTTCACTCCATCTTACCATGATGTTTGAAATTATTGTAAAAGACGCTTACCATTCATATATTAATAGATTTGATTATTGCTTTAAGTGATGTATATGTTGAATGGCTATTCATAATTTTCTTGAAATTCCTATTATAAACACAACATGTAATGAAAAATTGCTCATTCACATTATTGTGAACATTATGAACATATACTGACATAATGTTGTTATTTATGGCCTCAAGCTAGAGACCTACAGATTGATTGTTGATGACTATAATTTACAAGATAACATAAATAACGTATGAATCAATTTTTATGTAATAAAGTTAACAAACTGCTAAAATCTAATAATAGAAAAAAAATGCAATTTAAATTAAATTAAACAAATCTTGCTTTCCTATTTAACCTGAGATATATAATATTAGCATAAGAAAGCATCCAATCAAAATACTAAAAAAAAATATTACAAATAATTTACTAGCATAAAAAAGAATGGAAATGAGATATACTCTAATATTTTGTCATTGTGACAAACCTTAATACAATGAGTGACAAACCTTGATACAATGAAATTGAAATTATTTAACAATGATTATTTTTTTCTACCAAACATTCATAAATTCAAATACAGGCGACAGGGACTAATAAGGATCCTCAACATGGAAATTCAAATAGTCATCCTTAGTCACCAAATTCAAGAAAATTTGTTGTTATATGTAATAGTGGACAAAAGTTGGAATGATTAAAAAAAATGGTTTGAAAATATGCATTCTTCCCTTGTTAAACAACTAATAAATTAAAGTTCATTGGAGACATCATTATTTTCCCTAGTTAAGGAACTATTAACTAATGTTCATTGGAGTCATCCTGTTTTTTTTTTTTAAGAAGTAGTTTTAAAATAGGCGGCCATCATAAGTGTCTTGCAAAATTTCGTAAGTAGGATAAGTATTTTAACAGTAGCTTAAGTAGTATAAGTATTTTAAAAAGGATAAAATTTGAATATTAAAATATATTGATGTCTATAGTTTAATTTGGTTATATAATTACACATAATAAATATTTTAAAAAACATTTTAAATTTTAAAAAATTGTTCAATCTAATAGGAAAACTAAAACCAAAATTAGTGTGGACAAACAAAAACCAGTCTTGACATGTGCACGGTGCATAACGATGTGATATATTTTAATAACATTCACGAGACTTAATGGTCTAAGGACCCACATTCCACTTTATACAAGACATCACATTTTCAAGTTTCCCTCTAGAGCAGTTCTTTTGCTGTGAATTTTGATCAAGAAATTTGCAGTTTTGTGAAGCCTTGTTTCCTCCAACAGCCTACTCAAATTGTCCACCTTTGGATCATCTTCAAACTATATATGAATATCCTTATATGCCAAACTTTCCATGATAAAGTACCATTCAATTTCAACTACCCCTAACCTACAAAAAAAAAAAAAAAAAAAAAAATTAAAAATTCTTTTTTCCATAATAAAATCGTTTGGCCTTCAACATTGAAGGCCTCGCTCAAATAAATATTTTCTTCATGAGATTGCGATGGGTTAACGAAGCCCAATCCCCGCACAGTAAAAGTTTAATGAACCCAATCCCTTTCTGTATGCTTAACACGTGGCGTTGGAACCGATGAGGGAGACGAAAATGAGCCACGAAATACTTTCCAAGGTTTAATTTTTGCATACACTATGTATCAGAGGGAAGCCAGCTGTCCTAAGAGGTGTCACTTTCTACCAACACGTGGCAGCAGACATGTTAATCTGAAACGCTCACCTCCCGAACTCGCCACCTTCGATCCTGTGTGGAACCGATATTGTGCATAATTCTATAGATCGTGACAATCTGCCATTGAAATTTCAATCAACGGAGCTGTCAGAGATGAAACCCAACAATTGCATACGTATAATCGTTTGTATCGACTCAAATCTTCTCCTTTAGGGATGTTAACAGGGCCAAAACCATGAAGAAAACGGAGGAGAGTAATGAAACCCTAAAGAAACCAGAGCACTCAAATGAGAAATTTTGTCAAGAAGTTGATGAGATCACAGACAAGGGAATGGACTCTGGAGCTACTGGTAGAAGCGACATGAATGAAACTGCCGAAGATCCATCTGAGAAATTATCAGATATGCATGCCAGTGATGAAGACACGGGCAGTGAATCAAAACCCTCATCTGTAAAAGGTAAAGAAACCCTAGTTGGTGCCAAAGATAGGGTTTTTGGTGCATTCGACTCGGGGTCCAAGGAAGGAGGAGGGAAATCATGGGGGCAATGGGTATCGGATGGGATTAAATATGCCAAGGACAAGGTGACCGGAGGGTCCAGCGATTCTGAAGATGAAAAGGGTTTTGCAGGTAAGGTTAAAAACCATGTTACTGAGGGCGTGGGAACTGTAGTTAGGTCTTTCAGAACAGGAATGCCCATAGGGGAGACTGAGGTGTTGGCTGAGAATGAGCCACCTTCTAATATTACAGAAGATATCAAGCGTGGTGTTTCGGGAATTTGTTCTGCAGTGACTGGTAAGGCTACTGGGATGGCTCAGGGATTGAAGGAAGCGCTAACATTTGATATTGGAAGTGGGAGTGGTAATTCTAAGGACACTGAGGAAGGGCATCACAATTCCTCTTCACAGTAAGAAAGTAATATCTGTGACTCCTAAGCTAAGTTCCAAGCATCATTTCTATGTTATTTTTGAATCTTGAATTTTCTCTCCATCTATAGAGAAAGGATTTCATGTGCCAAAATTTTTGTGAGTTGGCAGAACCCTTCTTTCCAGAGCTTCTGTTAGAATTTGACCTTGGGATGGTTATGATAATTAGGAACAATAACTAGGGTCTCCGGATCTATATAGAGCTATATAGAGCTAAGTTAAGATCGACCTACGCTATTTTCTTATTATATATATACTCTTCATGTTAGGCTCAAAAGTTTTCATATATGTAATTACACATAGTCTTCATACTACATGAAGACTACATTGTAAAAAAATGTTTTTCCTAGCCATTCATAGAAGGTTATATATAGCCTTCATTTTAGTCATATTAGGTTATATAGCTTTCATAGACGGTCTTTCCACAACTATCAATAATACAATATATATTTAATTACACACCACTTTGTAGATGTGTTCTCCCACAATTATCATAATACAAACTACAAATTTCACAAAAATATATTTAATTACACATCACCTTCATATTAATTACACTATCACTTTCATATTAATTAAAAATATATTTAATTACACATCACCTTCATATTATTACACTATCACTTTCATATTAATTAAAAATATATTTAATTACACATCACCTTCATATTATGTATACCTCTATACATCTAATATCTCCATACATCACCTAATTTAATTTATATTAAATATACCTCCATATTAATTAAAAATATATTTAATTACACATCACCTTCATAGGTTACAGAATGCATCTCTTTACACAATTATCAATAATACATAGAGTTACAATTATCAATAATACATAAAGTTATAAAGTATTAGATTATAGAATGCATCTTTTTACACAATTATCAATAATACATAATATAGAAATACAAACTTCAGAAAAATAAATAAAGGAGCGACAATGATATAGAACATGCAAAATACAAATAACATAATATAGAAATACGAACTTCAGAAAAATAAATAAAGGAGCGACAATGATATATAACATGCAAAATACAAATAAATAAAAGAGCGACAACATGCAAAATACAACGAACAAATCAATATTACAGAAATACAAACTTCAGAAATCAAACTTTAGAAAAATAAATAAAAAAGGGACAAAGGGACAATGATATAGAACATGCAAAATATAACCTTTGTATGAGAGCGTAGGAAATATTCTTGTATTGGTTCAGAAAAGAGAGTTGAGAATTCAGAAAAGACAGCAATAAAGGGTTACAATAGGAGAGATTCAATACAAATACCAAAACATTTGAGAAAACATTACATGCTGTATTGGTTCAGAAAAGAGAGTTGAGAATTCAGAAAAAAGAGCAATGTACTGCGTCCCTTCCGGCAATAGAGGGTTACAATAGGAGAGATTCAATACAAATAACAAAACATTTGAGAAAACATTACACGGTGTATTGGTTCAGAAAAAGAGAGTTGAGAATTCAGAAAAGAGAGCAATGTACTGCATCCCTTCCGGAAATAGAGGGTTAGAACAGGAGAGATTCAATACAATTAACAAAACAATTGAGAAAACATTACATGCTCTACTAATAACAACGCATTAGACAAAATATCACATACTCTATTATCAGCTTTATAAATAGTTTCTCTTTGTTAAAACATTAACCAGACCAGCATTATGAGTACCCATGACCAGTACTATGAATATCAATCGATCACTTGGTGGGTTTTATTCAAAAAAACAGTGCCGTTTTAAATTGATCACTTAACTAACTACTTACACATATTTAATTGGCCTTTTTCAATGAAGATGGTTCCATACATTATTCACTAACTCTATACTCTAAATAGAGATGTTAGGGTAGGGTTCTAACATGTCTTTCTCTTTCAAAAACAACAAGTTTTCAAGGGTGTCTAGGATTAGTAGTTCTAGTGGTTGGGAGCATGGTTTGTTCTCCCATCCACCCATGTTCAATTCCAAGGGACATGTTTGACTCATTATGCTAAGGCTCGAAGAGTAGGTGCCCCTTGGGATAGAGTCTACTTCTCTAGGTTTGGGCGTCATAAGATATTGGTATAATATTGGTATATCTAGCTTGTAGATTATTGGATATATTCTTGGCATTATAATGGAAGGTTTGATCCTAGGCCTTGCCCATATTACCCATATTACTCATTGACATGAAATAGTAAAAATTCAATATTAATAAACATAAAAATGTTATAATGGACATGGAAATTGCGAGGATAGCTTATAGGGTTTAGTTGTGAGATGAGGTTATCAACATAAGTTGCATGCTCAATAAATAGAAACGAGGTTCAATGAACTCATTTTTTTTTTTTTTAATTCATCAAATTTCAAGCTTGAAGGTCGAGGTTTGTTCAACCTTTTGACATAACCTTCAATAGTTTCCAAATGGAGCTCTTTTAATCATTTTTTGGAAGGTTGGTTTAAAAATTGATAGTTTTCCCTCACCTTATTTAAACAAAACACATGAAATGCAACATGAATCTTGGAATGGTTTAGAAGGGCTAGTTGATAAACAACTTGTCCAATGTTTTGTAGTATTTTGTAGAGTCCATAGAATTTGGCCCACCCTTTTCTCTAAGAGATTATATTATAGATATAGAGATGCATGAACCTTTATAGAGCTAGAAACATAGGAACTTTTGATCCCTTTCCTAAAAAATGTTAGCCATTATTAATTGGTATAGTGGTACATTTGTTTTCAAGCTAAAACTAGATTGTCCTCAAGTGTGGGAAGAATGGTTGCTCTAGTACATTAAGTAAGCAATCCAATTCCTAAACCTTGTATAACTGAGTAAATATGAAGCAATTGAAGGATATTGTTTTTTGTCCGTAAGATAATTTTATATGGTGACATTTTGGTTGCACTATGATAAATGGTGTTGTACCACCATTCAACTGAGGGGTAGATGATATATGATAGACCCACTGGTGATGTTGATTCATTGCAAAATAATAGGTAAGTTTCCCACCATGGTTTGACCATTCATTTGGGTATAATGAACTATTCTGATGTTCAATTGGTGCCTTGTAATTTAAAACACTCATGCTAAACTTTGTTGGTGAAGGTGGGATTATGATTTGACACAATGGAAATGGGAATGTGATGCAACTTCAAAACTCCAATCCACGAAGACTTGGGAAAATATGGGGTGTAAGATGGATGTGATAAGGCACAAAAGTGAGCATATTTGGAAAGGTGGTCTAGTGCCATGGGAATGTGATGCAACTTCAAAATTCTAATCCATGAAGACGGAAAAATATGGAGGGTGTAAGTTGGATGTGATAAGGCACAAAAGTGAGCATATTTGAAAAGGTGTTCATGTGGCACTAGTAAATTCATAGAAATGTTATCCCAAGAGTGGTTGGGATTGGTAGTGGTGCAAATTCCCTAGAGTCTTCATTCTTTCACACTTACTTACCTTAGACAAAATTCATTCAATTAAAAAGTATGGATGCCCTTTTTCATACCTTTCGAGAAGAATGAACACTTAACTCTTTCTTAAGTTTTTAGCTCTGTCTTAAGTTTTTTCAAGTGAAAGTGACCTGCTATAGGAGATGATTGCAACTCCTCTAAGCCTATTTAGTTTAAATAATACTTTTATATTAAAAAATAGTAATTTTATATCAAAAAATATGGTCGTGGTACTAGAAGGTATCATGTGGTAAATATAGCTGGTAGGGGGGTTTGGGTTATCTTGAAGTCATTGAATGAGTTGAAAAATGATGTCATTAGTTAATCATTCTTATTCGACCCCTTCAAGCCAATCTAGTAGTGGTAATGATTAAACAAAGAGGGAATCTCCTTTGTCCTCATATTCCTTAGAGAAAGAATTTCCCATGACACCCTCTTCACACTTCTCATGCATCATATAATAATCACACCCTAGCATCTTAGTGACCCACTTGCATTGCTCTAGCGGAAACCTCCATTCCAAAAAAATTACTTTGAACTATAATGATATAATTTTATTTGAAAGTACGTCCCACTAAGATACAAGCAATAAGTATTCATTGCATGAAGGATGGCCATCATGTCTTTCTCATCATTGAAATTTCCCTAATTTAAGTTTTATGATTGTTTACTAGTGAATGCTAATGTGTACTCTTCTTGCATCAACATTGTAGAAATTATATGCACTAAGCATGCATATGTCCAAGATCCACCTGATCTCACACTATTTAACTTTATGCAAGATACTGAATCTATTCCACTTGTTAATCTTTTGCGGAAAAATTAATTGCACACACATGTGAAGCATAAACAAAAATAATCAATCGCACATAACACAGTTTTTAACCAGGAAAGCCTGAAGCTGAAAACCTAAACTATATATTATGTAACATGGAGATCATATGAAAATCTCATACAAGCATACAAAGCTTATCACAAGCCCTTAGTACAGTACAATCGTCATACACTAATTAGGCCCAATCTTGCAAATCCATGCACCGATCTTTGCCACCTGCTAGCCTGCCTCCACTGCACAATTTCTGCTGAAGAATGGCTCTGAATGAATTCGAATTACTCCATCCTTGACTGCGCAATCCTCATTGGAAACTCCAATGTGTGTGTGATGCAATCAATGCATCACTATAGTCACAACAGATAGTCTATCTTGCCCTTTCACTTATCTCTCCACTGGTCTCCACTGAAACTACCATGCACTGTAGTTAACTGATGTATTGTTCAGTTAATTAATGAGTTATTATTTTTGAATTAATTAACTAATTAATTCACTCCACTCTCACTAGTGTATCAATCAGTTAGACTAGATACAAATATCTCAACTGAGTCTAACTGAGTTAAACTGAATACGACTCCATAAATACTTCTTCCAATTGTGTCATAACTCTACCACTTGAGTTCTAACTGATTCCACCATGCATTAGCTCTAGTAAACCCTTAGGAATTGCATAATTCCTTCTGTCAGCTGATGTGCCACATCTGTGCATTGAACTGAAGTGCTCCAAGAGAATAAGCTATTGTTTAGAGTCTGATTATTATTAAGAGCTAATAATAATCGACATGCATCTATTTTTAGATTGACGATCTATAAATAGACTTCGCCCAATATTCTAAAAATAGAATTTCATATATTTTTCCAACTTGATCAACCATCCACAAATATCATCCTGCAACTTTTGAAATATTATCATCATGTCTAAAAATAGATATAGTCTAAAAATAGACTTGTGCCAAAAATAGCCTGCGGGCCCACTTAGTGAAGGCGACTCTTTTCACTAAGCTCATCATCTTGTTGAATCTCAACACCCCCTCTCAAAAAGATAGGGATTATCCTTCACCCCGATCCTGCCTCTATGGTATTCAAATTTTCTCTTGGTGAGCACCTTCATCAGAATATCTGCATCCTGATCCTCCGTAGGAATGTACTGAAGCAACATGATCTTCCGCTGCACACAATATTTGATATGATGATACTGGATATCAATATGTTTAGATCTATCATGAAACAAAGGATTAATTGAGAGTTTAATGCAACCCTGATTATCACAATGAATCACTGTGGGATCTAAATGTGAACCGAACAAAATAACCAAGATCTTCCTCATCCAGATAGCCTCACATGCAGCTTGACTTGCTGCCATGTATTCTGCTTCCGCTAAATTGAGTGCCACAGATCTTTGTTTCCTGTTGTACCAAGAAATTGTCGTAGATCCGATACTGAAAATCCCTCCTGATGTGCTCTTTCTGTCTGTTGGGCTTCCTGCCCAATCTACATCCATGAAGCCATGCAACTTCACCTCATCCGTCTATCTGTACCATAAACCATACTCAGATGTGCCCCTGAGATATCTCAGGACATGCTTGCCTGCCTTCCAAAAGAGCTTGGTAGGCTTAACCATTGCTTGTGAAATATGGTTCACTGCATAGCATATGTCTGATCTTGTATTAACTAAATAAATGAGTGAACCCACCAATATACGTCATGATGGCATCATCTCTGGAGTGCAGCATCTCTTCTTGTTTCACGGAAGGGAACAGCCGATAGGCTTAGGCCTTATGAAACTTCTCCAGTATCTCCCGGGCATACTTGCCTTGAGACACAAACAATTCACCTTCCCATTGCCATATTTCCAATCCAAGGAAATAATGAAGGAGGCCCAAATCCTTCATCTCAAACTCCTTTGCAAGATCTGCCTTGCATGAGTGTATCAACTGCTCATCACCTGTTATTATTAAATCATCAACATAAAGTACAATGATTAAAAGCTTACCCTCCACCACAATCTGGTACAGGTTTGCATCCGCCTCACTCTTGGTGAAGCCAAGTCCAGTGAAATAGCTGTCAATCCGAGTGTACCAAGCACGAGGTGCTTGTTTCAGCCCATATAGTGCTCTTTTGAGCCTGCACACATGCAACTCGCTGCTGAAGATCTCAAATCCTTCAAGCTGCTCAATGTACACCTCTTCCTCAATGATCCATTAAGGAACACAGTCTTCACATCCATCTGATGAATGTGCCAACCCATCTATGTTGAGAGAGCAAGGATGGTCCGTATGGAAGAATACCGTGCGATAGTTGCTAAGGTTTCTTCATAGTCAATCCCCTCAATCTGTGAGAAGCCCCAGACAACAAATCTTGCATTATACTTCTCGACATTCCCATCAACAGCTTTCTTTACCTTGTATATCCATCTTGATCCTACAACTGATTTTCCCACAGGCCTTGGAACAATCTCCCAAGCACTGTTTCTGACAATGGATTCATACTCCACCATGGAATCTACCCATGTGGGCTCCTGCACTGCTTCTTCGAAAGAAGATGGCTCTGTCACGATACACTTGCTCATAAGAGCCATGTATCCATTATATTGGTCAAGTGAATGTCTTTATCTACGCTGTGATGTAGGGACTCCTACATTCTGTGCTGCATCAAGCTTCAGTCTCTCAGCTTCTGTGGTACGCTTTCTGCCTTGTCTAATGTTTGGTTCTGCATGAGTGGACTCCTCCACTCCATGAATATCCTCTTGTGGCTGATCCACATCCAGAGGCTCATCTTTGGGAACAAGAAGTTCCTCTTCCGCATGCAAGTGTAGCTCCCTCTCAAGCGACAACTTCATGGCTTTCACCTCATTGAATTTTATATCCCGTCACACAACAGTCATCCGAATGTTTGGAAAATACACACGATAGTTATGGGGTGTTTCTGTGTACCCCACAAATATCCCAACTTCTGCAGTCGGCTCTAGCTTCTTCCTGGAATCCTTCGTCACATGAATGTAAACAGGTGAGCCAAAAATCTTAAAATGAGAAATATCATGCTTCTTACCAGAAAAATCTTCTTTGAGTGTACTCATGCCAAGTACTCTACGAGGACAACGGTTTTGCACATAAACCACATTGTTGCATGCTTCCGCCCACAAGTGCATCTGTAGGCCCTGGTCATGCAACATCGCTCGTGCAGCACCCACAATCATTCTATTCTTTCTCTCCGCGACCCCATTCTGCTATGGGTTATGAGGTGCTATGAGTTCTCTTCGGATTCCTTCTTTGCTACAGAAGTCTTTGAATTCACCCAAGATGTATTCACCACCATTATCGCTCCGTAGAGATTTCACTTGCTTCCCCGACTCCTTCTCCACCAATGCCTTGAACTCTCAGAACTTTGAGAATGTTTCACTCGCCTTCTACATGAAGAAGATCCAACATCTATGAGAATAATCATCAACAAATATCACATAATACCTATGTTTTGTTGTTGAAGCAACCGAGAATGGTCCACACATGTCTATGTGAATTCACTCCAGGATCATTGAAGCACGGTTCTTCTTCCAATGAAAGGTGGTCTTCACAAACTTACCCATAATACATCCCTTGCACTGATCTGAATGTGCAAGAGTACCCTTGGGAAGTCCAGTATAAATTTGCTGCAAAATCTTCAAAGCGCCATGGTGAAGATGACCCAATCTCCTGTGACATAATTCGCCCTCATCCCGGCTCACCACTTCTTCTGCTTTGCCCACCATTGCAGCGCAGCCATCTACCTCCAGCTTGTAGAGATTCTTAATTCGAACCCCTATCTTCTTGGTTTGACCCGTTGTTTTATGTTGAAGGAAGGCTTTTCCCTCACTGAAAACAACATCATAGCCCTTGTCTTCCAGCATTGCAATTGAGACCAAGTTCTTCTTCAGACCTAGAACATGCATGAAATTCTTCAACAATAACGGATTACCGGACTCCCTCTCAAAGGTAATGGTCCCAATGCTAGTCGCATTGTACCGACCATCGTCGCCCATCTCTATATGCATATGGAGGTCCTTCTCCTCCAAGTCACTAAAAAACTCTTTGTCTCTCGTCATATGGAAAGAAACACCACTGTCAAGATACCACACCGATCCCATGCAGCTTGAAACCAAGCATGTGATCAAGGAGAAATCAAGCTCAAATTGTGAGGCTAAGGCCTCTCTAGCTGTAGATCCAACAACCTGCTTGTTCTTCTTCTTTTGTGGATAGTTAGTGGTGAAATGTCCATGCTCGTGACAGTGAAAACACTTCACTTTGGTCAAATATTGCTTCTTGCCTTTAGCACTGGATTTTGAAGAAGATTTCTTCCCCTTCCCTTTCCTTGCTTTGGCAGCCAAAGCGCAATTTTCTTCATCTTCATTCTTCGATGAAGATCCATCCCCGGTACACTGCCTTATCTCCTCCTATACAAGATCCGACCAAAGTCGCTCCCATCCTGGAAGTTTCTCCCGTCCATTGACAGAGTCTTCGTAGCTATGCCAACTCTTCGGAAACCCAAGGAGAGCCAAGCTCACCAAGTATTCTTCATCAACAGTAACCCCCACACTTCCTAGTTCATCCTTGCAATGGAAAAACTTCGTGAGGTATTTTGGAATACTGTTGCCTTTCTCCATTTTTATTTTTTTGAGCTTGTCTTTAAGTGCCAACTTCCTCTAGTCACTTCTGCTTTGGAACAAATCTGTCAAAGCCTTCCACATTAAGAATGGAGTGGCTTTCCCGTGAAGGCTGGACATAATATGGTCCTTCACACCTTCCAACAAAATTCTCCTTGTCTTTGCTGTCTTCTTTTTCCATGCATCAAGTAATGCATCATCACTAGATCCTGGCTTAGGAACATCGCTATCGATGAAATCCTTCAGCCCATTATCCTCTAGCACCACCTCCATCTTGTCCTTCTAGGATATGTAATTCGAGCTCCCATCAAGGGCATACTCCAATCTCAACCCGTTGAAAGACATTTCAATGTATACTCGATTTCCGCACCAAGAATCTTCTGTAGCAAATTCGAATTGTCCACAAGCACAAACTCACTTCACAATTGCAATCGTCAATCAACAATGCTCCGATACCATGTACAAATTATATGCACTAAGCATGCATATGTCCAAGATCCACCTGATCTCACACTATTTAACTTTATGCAAGATATTGAATCTATTCCACTTGTTAATCTTTTGTGGAAAAATTAATTGCACACACATGTGAAGCATAAACAAAAATAATAAATCACACATAAAACAGTTTTTAACTGGGAAAGCTTGAAGCTGAAAATCCCAACTATATATTATGTAACATGGAGATCATATGAAAATCTCATACAAGCATACAAAGCTTATCACAAGCCCTTAGTACAGTACAATTGTCATGCACTAATCAGGCCCAATCTTGCAAATCCATGCACCGATCTTTGCCACCTGTTAGCCTGTCTCCACTGCACAATATCTGCTGAAGAATAGCTTTGAATGAATTCAAATTACTCCATCCTTGACTGCGCAATCCTCATTGGCAACTCCAATGTGTGTGTGATGTAATCAATGCATCACTATAGTCACAACAGATAGTCTATCTTGCCCTTTCACCTACCTCTCCACTGGGTCTCCACTGAAACTTCCATGCACTGTAGTTAACTATTTTATTTTTCATTTGATTAATGAGTTATTATTTGTGAATTAATTAACTAATTAATTCACTCCACTCTCACTAGTGTATCAATCAGTTAGACTAGATACAACTAGCTCAACTGAGTCTAACTGAGTTAAACTGAATACAACTCCATAACTACTTCTTCCAACTGTGTCATAACTCTGCCACTTGATTTCTAAGCCCGCAATTTTTTTCGTAGCTCGATGAAACCACCCCAGAATTCGTAATTCCTTCTATGGTGATATTACTTACATCTGTGCACTGAAGCTGAGAGTTCTCAGAGAATAAGTTGTTGTTTAGAGTCAATTATTATTAAGAGCTAATATAATCGACATGCATCTACAGATTGGCAGTCGTAGACTTCGCCCAATATTCTAAAAATATAATTTCATCTATTTTTCCAACTTGACCAACCATTCACAAATAGCATCTTGCAACTTCTGAAATATGATCATCATGTCTAAAAATAGACATAGTCTAAAAATAGACTTGCGCCAAAAATAGCCTGCGAGCCCACTTAGTGAAGGTGACTCTTTTCACTAAGCTCATCATCTTGTTGAATCCTAACAAACATCACTCCAAAACTTCTACCGAAGATGTCACGTTTGGAGACAAAATTTTTAGTTAAATTAGGCACTACTAAAGTACACATGCCTTCCATTAAGTAGAGAAGGTGTACTTTGTAACATTGTTCCATACAAAGGCATTCATTTCGAGAATGGTGGTTAATAAATTTGCAATTCACCAATAATTCTTCACAAAATACTTGTAGTGGCTTGTAAATCTTGAAAAAATATGTAATATTTTTAGGGTCGTGTGGCATTTCCAGTTCTACATAGTCTCGCTTTTCTTGGGATCCACTTGCAATCAATTCTAACTATAATTATGTAACCTATATTTCCACATAGAAACACCAAAAAAACATTTATAACATTCCAGTAATAACTAATCATCCCATATAAGTTGAAGGGATTTATCAGAATACTCCATATGTGCTTCCTAGTTTCCTATAAATTAAATATCATTGTTAGGTCTGAGCATTTTGAAGTTTAAAAATAAGAATTCTAAGGAAAATAATAAATAATAGCTAAAATAATAAAATAGGAGTTATGAATATTTTAAATGAAGAGAAAGGTATATATATATATATATGTTAAATTGTATTTCAACTTATTTCTTTATGGGTTTACTCAAATGCCAAGTGTAGGCACCTCTTGGATGCGACATCCAACGAGTACACACTCTGCACACATTTGAGTGACCTCACATAAAAAAAATTGAGAATACATGCAAAACATGTTTCTTTCAACAAATAATTTTTATCATGTATTTTTTATTTTTTCGGTGTAGAAGTACTCAAAATTAGGCATAGTACTTTTTGTATGTGGTATTAAATTACACATCTAATAGGTTCCTACACTTGACATTTGAGTAAACCTATAAGGAGATGTGCTGAAAATACAATTAAAACATATTTTTTCCTTTCCTAAAATATTTACCCATTTACCCTCGGGATGACATCATCTTGAATTTTGTCGGTTCTTTAAAAACAAATTTATTAGTACATTTTTTGTGTTAAGGTCTTTTTTTACCTCAAAATTCCATCAAATGAAAAAATTACAAATACAACATTGCATAGGAATTGCATAGGAAGGGCTGAAAAGGCTCATTCATGTGGCTTTGAAAGGTGTATTATGAGGCATTAAAATTATTGTAAGTCATCATTAAAGAATCATATTATTCATGTGTACAAAATTCCATCTTAGGCATGCCCACCTACTTCATTCAAATTTGGTGTTACGAGCATCTTCTTTTTAATTCCATTTTTTCTTTTTCTTTTTCCGAGAGGTATTCTTTTCAATTTCGTTCTTTTGTGCAAAAGGGTTCTTACAAGGACACACATTGGGTGCTTGATTTTTTGGATTTAGCAAGAATATGATTATCATGCTCATCATGTGAAGGGGGTAAACCATGAGGTGTTTCACATACTTGTCAATGATTTGTTAGGGTCATTTGCAAATCAATATGAATTTATTATGGGGGCATTCCCCATAACTTCGATGGCATTGAATTGGGCAATAAAACTTAAGTGAAATTTCTTTATGAGCTTTCCCATGTAGTGGGAGTTGATAATTTTTGGGGAGCTAGAGTTGATAGTTGGGAGCTATACTTGAGCCACTTGAAGGTGTGTTTATGGCCCTTCTCAATGAATCTCATATAATGTATAAATTGAAATCCATACTAATGGAACCTAATGTTCATACCTCTTCAAGAACTACAATACAACCATAATTTCACTAGAAAACATGAGGGATTTGAGTTGATGGTTCATTGTATGAATGTGTTGAGAATTTGGAGGGGTGGTGATTAATTCAAAATCTCTCCTTGATAATTACTTGTGAGCTTACTTAATTTACTTATGTCCTCTCTTCTTATATTATTTAGTCTTTCATCAAGTCATTTACCAAAATACAAGAGACAAAAAATTAGGCTTTTCCAACCAGGGTAAAACCTCTCCCTCTTGGAGAGGAAAACCCACAAGAAATTCTTCTTATAGATTTTCAAATGACAAGTACCATGACCAAGACTTCGAAATTTAACCTATTAATGCATCCAAGACCTTATCACTGCATCTTTGATGACCTCAAGCTCTGATCCTTCTTTTATTCACCAACCTACACTGATCTGCACCAACATTAGAGAACTTGGTCTCTAAGTTTATCTTCAAACACTCATTATTGCTTATTCAAATATTGGAGACAAAAACCATCTTCACTTTGCATACACTTGAAATTTTAGTTAGGAAGGTAAATCACATATTTACCTTCCTCCCTTTCTTACACTTTCCGACTGCTCTCCTCTTCAGATTATTCATAGGCTTTTCTACGCATATATCATTTTCTCAACTTCGTATGAACTATAGGTGTATACTGACCTTACTTATGATTTGCAATATTACTTCAGGAAAATCCGCAAACCCTTATTCAAATAGATCTGCACTTAAACACTGTCATTTGTCCCTTACCTTATCTTAGAACTGTCCGCAGTATTTTCTTTAGAGCTGTCCATGTATAGTCTGTAATCCTTTACCCTAATCCCAATATATATTAGACTAGTCTTCGCCCCGAAGTCTGCACTTTTTCTTGTTCTCAAGTCCACATTTGAAATGCTGTAAAAACCTCACAGAAATTCGCAACTTGTGTGTTAAAATGAGCTGCAGCTCCAACACTATATATAGTGCATTGTTTCCATATTAAGGCTGACCTCACATGTTGTCTTGTAGGCCGAATTCAAAGTTAGTAGGCTGACATGTAGGGGTACATCTTCCACCATTGATGAGGTTTGTTTGAGCCAATCCTTCATTGTTTTATGGCAAGTTCTTGGAGCATATACTTTAGACTAGAAACTTCATATATATGACACTTAATTATGATTCATATACATGACACTTAATTATGCTTATAACCAGAAGAAAAACCCTAATAGACATCAAGAAGAAGTCTATTGACATATAATAAAAAAATTTCTCATGAAACCCATGAAGCAAGTAGTAAAAAAAAAACATTTTATTATCTTTGTCTTCTTTTTTATATAAATACATATTTACATAGTCAATATGAAGACCGATCCTGGTTACACTTTTCAACACTCCCTCTTAACTAGGGAGGTATTCATACAGGTAAATTGTCACTTTCAAATTGCAGAATCCCATAAGAAGAATCATATTGGTAATCATATCCATATAACATCATATCAACCAACATTGTCCTAGTGAAAGGCCTTGATTAACAACCCCATCTCTCCACGAGAGAATGGGCTACAATGCTGGACTTATAGACACCATAGTCATTGTCTCTCCAAGGTACATATTCCACCCAGGTGGTCCCAAAGTATGACCTTCTTGGACTATTCTTCTCTTAGCTAGCTAGACCTCAAAGAATATCGGTCCTTGATTACTCTTATCTTGAATTCCATATTACATTCTCAAAGAGTATTGAATGCCAAATGATTACCCAATCCTCCATTCTGTCTTCCCAAGTGAAGGCCAAAATGATGTGTTTATCCATTCTCTCCACATGGCCTACACTCTAGTGCATAACACGTATTAGAGAATCATATACGCCACTCCCTCTTAACTCAGGAAGGACATACTTCAATTTTCTTCCAACTAAGAAACTTATCTCCAGGTTCCCTCTCAATCAAGGACCCGCAACAACAATGGTGAGACACCTAGCTACTCATGAAGAATTCCTCCCCGATATTGAGGAATATTCAAACTTTGACTTCATAAGACATAGATCATCCATCACTTATCCATGAATCATGTCAGCTATCAGAAAGTGATTCATCAGAATTCCTTATCTGGTCCACCTTTATGCCATGCTTCTTTCCTTCGAACCATTTACCAAGGATCTTACATCTTTTCACATGATTGGCAACCCTGCATAAATTCATCCAGATAAACATATACATATGAAATTTTAAATCAAAATTTACCTCAGTGATGATATTTCACGATGAAATCTTCCAATTCACCATGAAATATTCCTGTACACATCGACATCCTCTATTCAGATTGACACATCTCCTAATGATATGTCTTTTCAAGGGTCTTCTTCTTTACCAAACTTCTATCAAAGTCTATATATCCTCCCAGGGGATATGCTAGTCACATATTCTTGGCTTCTGGATGATAACTACCTCTTGACATGGTTTCACTTCATGATCTCTTCCTTTCTGCACATATTCATTCCCAGGAACTTCCAATTTCTAGTTCCTTGTCCATATATGGCCGCCTCATATTCCATATGAGGATATATTATGTTTATTTCATATATCTGTGCACCGTGAGAGATCATACTTCTAAATTCCATTACCAGCAACCATATGACATGAATACACAACATCCAATGTCAACATATAAATATTTATACCTCATACCTTTTTCCTGTGAGTCATCCTGTAGCAATTTTACTAGAATGAGGAACTTCATTCCATTGACTTGCTTCATCAATATGTCATCACATCCTATTCCTAGAATTAGGTAGCATAGAATTCTTTGATGAAACCTTTCCACTTTATTTCTAACCAGTGAATTCCTAGAGAATTCCATTAGAAAATTCTAGCACCTGTTTCCATGATGACCCTTGATCTTGATGGCTACCTTCCATCATTATTGTTATCATTGATTTTTTCTAGGAGCTATTTCACCAAGAGCTCCTACCATGCTTCTATCATGATGCTATTAATATACATTGCTTACTATCATACTATTTTACAACCATAGAAATCACTTAGAGAGGAAGATGATCTCAATCATAATGGAGATCTCTATCTTCTTCTTTCTTAGATTTCATTGCATCGTGATCTTCCCTTATATATGTGACATGGGATTCTTCCTTTTTCCTCTCGTCCTTTCCAGATTTAGGAAAATATCTTTTATAATTCCCAAGTTCATTACATCCAAAGCATCATACTTTTTCCATATTTCTTCTTCGGACCAAATTTTCCCCCATAACCAAAATACAAGAGACACAAATTTAGGCTCTTCTAGCTAGGGAAAAACCTCTCCCTCTTGGAGAGGAGAACCCATGAGAAATTCTTCTTATAGATTTTCAAATGACAAGTACCATGAACAAGACTTAGACCCTTAGCCTATGAATGCATCCAAGACCTTGTCACTACTTCTTTGATGACCTCAAACTCCGATCCTTCTTTTCTTCACCAACCTGCGTTGATCTACACCAACACTAGAGAACTCGATCTCTAAGTTTATCTTCAAACACTCCTTATTACTTAGTCAAATATTGGAGACAAAAATCATCTTCAATTTGCATAAACTTGAAATTTTAGTTAGGAAGGTAAATCACAGATTTACCTTCCTCCCTTTCTTATACTTTCTGGTTGTTCTCTTCTTCAGATTATTCATAGGATTTTCTATGCATAGATCATTGTCTCAAATTCGTATGAACTATAGATGTATACTAATCTTACTTCTGATCCACAATATTACTTCAGGACAATCTGCAAACCCTTCTTCAAATAGATCCACACTTAAACACTGTCATTTTTCCCTGAACTTATCTTAGAACTGTCCGCAGTCTTTCCTTCATAGTTATCCATGTATAGTCCGCAATCCTTTACCCTAATCCAACTATATATTAGACTAGTCTTTATCCTGAAGGCCACACTTCTTCATGTTCTCAAGTCCAAATTTTAAACGTTGTAAAAATCTTACAGAAATTCACAACTTCTGTGTTCAAATGAGGCGCATCTCCAACACTATATATAGTGCACTGTTTCCATATTTAGGCCAACCTCACACACTGTCTTGTAGGCTAAATTCACAGTTAATAGGCCGACATGTAGGGGTACATCTTCCAGTGTTGATGAGGGTTCTTTTGAGCCAATCCTTCACTATTTTATGGCAAGCTCCTGGAGCATATACTTTAGACTAGACACTTCATATACCTGACACTTAATTATGCTTATAACCAGGAGAAAAACCCTAATAGACATTAAGAAGAAGTCTATTGACCTATAATAAAAATCTTTCTCATGAAACCCACGAAGCAAGTATAACAAAAAATACATTTTATTATCTTTTTATTCTTATTTATATAAATACATAATTACATAGTCAATATGAAGACCGATCCTAGTTACACTTTTCAACAAAATGTTCACATTCTCACTTCACACCACATTCCATCATAGGCTATCATGATTTGAAGATTAATAGTGGTTTCTTTTGCAAGTCATTTGATGCATAAACTTGTGGGTGATATCACCATTAATTAAAACTATCACAAAATTTCTTCAAAAAGTTAAGTCGTCAAATTAAATATAATTTTCACACATTTAACCATAAATTTAATGATGAAACTGGGAATATATTTTGCAACTGAAAAATAAACAAGAAAATATCTAGAGAATCACAACCTTTTTTTATTAATATATAAATATGCTGATACAATAAATTGAAATGGTTGAGAGAATGGCCTCCCACAGTTATCTACTAAAAGCTGAACCCAAACTCCAAAATAACTAAACTGTTGAATACAACCTATGAATTATAGATCAATCCAGCAAATGGAGAAATGGGTTCTCGCCCATTTTCACGGAAATCACCTGATGGTTTTCATCCCGAGGCTAATATTGAAGTTGGGAACTCCTTGTTCTCCAAACCTCTCCATAAGACACAAATACACAACTCCAAGATGTCTCCAAATAGTTTCCTCCTCCTCTTTTATAGATCTCTATAGATAGATCCCTAAGCCTCTAGAAGCATCTTACTTTATTATTATTCTAGAAGCTCCTCCATTGGCTTTATATTAAGTGACCTTTTAATTTTATTTTATTTCACGTAAATCAATTTTGGCCTTTTTCCTCCAATTACTTATTTTTCATTAATTAAATGACTAATTAAATCCATTTTTAATCAAGGAAAATGATAATATCCCAGCATACTCTCGTTGACCATCAGAAGTCATTTCTCAACATCTCATCCTATAAATATTCTAATTATGATTCCAACGGGTTATTACACTGAGGTATTCCATCAAATATTTCTCCTAGAATGCCACCTCAAGAGAAATTAATTAAGTCAAGCTCAATAATAACTCAATTTTCTTAAAGTTGTAAGAATGCAACATAACGAAAATCAAGTTGTGTGGATGATATAATATGCGAAGAGAATGCCATTATATCCTATAAAAACTCCTCAAAAATCCCCAAAACCCCTTGTTATATCCTAAATCTACCTCAGGCTGAAAGAAGGCAGAGTTCAGGGTAACATCAAACCACGCTTAGTCTGGTAGCTATCCCTACCAGAACAGGAGAGGGCTCTCTCTAGGTCAATCTCAGCAAAAATAATCAATAGGGCTTGAGATGACTTGAAATAAAGGCTGATTTTAGGCTAGGTATATAAATAAAGGAGTTTTATTTTGATTTTGGGGGTTTTGTTGGAATCAAAGGGAAAGGCAGTTTTGGGTCTGGGGATGAGGCCTAGTTTTTGCAGAGTTCTGAATGGGGCAAGGAAGGAAATTGTTTTGATGCTTTGGATTGAATGAACGGATAGTTCAGACCAGTAGAGATGAAGAGGAAAGAGGCTTTCAAGAATCCTCTTCAAAATGTATGAAAATATGGAAAATTAAACAAAATCGAAAGGTGATAAAGCAATCTAATGACATGACCTTATAATTATTAATTAAGAAGAAAATAGAAGGGAATGGTACATGAAACATCAGTAAAACTTAAAATTATTGAGAGAAACACACCATCAAAACATAGAGCCACAAGGATCCCAAAGAGTGCTGCAAACCCTGGTCTATTCCTTTGCCAAAATTGCAGAGATGAAATGTACAATGGGGTGCTAAGCAATCCCAAGTGTCCAACCTTGAAAATGACTGAATAACTACATGATATATACAAGCCTAACTCATTCGCATGCCTCTAGGGGTCGAGCTCATCATTCTAGGAGCTATTTCAACCATATCTAAACTAAGAACTAAAAAATAGGCAATGAAACAACTTGCCTCTATATGGTAGGAAACTGATTCATTCACTTACTTTTCACCTTCTGGTGAATGAATCTTCTAGAATGAGTAAAAATGTGCCAAAATTACATCATGGTCATGAAATTACATCAAGGTACATCAAGAGTTACATGAAAAATTCAAACTGGCCATAACTAGGCGAAATTCTGAGCTGCTGAGTGAAAAATAGGCCAAATTTCCATGCGCCGCGTTTGAAATCTTCTATGCGTAAAGACAATTTTGGAGGCTGATTTTGAGGCCTTTCCCAAGTCCGGCTAAATTTAGTGTAGGACAGCTTGCCGGAAATCCCCCGTCTGCCTACTTTCCAACCCAAGTGGAATTTCTGGATTTGCTCTGAGTTTGCCCTCCAAAAGTTCAATCTCCCGAACACCCGTTCGTGGTGGGCAAAAAGTGGTAGAAAGGCCATTTTTAAGGTGTTTTTGACCCTTTAGGCAACCCAAAACTTGTCAAAATCCTTAGGTAATGGGTAGGCATGCATTAATTTTCATGAAAAATCCATAAATGCAAAGTTTTCTTCAAGAGGAGCTGCCAATTATAAGCGCGTGCCAAGTGGCACTACGTGTCGGGCGGAAAAATCTGTGTTAAGGCCAAAAAATCAAAATTGACAAAATTTTTCCCAAATTTCTTGAAATTTGGGCTGAATGTCCACCATCAAGTTCTATGCTGAGCCAAAGAAGCTTCGGCCAAAATTTGGAGTCTATCATGCCTTTTGCGACGCTTTAGTGCCCTCTTTAACTTTGCCTTCAGGAACTTGATTTGCGCCTTGCAAACATGATTTCGCGCCCAATAATGGTTCTTCATGTGCCTTAGCATGTTTTTTTCCTTGTTTTCCTTCTCCAACAGCTTCTCCAAATGAATATTTACCCTCTCAAGCCAAGTCTCTCGATCATAGGATATATCGGTATCTGTGTCCATGAGAATTTGCAAGGTTTGTGTTGTCTTGTATGAGAATTTTGGTGTCTTTGATTGGATTGCCAAATATGAGGTAATATGGGAGGGAATATGGAGGAATAGGATAATGGGAATAATGAACTTTTATCAAGTGAAATTTTCCTTATGAAAACTCTGATTTGATAAGTTTAGGGACAAGGGACAGCCACTTGACTTCTTGGGATAAACTTGGGATTTGAGGGAAATTAACAAATGGTATGGGGAAAATGGGAATAGGATAGGGATAATTGAATTTAGGGTTTTAAGGTGAAATAGGAAAATGGGACTGTGGTGAGCAAATGAACAATGAGGAGATGGAAAAAACAAGGTGGGAAATGGAAGAGTTTGACACAAAAATGAGAATGAGAATGGGAGAGAAATGATTGACTTTAAGAACGTAAGGGGATAGGGGATGAGCTGATATGATAAGATAACAGTGAGGGGGTGGAAAAAACAAGGTGGATAATGGAAGTGTTTGGCACAAAACAAGTTTTAAAACCCTAGGAGCAATCTTAAAACAAGAGAATAGGGTTTTGAGTTTTTGTATTCAAATATTCATAATCAATCTCATAATCAACACCAAATACTTGTTCATGAGCAATGGAGTGATTCCATGGACTTACTTGGACCAATAGAAATAGGGCAAATTTGATGAGTTGGAAGAAATAGCAATGAAGTTGTTTTCTGCCATGTGCATCGCGTAACAACCCAATGCGTAGCGCCTTTTTGCAGGAGGCTTTTGGAGGCCTTCCTGGTGTCCAAATTGGGCACAAGATAGTGAGTTGGAAATATTATTGAGTCTAATTTCCAACCCAACTAGAATTTTTCAATTTGGAGTTCATTTTGCTTGTCAAAAATCAAATCTCCCAAGACTGGTCAAAATGTACAAAATGAGGCTGCCTCAAGGTAGAGTGTTGTTGCAGTCAACTTTTGAAGGTCTTACTCAACTCCAAATTGAGCTCATGATAGCTCATTGGAAATAAATTTGTATCTAGTTATCATTTGACTCATCAAGAAATTCATTTGGCCAACCACGCTAGGATAAATCATGATTTTCCCAAGGTCACTTCAGAGGTGCATCAATTCTCCTGAGGCAATTGTATTTTTGACATTTTCTCTAAAACCATGACACGCGTGTAAAACGTGAAGGAGTTTTTTCTTCCTTGGCCTATTTTGGACAAAAAAATCTCTTATTTTTCCCAAATTCATCTTTTATTGCTGAGAAACATCATTGGAGTAAAACTTATCCCGATATGTGGAACAAGGGATTTGTCGAAATGAAGCGAAATGAAGGGGATAAGGGGTTTATAAATTCTTGAGAAAATTTTGGGAAGTAGGGAGGACAGAAGCAGTAAAAGTGGAATTTCAAATATTTAGTGAGGGGGAAGGGGACCAAAAGGGAAAAACACAGGCCTAGTCGAGAAAATTGCCAAGTTGTGGCAAGAAACTAGGGTTTGTGCAAAAATGAGGAATTTGGGGGATCTCAGTGATGGGAAGTGTTTAATAAGGTATATTAAGGATAGGGGAAGGTGTATGAACATCATGATACAAGTTTTTCTAATGATTTGATCATCCAAGAGAAATTACCTCCAAAACCCTAGGAGAGGGAAATGGACCTTACCTAGACACAACTGAAGCATGAAAGAGGTGTAAAATGACTCTTTGGAACTTTACATGATGATGAAAAACCTCTGAATGATGGAACACTCAGCTAAATGGTGACATGGACCGACATTTGGACAAATTTGAAAAGAGTGAAAACAAACCCTAGACCTAATGCCTAGTGACCAAATTTTGCTTGAAGACTCTTTGAAATGACAAAATTTGACCTTGACACCTTAAAATCACTTTGTAAGAGCATGTATGATCACCGGAGAAGTTACAAAGACCCATACTAACATTGGCCCAATGGGGATGGTAGCCTGGTGGTGCCAAGAACTACGTATCTTTGAAAGCGTACAATGCCTTCATCCATCGGGCCAATGGAGTCAAAACTCAAGTTGAATGCATGACCGAAAATTGATGACTCGATTTTTCCCTTGCTTGACACCACCAACTAAAAACCGGACTTGATACTTAAACACAATCGACAAACTAGAAAATATGCTCAAAATGGAGCTTATTCAATACAACCTACTCTAACAGTTTCATTCATCACCTGATCAATTGAAATGAAACAACCAATGCAACCAGGTAAGGATTCTGGTTGTTGTTTGAATTATCTGCAAGTGCTCGCTTATGAACAACAAGAGAGAACTACTAAAAGGAAACTCCCATGAAAACTTGTGAACAGATCTGTTGAATACTATGAATTCTCTATCGCCTCCAAAAACACTGCATAAGGATCTCGAAATTCATGCACACTGGGACTTAGCTCATCCAATGGATTACTTTTCTTCTCCTCATACCATGAATGCAAAATTTTTTTTGAGCTTTTTGATGAGACTCTTGATAAAAATGACAAAGAGATCGGTTGCCGGATCAAGTTTATATCAGCACACGTTTCAAGCTTACATATAGTCAATGGAGAAGGACTTTGACTATAGACATCATCCAACACATCAGCTATTGGATCATGAAAAACTTGAAAATACTGAAAATACTACTGCAACCCATTTTCTATTGGTTCCGATGAGATTACATGATTTTCTACAAGCTGCTCATTTGAAAATTTACTATGCAATTTACCCTTCAAAAACTGAAATGATTCAAAACAAAATGGTACGGAATCATCTTGTATCATTTGATCATATGTGCCAGCTTCCATGGCTTCATCTGAAACTTGAAAATCAATGGAATTCGGGGGCTACGAATCTGGATATGAGAAGTCTTGAACAAGGTTTTTATTGCCCTCAAGATGGTCCAAATCAAGACTTGTTGACAGTTGATTTCTGATTGCATGGAAATTGTCTCTGATGAACTGAAACGAATAAAAACAAAAAGGCAAAGATCCTTCACTTACTTAAAAATTTGCTGCACTTTCCTCATCATTGTCATAGCTGATATGCATTGGTTGATCACAGTACTCGAGCTAATGAAAGTGAACTTCCTCCTTCCACAAACTAGCTGTTGATTTTTTTGCAAGATTAGCTTCTGTTTGGAGAACATAATCATCATCATACTGATCAAACTGAGGAAAATCATCAGTATAAAACACATCATCAAGCATACATTTCATATCAACAGATCTCTCTTCTCCAAGATGATCTACAAAACAATCATTATCAGATCTATGACAACTGAGATAAGAAACAAAATTTTTTGGATCAACAACTTGTTCTTCTTCAATCAACGAGCCATGGGCTTTAACATTATACTCATTCCTTGTGGTGATCTTTTGCATCATCTCTTCCACTTCACTTACCAACATGTCAAGCTTTACCTCTAGAGATGTCGATTTCTCCGGATCCATGTTTTTCATATCTTCTTCCTTCAACCTTGTTTTTCAGATCAGTAAATGAGCCTCTACATTTATTGCATTGTTTTGCATCTCTTCAAGTGTTGCAAGATTCCTTTCTCTCAGCTGAAACTCCATTTCCGGATCAAAGGCACTCGGGTAGTGCAAGAGAGCAGATCCAGAAGGAGGCCTTATATCAATCGGCATCAAAAAATATACTTTGTTAAATCTGGCAGAAAACTGTTGTACTATCTCCCCTGGCAATCTTTTCAGCTGGTTATACTCTTATATAATCAAGAAAGGGTTCTGTCTGATCACCCACCTATCGAGGAAAACTTTGATGAACTGCTGGAAATCTGAGATGCTCGCATCAAGCAGGGTTTTGAACCAACTCTTGACTTTTCCTTGCAAAGAAAGAGAAAAAAGCCTAATACTGACATCCTCTTCATCAACTTCAAAAGGTCAAGAAAAGACTCAAAATTTAGAACATGTCTCCCAGTAGTGATATTGTCACATTCACCATCAAATCTCGGCAAATGAAGATAATAATTTGCAAGGAAAGCATGGACTATAGAAGGTAAAATCAGAGGCTTGTATCGATCTGGAATTTTACAAGGTATAGGGGTATGTACAAATGTTGCAGAATCAGTCTTGGTCTCTTGAGGTTCATCAGTTTGAAGACGGTCATCACAAGATTCGGAAGAAAGGTTTTGATCAAGCTCAAAAGCATGCAAATCTTTGGTATTTACAATATTCAAAGGGAAAGAGTCAACTGCAGGCCGAGGGTCTTTTCTCAAATACAATATAATTTGCAAAGCCTTCTTGACATTCTAGAGAAAAGAGAAGAAATAATTTATGACAAGGAACAAAATGTCTTGGATAAAATTCCAACTTGAATACCTGATCTTTCCATATTTTCCCTTCATGTTTCTGCTAGTCAATTTCATCCTCCAATGCAAGTCCTTGGATCTGATCTCGAAACAGATTTAGAGTCGCCATGTGAATGATTTCAGCCTTGCGGTGTCTAATCGTTGTCCACCATCAACAATCAGATCTGAACTTGATTAGATCTTACTGAGGAAACCAGATGTTCAGTTCATAAACTAGACCAGAGATTGACTGAAGCAACATTCATCTACTTTCGCTAATGCAAAGCAAGAGCGTTTCGAAGGCTGCCTGGCTAAAATCAGGCTCTGTCTGTAGTTTATAAAGAAAACAACAAAATTTTCTTCCCCAGTATGGTTTCCACTATGTTATTTCCTAAATATACCTCAGGCTAAAAGAAGGCAGAGTTCAGGGTAACATCAAACCACGCTCAGTCTGGTAGCTAGCCCTACCAGAACAGGAGAGGGCTCTCTCCGGGTCAATATCAGCAAAAATAATCGAAGGGGCTTGAGATGACTTGAAATAAAGGCTGATTTTAGGCTAGGTATATAGATGAAGGAGTTTTATTTTGATTTTGGGGGTTTTGTTGGAATCAAAGGGCAAGGCAGTTTTGAGTTCGGGGATAAGGCCTAGTTTTTTGCAGAGTTCTGAATGGGGCAAGGAAGGCAATTGTTTTGATGCTTTGGATTGAATGAATGGATAGTTTCAAACCGGTGAGGAGCTGAAGAGGGCAAGGGGCTTTCAAGAATCCTCTTCAAACAGATGAAAACATGGAAAATTAAACAAAACTCAAGCCAGAGCAAAACAATCTAATGAATTCCACCTTTATCACTCATTTGTTTAATTTAAGAATAAAATAGGAAGGGAAATGGTACACATCAAACATCAGTAAACTTAAAATCACTGAGAGAAACACACCATCAAAACATAGAGCCACATGGATCCCAAAGAGTGCTGAAAACCCTGGTCTATTCCT